>JASPKZ010007182.1:0-565000 GCA_030220185.1 Diploptera punctata | reverse complement strand
TGAAGTACTGGAATCTTCAGATGACAATGTGGCAAACGAAGAAGAAACTGATATAAATAAGGAATGGGAGGCTATAAGAGATACTATTAAATTGTCAGCATCAGAAAGCATTGGTTGTTTTAAAAAAGAGGCAAAACAAGAAATGGTTTGATGAGGAATGTGCCGACATTGTAAAGAAAAGAAAGCTAGCAAAAATTAAATGGTTACACGAGCCAAATGAGGTAAATTTAGAGCAATTGGTATGGGTAGTGTTAGACGGGAAACCACCAAGTTACTAAAGAGTAAAAAAGAGGGAATATTTGAGAGAGAAGATTAATGATCTTGAAATGAATGCAAAAAATAGGAACATTAGAGAATTATATCAGGGAATTAGTATAGAGAAGAAAGGGTTTCAGGCTAGAACAAACATAATTCGGAATGAAAATGGGGGATATGATTGCAGATTCCAAGAGTATATTAAATAGATGGAAAAGTTATTTTAATCAGCTATTAAATGTACATACAGAACAGGACATTGAGGAGGATAAGTTACAGACAGCAGAAATGCTAGTCGCAGAGCCAAGTGCATTAGAGGTTGAAATGGCAATTGAAAAATTGAAGATGTATAAAGCATCAGGTTCAGATGAGATCCCAGCAGAACTGATAAAATCAGGGGGAGAAAAATTGATGGACAAGATACGCTGTTTGCTTAGTATGATTTGGGAAAAAGAAGCTCTTCCAGATGAATGGAAGGAATCAATTATCGTACCAATTTATAAGAAAGGAGATAAAACTGATTGCAACAACTACAGGGGCATCTCATTACTTTCAACTTCGTACAAAATTCTAACAAATATATTAGTCAGCAGACTTACTCCCTATATTGATGACATTCTAGGAGATCATCAATGTGCATTTAGAAGAAACAGGTCTACAACAGATCAGATTTTTAGTATAAGACAGATTTTAGAAAAGAAATGGGAATATAATGGTACTGTACATCAACTATACGTAGACTTCCAAAAAGCATATGATTCAATTAAGAGGGAGAAGTTATATAGTATCCTGCTGGAGTTCGGAATTCCCAAAAAGTTAGTTAGACTTATACGAATGTGTCTAAATGGCTCAACGAGTAGGGTGCGTGTAGGCAAACAGTTTTCAGACACTTTTGAAATCCAGAATGGGTTTGAAGCAAGGAGATGCACTATCTCCTCTACTATTTAATTTTGTACTAGAGCATGCCATTAAATCTTTAGAGAATGAGGAAGGCTTACAACTGAATGGTATTAATAAGCTGTTAGTTTATGCTGATGATGTAGTACTACTGGCCGATAGCGAGGAGATACTAAAGGCCAACACGCACACACTATTGAGTAACACTAAGAAATTAGGACTGGAAGTAAATATCAGTAAAACTAAATATATGGTCTCACGTAGAAATACATTATATAATGGAAATGGACAGCTAATGACAAATGAGGGAAATTTTGAGGAATTGGCTGAATTCAAATACCTAGGAACAATAATCACAAATAGGAATGAGATGCACAAAGAAATTAAACATAGGCTCAATTCTGGAAATGCATGCTATTATGCATTGCAGAGACTTTTGATGTCCCAACTCCTTTCAAAAAATGTTAAGCTGAAAATATATAAAACTATTATTCTACCAGTTATATTATATGGGTGCGAAACATGGACTCTTACTTTAAGGGAGGAAAGGAGATTACGAGTATTTGAGAATAAAGTTCTTAGGAAAATTTTTGGAGCAAAGAGAGATGAACAGACAGGTGAATGGAGAAGACTACATAACAATGAACTACATGGTCTTTATAGGAAGCCAGATATAATAAGAACAGTTAAGTCCCGTAGACTGCGATGGGCAGGACATGTTGCGCGTATGGGGAATGAAAGACGTGCATGGAAACTTCTTGTAGGAAAGCCAGAAGGAAAACGCCCAGTTTGGTAGACCAAGAATGAGGTGGGAGAACAACATTAACAATGATTTGAGGGAAGTAGATTATACAGGGAATGATTGGAAAGCATTAGCTCAGGATAGGGATGTATGGAGAGCTTATGTCCGTGCGGCCATGAACCTACGGGTTCGATAGTGCCAGTGAGTAAGTAAGTAACTATATGGTGATACAGGTATCATTAGGACAATGAAGATGGCACAAATTAGATGGCTGGGACATCTATACAGGGAAGAGGAATCTACATAAGTCTTAAAGTTACACTGACAAATATAAATGGAAACCAAAAATTAGATGGCTGGACAGTATTGAACAGGACCTGAGACTACTGGGTGTACGAGGATGGAGAAGGAAGGTGGAGTATAGAGACGAATTGAGGCGTATTGTAGGGGCGGTCAGGGCCTGCAACGCGCTGTAGAACAATCATAACAATGATGATGAGTCATTGAATTCAATATTTTGCTTATGAAGACTGTTCGTTGCTCACGGGAAGTCTGATCCAACGGGACACTCGGTCGCTCTCGTTGCATTTTACTCCTGCTCATGCGTTTCGAATTCCCCTCCCATGGTAACCTCCTCCGTAGAATCAACGAGACTGGGAAGCTCGAGGAGCTAGATTCGAACGGGAGTGAATATGTATTTGACCGGCTCTGTTATACTGACAATATGTTAATCGACACTATGTTAATTGTCGCTCATCTGATTCCCGGTATATGAACTGTTATAGATTCTTTCCGGAATCTTCAATTTGATCTACACAACAGACTAAGCATTAGACCTATTAGAATAATTACGTGTATAGCCGATATCGCGATCGAGCCATAGCCGCGTAGCCTTGACTCATTGTCAGAGCTACGAAACCTGCGCTTTTTTTGGTGGGGTTGAACATAATCAGGTATTTACTTATGCAACTTAAGACATTTTTAATGCTATTTATCCCATTACTAAGTGATATTTGTAACATTTATCCTCGGGAAATTACCATCATGAAAGTACGTTAATGTAATGTGAAATTTACGAGTGGAAATGTGTTTTTACATTGTAACCGTAAGAGGTAATTTTTTTACGTTTTTAAACACGTTAAAAATGTAACGAACATAAAAGCTAACTTAATCTAATTCAATTACTCTAACCTAGGTGAATCCCATGAAACGCCTTTTTTAATTTTACGCGGTTAAATATGTACATTTGTTTGTGTTTTACGTGGTTAAATTGAGACATAAATCAGTTATTATCGACGAAGATGCTGTGTTATCGACAGAGCCGTGGGTTTATCGCTGGTTATTAATGTGGTTATCACTGGTTATTACTGTGGTTATCGCTGGTTAATGGAATAATAGTGTTATTTTAAACTGAGAATAAATGTGAATTTTAAGTGTTGAGAATAACTGTTGAAACCAGAGTGGTCATGACAGGAAATAGTCCCACTTTTCCCCCCTTATTTACGAGTAAAATGAGTTAAAGATTATTAAAATCCGGTGTTAAATATGTTTAATTTATCATTTTATGATTATTTGTTGCATTTAAGTGGTGTTTAAGTGCGTAATTAAATATCGTGCTAGCTTCTTCGATGCCTTTTTTTTTAATCTCCTTTTATCATGGAATTTCGCCCAATATGGGACCAATGCCCAACCAGATTCGTGAGGAATTTTGGTAGCTATAATAAGTAGGAGCTCCAGGATGAGAAAATAAGCTTTATCGGCTGGGGGGGGAGTCGACATGCTGATCGCAACCTCTATAAAAGGCTGGGCCTTCTAGGCCTGTCGCGCCATGTATGTTAGTTTTCTAACACATTCACCGTCTCGTACAATATAGCATATAGAGCTAATTAAAATTTTATCCTTGCAAGGTAATTATCATTAGAATGGCAACATGTTACATTGGGCGACTTCCAGAAACTTCTCAGTGGAGGAATAATAATAATCTTACACGACTTCTCGCTGTTTTATGTGCTTCATGCTGTTATATTGGTTTCAGTCGTCTCCCTGATCCATATATTTTCACGAGAAAAAAAACACCTTCATGGAGCTTGCTTACTTACTCACTCACTGGCACTATCGAACCCGTAGGTTCATGGCCGCGCGGACATAAGTTCTCCATACATCCCTATCCTGAGCTAATGCTTTCCAATCATTCCCTGTATAATCTATCTTTATGGAGCTACCTGCTTAAATTTAGAAGACAGCATTGGCCTTTCAAGTCGACAGCTGTCATCACATCCACATGTGTCAATCACAGAAGTGGAAATCATGCAGCCAGTATGAAGGGGCATGTGATTAGCATATTAATGAAGCTATATTATAATTTTACTAAATTATGTATAGGACCTATCAGCAATGCACACCGTGGTCGAGCGGTCTAAGACATCCTACATTCTTAGACGGAAGACATTTTCTCATGGAATTTCGGACAGTTTTTTTAGGCCGGTACCCAGCCAGCATTATGAGGAATTTGAGAAACTAAGTTATAACAAATCATATTTATAGATTGAGAAAACAATCTATAACGGCTGGGGGCCCGTCATTTCTTTTTGATTATATTTTTGATTGTGTTTTATTTTTATCATATACAATTTGAGAACTGTGTCAGTTTGTAATATGAGGTTACAAATTATTTTTAAGGTAGATTAACAACTTTTTTTTCAGTGAAAATATGAAATGGTTCTATTAAGGCGTTATGATATCGGACAACCAATTATTTTAATCTTCCTAAATATAAAGTAGTTTAAGAATTAACAAAAATAAATGAAAACCTAGAGTATTACGCTCGGGGTCAGTTAAGCCCCGCCGTAAGGATAGCGTTAAGATCACTATTATTTAAGTGGTCTTTGGCCCGAGCGGTTGGCCTTGGTTTTGGAGGATGAATTCCACATTTAAACATTTTTAAAAACACAGTAAACGAAAAAATAACATAATTTATTAAAATAAAACCAAACATAAATAAATATTAGATCAACAACATATAAAACAATTTATTTAAATCAGCTGAAATCGCCACATTTGTTAAACGTCAAAATGCTAAAGTGTTAAAATTCAGAGAGAGAAAACAAACGTTTAAATTATTCAACTTTGTTCATTATTCTAAGTTCTTTGGACCATTTGGTCCTTTATTTATTCTATGTCTGAAAATGACCATTAAAGAATGATAAAAAGATTCATATTGCCAATGTAAAGCTGCCTCCCCTGCTGGGGGACCGCGCTCGGTCCCGCCGCCGATCTCCTTTTTCCACTAAAAATCCCGGCTTTTATATGATTATCTTTACCTTTCACCATCCCCTAAAACTAATGGAAACCCTATTTTCTTGCCCCATCTGTAGTAATATTCCTAGTATGTCATGGCCATGTTATATAAGGTGTTTTAACTTCTTATTCTAATGTGTTTGGGTTATATAAGTTTTCGTAAGAATTTCCTATTTGGTTGAAACTAATAAGTTGTTTTTGATATTATATAAGATTTCGTAAGTGTGTCTTCATTGATTGAAAAATATATTGATGTGAAATAGTTATTTTATAATAATTTTTTCCATAGTTTTTTATCTATAAAACACTTATGTATATTTTGATTGAGACTTCAATCCGCATTTAAAGGGTGAATATTTATGCCCTATTTTTTGGTATAATACACATGTATATGTGTCTATCCTTTATCGGCTTTTTATAGTATTTTATTCTTATGGCAGTTAGGCCCTAGTGTAGGCATAACATAGAGATAGTCCTAGAGATGGATTAGTGGAGAATCCATCCATCCATAGTATTTGTGCCAGAGGGCAGGTCTTTCACTACAATCATAGCATTTTCATGCTATGCTTTGCAGCGTTACTAGGGAATTATAGATGTGGTAGCTTCCCATTGCTTTCCACACCGGTGAAGGATGATGATGATGGCCATATGATTTCGGGAACCGTTTGGGCCTTAAAGTTTTCCTGACATTTGTCTTACAGGTGAGGAAAAACCCCGATAAAAACATCACCCAGAAAAACTGCCCCGACCGGGGATCGAACCCGGCCCGCTGCGTGACAAGGCAGCACTCTACCTCGAGACCACAGCGGTGGACTTGTTGAGAATAAACTGTGGAATTTCTAAGCTACAACACATGCCTACATCCAGATCCAACCCCAAGAAGTTACTGTGTGTTTAGAATATGGAACTGGGTTGCCATTTTAACAGTATTTTCTTGAGAGATATCCTTACATAAAACTGAAGATTGCAACACAGTAGGTACATACTTGTACGTTGTAGCCGTCCAAGCCACCCCCTCGTAAAGAAAAAAAAAACAGTTACCACTTGTCACTGAGCTCGTGCAGATTTGTACTATCCTGTGTGAAAATGCCGACTCTCATATTTACTGTAAAACATGCTGCTGTAAAAGAAAAACTATGTTTTTTAAATGTATAGTATATAGATTTGGAGAAAGTACTGGTAACCTTGCCACTCCACCGCTCCCTAAACAAACAAACAAATACCGTTATTATGAGTTTGGCAACATCTACCCCCTGTACGTAGGGAGACACTGGCATAGCCCATAAGGTCTGTAGTAACTTCCTGGGTTGAATTAGAGTGTAATCAAGTGATCCGACAAATGATGGAAATTGAGGAACCATCATAGACACAATGCATAGAAAGAGGCTACTATTGTGTGGTTATCTAGAAAGAATGGAGTAAGATCGATGGGCAAGGAAGGTATGGAATTGATCTCCTCCAGCATATATATATATATATATATATATATATATATATCTAAGAGAAGTATTGGAGTCGTGGTGTTCATTCAGCCATGCAGGACAGAAACCTATAGTTCGGTAGCGCCGTGAAGTATAGAAAAAGGAATCAGGAAATGGCGTCAACTGTAACAAATTTGAATGATCCATCAATAGTAATTCTGCCCGAGGGCAGGTCTTTCACTGTAATCATAGCATTTTGATGCTATACTTTGCAGCTTTACTAGGGAATTGTAGGCGTGGTAGCTTCCTGTTCCTTACACACCGATGAAGGATGTTGATGATGATGGCCATATGATTTCGGGGACCTTAAAGTTTTCCTGACATTTGTCTTACAGGTGAGGAAAAACTCCGAAAAAACCTCACCAAGAAAAATTGTCCCAACCGGGGATCGAATCCGGGCCGGTGCGTGACAATTCAGCACGCTACCTCGAGACCACAGCGGTGGACATCTGAATGATGATGAACTCTAAATTATCTGAAGTCAATAAATCAAATGGCTATGGAATTATACTTTTCATGAGATTGTTAATTGAGTAGGACTTCTGTCAGGTTTATTACAATGATTTTTATAAAAGTTTTAAATATACTCAATAACCCAGATGCACATCCATTTTTTAAATTTACTCATTTTTTAATGTGACTGAGATCCTCCTTCTTATACAGTGGAAGATGATATCAATTAAAGAATACATTTAAATTAATTATAGCTAAACAGCTATTAAGTAATTTATTTCTATAAGACAGTAATTACAACATTCAATACTAGCACGCTACCTCCAGACCACAGCAGTAGTCCTTTATATGATATAGGCCTGTATTGACAATGCCGTCTCATAGTGTTTACGATCCTCAGATTTATAAAAAAGTTATAGCGCACTTTCTATATTCGTGAATCATACAAGAAAGCAGAAGCTAGTTATTGTAAATTTTCTTACTCTAAATATTTACCAGTAACAGATGACTTATACAATTGTAAACAAGTAAAATGATTTATAGATATTTTCGATGTCGGCAGGAAGTTGAAAAGGAAGCCATTAAATTGCCATAATTAAACTTTATATACCACATTACATAAAAGATATTCCATACATTAACTTAATTTGACCTCTCATCTAATGGGTACTTTTAACATGCAACACGCCACCTGTCGGGAGAGGGAATTTATTAAACTATGAATCACACATCCTCTTTTAAGGAAGGAAAGGAAATTATGAGAATAAAGTTCTTAGGCAAATTTTTGGACTAAAGAGAGATGAACAGACAGGTGAATGGAGAAAACTACATAACAGTGAACTACATTGTCTTTATAGGAAGCCAGATATAATAACACTTAAGTCTCGTAGACTGCGATAGACAGGACATGTGGCACGAATGGGAACTGAAAGAGGTACATGGAAGCTTCTTGTAGGAAAACCAGAGAGAAAACGTGCAGTTGGTAGACCAAGAATGAGGTGGGAGAATAACATTAACTATGATTTGAGGGAGGTAGATTATACAGGGAATGACTGGACAACGTCCCGCGCCGTAGCCGAGCGGTTAAGGTAGGAAGCCTTGGCGCAGAGCTACGGGACTTGCGCTGGTTCGAGTCTCCATGGGGGAAGAAATTTTCTCATGGTATTTCGGTCAGTATGGGACCGGTGCCCACCCAGCATCGTGAGGCAATTGGGTAGCTACAATAAGTAGCGGCTCCAGGTTGAGGAACCAGCATATAACGGCTGGGGGACTCGACATGCTAACCACATGTCACCCCTACACTGGCTGTTGATCATCTACCTCTGTGATTGACACATGTGGATGTGAAGGGCCAGCAGCCGGCTGGTAAAAGGGCAACCGTTGAAAAAGTGGAAAGACCCTCAATCGGAATGACTGGACAACATTAGCTCATGATAGGGATGTATGGACAGTTTATGTACGCGCGGCCATGAACCTATGGGTTCGGTAGTGCCAGTGAGTTAGTTATGAATCACACACATGCTTTTTTTGACCACACAAAAACATAGAGGGCCTTCCCGAAAACAAGAGTAATAAAGGGAATTATTTATTTTTTGAATGCACATTGTGCGCATTTCCTATTATTATTATTTATTTATTTTTATTTGAATCTAGAGATTCAAGTATTCGGAATCATTTTATTTAATGAGGAGGAAGTAATTTGATTAATGGGACTTATTAGCGCGTTACAAAAGATAAAAATGTTAGTAGTTTGTGAAGGCAATTACTTACTCCATTATTTGCATAGCATCCCTTTCACAAGTTCGCCGCTCGTTAGAATGACATGATAATGTATGTAATCAATAGTTTAATGCTCCATGTCCACCATGGAGGAAGTTGAAATGTTCCGTCACAATTCCACTTTTTAAGTTAATTAATTTTTCTTTTCAATTTATTCATATTTTAAATTTTATTCACACGAACACCCTCTCATAATCAATCTCTCTCCCCCCTCCGCCTCTTTTTCTCTCCCTCCCTCCTGCTATCTCTCCAGCTGATGTAGTACTATTGGGCGTTAGTGAGGAGATACTAAGGACCAAAATGCACACTCCACGTATTGAGAAACACCAAGAAATTGGGATTGGAAATAAACATCAATAAAAATAAACATCATCATCATCGTCCTTTCAAGTATTAGGCCCAGTGGCCCGTTACGGTCTCCCGCCATCTCCGAAAAGGTCGACCCACAGATCTTCTGCCTCGAGGAATGTAGTGAAGAATTTGTTTTGGTATTCTGTGACGATCCATGCGCTGAATATGGGCTAGTCAATTGTTTCTATATTCTTGGAGGTATTCAGGTATATAAAAATATATGGTCACATATAAAAATATATTATATAATGGAAATGGACAGTTAATGACGAATGAGGGAAATTTTGAAGAAGTGGCTAAATTAAAATACCTAGGAACAATAATACAAAAATACGAGGAATGAGGTGCAGAAAGGCTGAATTCTGGAAATGCATGCTATTATGCATTACGGGTACTCTTGTTGTCCCAACTCCTTTCAAGAAACGCTAAACTGAAAATATATAAAACTGTTATTCTACCAGTTATATTATATGGACATCAAACATGAACTCTTACTTTACGGGAGGGAAGAAGATTACAATTTTTTTTGTCTAATGCCACCAGGTTGTCTTTTATGACATATTTGGCTTTCTCCCTTGACATTGGTGGAATTGTAATCCAATTCTTGTAGGAAAACCAGAGGGAAAACGCCTAGTTGGTAGATCAAGAATGAGTGGGAGAATAACATTAACCATGATTTAAGGGAAATATATTATACAGGGATGATTGGAAAACATTAGCTAAGGATAGTGATGTATGGAGAGCTTATGTACGCGCGGCCATGAACCTACGGGTTCGATAGAGCCAGTGAGTTAGTTATCTATAACTAAACAAAATATGTATTTTCAGTTGAATAACTTTCATATTTAAAATGAAACATATTTTCATGCTAGCTGAACTCCACTTTCTTGTCATTCTAACAGTATTCTCAAGTGTTTCCAGAAATAGTTCGCACTCCATTACCAGGAGCCCTCATCTTATTATGACTGTAGACAGATCGGGATTTTATTAATAGATACACCATGCAGACATTACTTGTCTGCAGATTTAAACACGAACAATTCCTAGGAATTAAATTATATTTCGATTCAGATAGTGTGTTGTCTTAATATTGATAATTCCACCTTGCGTGTCATTTGTGAAGGCTTTCCGATTATACACGACATTAGCCATGTGACTGCCGCTTCCCCTTTTATATTTTCCTTTATTGATTTTAATTAGACCTTGAATAGAATATTTTTAAGTTAAACCGCATAAATTATAATACTGCTACTATATAAAATTAATGTTTGTTTATTTTTTCGTTCGTACTTTAGGCGCGGCCATACCGTTGATCCGATTGTGATGGGGCTTCTTGAAAAGTGCTCAGGAGATTCCCGGGATGAACGTAGACTATAAGAGAGTTGTGATACTCAACTCCTACATCCTTAAAAATCGCCCTTTATACTGGAAAACGTGAAAAAAAAGCTCTTTTGACGCTTAAATGGCTTACGCTGCCTAAACCATAACAAATACACAACATTAATGTACACAGCATTGAATATCTCAAAAAGCTCTACAAAAAAGTCCGCCACAGCAGCACAATAACCATTTATGTCTTTCATTGATGCCAAGAAGATCGAGACAGTACGTAGATTCTTGTGCAACTCACAGTAACAAATTTTGTTTTTTAGCTCATTGATGCCAAGAAGTATAAGTAGATTCCCGGGCAACACCTGGTAATCAGCACGTGGAATCTTAAAATAATTACGATATACATTTATAAGTATTTTTCATTTTACTTATTCCACTAATCATAAAAAGTACATTAATTTTTGTCTTTCAGCTTATTTATGCCAACGTTGGGATGAGTAGATTCCCGGACAATGCTGGATGAACAGCGTGGGGTATCTAAAAATAATTACGATATAAATTTCTTGCCCTACTTATTTAACTAAACATAAAACACATTAATTTTCGTATTTCAGCTCATTTATGTCAAGAAGATGAGGATAAGTACATTCCCGGGCAACGCCGGGTAATCAGCACGGGGTATATAAAAATATAAATTTATAATTATTATTCCTTTTACTTATTCAACTAAACAGAAAAGCACATTAATTTTCATTTATTTAGGCGTAGCAGCGCACGGCGGAATTAGCTAGTAATGATAATAATAATAATAATAATAAAAAAGAAAATGAAGATTTTTAAAATAAACATTTTAAAATATGTATATTCTATAAGAGAGAATAACATGCGCTATATAATACTGCGAACAAAATATCACATGTTTTATTTTATAAATCCGAAGAACGTGGTGATGTCGACTTTTTCTGCATATTTAGATACTCAAAATGAATAAAAATCAGGACATAGAAAACGTCAAAGATGAAGTCTTATTCCTCCACCAGTTGTAAATATAAGTAAAAGAATGTGCTGTCAAGGCTTATCTAAGCCTGAATTAACGAGTCTGGTTTATGCTCTGAATGATTTAAAAGTTGTTAATTGTAGCTCAGACTATGCTAATGACATAATATTTGTGCTTACTATTATACCATTCTGTATCTACTTGTTATAACTGAATGTATGAGAACTTTATAAAAGCTGCACCAACCGTTATGGCGTTGTTGGTTAAGGCAGTGCGGTAACAGCCGGAAGTCTGCTAGTTTGAGTCCCGACGGGGCCAGGACCTGGGATCGACTCAGCCTCTAATGGAAATGAGTACCATATTCTTGTTCTGGGTGTCAAGGTTCCGTCACGTAGCTCTGACAACCCGGCTGATATCTAGTGCCGATTGTCTAAAAAGGAGGGAGCCTTAACCTCCTGCTACCCCAAGGTCCTCTTGAGGCTTGCATTGGGGTCATTTCACCATTTAATTATACAATATTAATTTCTTATTTTTCTAATTTGGATATACTTAGAAGAGATCTTACTGTGTGCAATTGCCAGTTTTTTTTACCCAGGTTTCGATTACACAATTTAGCATTCATTCCGATGATGTTCCCTATGTATCACAAGAGACATGAGCTTTTCTGGAGGTGCTATAGCCTTCTATATGGGGGGAAAAAATAGGAATACACTTGATTAAAAATAAAAAAGTATAAACGAATTAAAGGTATGGTTTCATAAGTTTCTCAATAATTCTCTACTGGTAGAGGAAGAATATAGCAAAAAAAAAGAAAAGTTCCCTGAGCAACATTCGGGAGAAAAAAAAAACGAGATCGAAGTGGTAAAGAATTGCGGATTAATTGAGCGGAGGAATGCAATGTGTGGGATAGAGAATTCAGCTGTTGATTACGGTCTGGATGAAGTGGGTTTTACGAGCAGCAGAGATGATGTTTCTTCGCTAATTCGCTTCTGGACTGACCCTGCACCCACTTAGCCTCGTCTACAATGAGCATCGGGGATGTTCTTAAGGCTGAAGGGGCTGTAGCTTAGGCTTGCCACCCTATCTCCTCATTTGTTGGCTAAGAATTCTTCATCCTTGCATCCACGTGCCCATGGGCTGGGGCCTGTTAATCTTTAGGAAGATGATTTGAAAGATAATAAATAAAACATGATTCGTTTTTTTTGCAACTATTCCAAAGATCTGACCGACAGAAAAACATTCATTGAAACGCAAGCTACTTTAAGAATAATAAAATAACTTCACATAGGACCAGAAACATAACATAGTCATTGTAGTAAAGAACTGAAATATCCGTATAGAGTATAAGTGCTCTTCAATAGAAAATTCACTGCAAGACGAATACGTTCGCGCACACTTGGCACTTTTAAGTCATGCTTATATAATTATCTGTTGTCAAATAATTAATTTTTCTCTATTTAAATTTATTCTATGTCATTAATAATTTTTCTTGTTTTTTATATCTTGTAGATATTATGTTTAATTCGTTAAATCTAGAGTAAATCAAAGTACATAAAAATAATTGTATTGTATATATAAGTTTATATAACATGTAATCGTTTATGTTTATTGTAATTTAGATGTAAGACTATTTTTTTGTATTTTTTAAAACCTGGTTGAGTGGTAGACAAGGCCTTATTATTATCATCATTATTATCATTATTATTATTATTATTATTATTATTATTATTATTATTATTATTATTATTATTATTATTATTATTATTATTATTATTATTATTATGTAACTGATTTCGGTTCTGTTTCAATTTACCAAGCGTTCTCATGGGGTTGTAGGAATTCCCTTACAGCCTTTAACACCGCATAGTATTTCCAGAACTCAGGGAAACGGCCGAGATAGATGAATTTGTCCTTGAAGCGAATTTTTGTTGTACAATATGAAGTCCATGTCATGGTTCCTGAATAGCGCTAATTCATGTGAGGGCAAAGAGCGAGTTATTGACGCTATACTTGAAACCTAACAGCTAGGGGAGAAAACCTCGAGAGAAAATCATCGTCCTTCAGGATCGCTGGATGGTTGGGCGTAAGGCTGGCTACCTTACTCTCTGAAAAAAAAAACCTTTCCTAGGAAACCAAAATAATCAGATAAAACCGGACGGTTCAATTGTTGGCAACTTGGAAAAAAGGCTGGTTGCTAGAGACAGATCAATACTAGTAAAATTCAAATCAAATTCCGTTGAGGTGAAGTCATATGTTGAAAGTTAAAAATGTTAAACTGTACCTGTTGGTAAGAGCCGTCGTCCTCAACTTGTTAATATATTGTATATACAATTAACTGGAGCGCTTTCGGAAGTTACCTTCCATCTTCTGCAGGTTGAGTTTTCGTTACTTGTTGTTGTGTACAGTAATATATACTCCAACTGTTTGTAGCAGCAACGAGTTGAGTTTGCGTTACTGGTTGCTGCTACAAACAGTTGGAGTATACATTACCGTACACAACAACAACAAGTAACGGTAACTCAACCTGCAGAAAATGGAAGGTAACTTCCGAAAGCGCTCCAGTTAATTTTATATACAATATATTAACAAGTTGAGGACGAGGGCACCTACCAACAGGTACAGTTTAATTTTTAACTTTCATCAGAGACAGAGATGCCTGAAAGGGAATCCGAGACTGGAATCGGGTTGTTAGTGCTGCTGCTCATGATGATAATTTGAAGTATCTTTAACTTTAGATATCCAAAATAAAATATTTCATTCACACCTAGCTTTCTGACCGATTGATGTTTCTTGTTGATAAGTCACTTAATAAACATAAACTTGTTGGTATTTTATTTAACAATACTAATTTATGTAGCCTACATTGTCTTCAGTTTAGTCGAAAAGTAATGAAAGTCTCTCAGTTAATAGAGTGAAGTCATCTTTATAGGACCTTCGATTGATAGGACCAGCTGCTTAATAAAACCAGACTTAGTATAACTTTAGTTAGCTTGGAGAAATCGCTTTATTGAATAAAAAAAATGTTCATTTTAGCGGAATCGACTGCTTTTACGTATTCATTGTTGGTTGGTGTCTAATGTGCTGTATATCCTAACACTGAAGTCATTAGTAGCAGTATTGCCCTCCAGTACTTTGAAGTTTTGGAAGTTGGACATTCCTCATTGAGTCACCAGACTATCGAATGTGCTAAGTAAAATGATCCATCATAGAAGATAATAATAATAATAATAATAATAATAATAATAATAATAATAATAATAATAATAATAATAATAATGATTGCACTTCTACTTCTTTAATTTTTGCTATTAAACGCTCGGTTTGTGTGTCGGAAAATTTATATCTATCGTGTTTTATTGTAATTCTGAATTGTCTCGAATTATCAAACCATTCGCTAAGTAACAAATAATGTATCCTGCATTTATTATTGAAAATTACGACTAATAAAGTTTTGGACTTTTTTAAAATCAGGAATTATTCATTTCTTCTCGACTTCTTTGACAAATTTGAGAATTAGAGTAGGCCTATATCAAACGATAATATTACATGTAGCTCAATGCAACAAAATCGGCCTTGGTGGTATAGGGGTTAAATTCCTTGTGTCTTGTTTAGGTGTCAGCGGGTTAAAAGCCACCCAGGATCGATAGATTTTTCAGATGGGAAACTCAAAGGACAAGACCTCCAGAAGAGACTTAAGCCCAGTCTGAAAATTTTCGGGCTCGTAATAGAACTTCAAGCCTAAATTAGAGCCTTTGAGTAAAATTTAATCCGCCTAACCTATCCACGTTATACCTTAGTTGCCTACAAGGTGTCTGAGATGATGACCTAACCATTTGTCACTCGCTGACATCTGTAGGGAAATTTTAATTTAGCCTTATCATCCCATGAGGTTGGCTAGCTCGAGTTAACTGCAGTTAAAACAGAGGGAATTCCAGAGTGTTTCACCTTCTACTCTTGTTCGTGATCTCCTGTTTTTGGTGACTATTTAACTCATGCCACAAATGGGAGCCAATGACTAATCACATTTCAATGATTTTTTATTTACAATCACAGTCGTGTTTCGCCTAGAATTTACCAACTAAAGTTTATCATAATAAAGAAAGCACCTCCTTTTTAACATTCTGAATAGGTCATAGCATTATTTTGCAGTGACCTACCTCCTAAGAAATACGGCTACCAGATTGTATATATATATATATATATATATATATATATATATATATATATAGGCCTATAGTGCATGAATGTCAACTGAAAGAGATAATATAAAAACATTTGTAATAATTGATTATACCACAAAAAAAAAGAAAAAAGAAACCACTGTTTGTACTTTTTTAAACGAATTATTTTCCAGGAAATGACATTGCAGAAAAATATAATTGACATATTTACATCATAGGACGTCAGAAATTAATTAATACCTATTATGTTGGTTATAAAAGGGTGCATTCTTACAACATTGCGATCCTTTGGCAATAAATAATATGATCTGGTTGCAGTGACGAACAAAAGAAGCAAATGAAGCGTACCAATCGTTTCTCATTTGTTTTCAAGCATCGCCGTTTACATTAAATATATAAATATTTAAAAATAACTATAGTTAAATAATGATTTGTGAGTAAACATCTTAATTTTATTCGTTAAATAGTCCGAACAAATGCCAGTCTTGATTTCCAAATTCTCTAGATAAATTCACTTCTCACTTCGTAAGTCGTGAATTTATCGATAATTTGGAAATCACTCGTGGCATTACTTATGATAAGGAAATAAGCTTAATTAAAGTAGCTTGGTTAAATAATTCCACCAAGTATAGATATCCCCATATGGGGATGAGCGGGTATAGACGCACACATATGTGACACATGACAAATATGTTCACTTAAAGTTAGATAAGATAATAATCTAAAAGTATTAAGAGATAACATACTAGGGAATAAGAACAAATAATTAAGAAGCAAAAATTGGATCTTCATAATATTTATAAGATGTCATGTAGACGTAGAATGGGTGCGAAGCAGAAAGAATTTTGTGTTTGATTTCAAACCCTTGGGAAAGACCATTAGGAAGTTTTCGGTAATAAACTAATAATAATAATCAGATGAATCTTAGGAACATGGAAATCGAAGATAGAAAATTTAGTTATTTGTCGGTAGGGACTTTTGGAGGGAATTAAAGAATCCGGTACTGGACATGTAAGTTTTGTAAACCATGGAATGAGTTAGATTTTAAAAAATTTGGTTTCAGTTTTATTACATCGTTTATAATTTATTCATGTTAAAAATACAAAATGTATTTTTACCATGCAAATGTTCCTAAAAAGACAGTGTGATTGTTTATAAACTTCAGTTCTACAGATATGATATGTTGTTGAAAATGTATTAAATTTTAAAAATGTATTTGCAGTTTGAATATTGAAAGAACAATGCAGATGGAGAAACTTAACCACATGACATTTAGTTATGTTCGTTATAATGACCTTCCTCTCATTTCAACACCTCGTCAGTCTTGTAATGTACTTGTAATTAGTTTTCCCAGCGGGATCTCAAAGAATGTAATGTGGGCGGTTTGTAAAATGTAACAACTTACGAATACATGTTGGTGACCACCATTGTCTTACAAGTTCGTTAAAACTATTTTATTATTCCTATTACCTATTGGCCTATAATAAACTATTTGCGTGGGTTGACAGAAAATGTAATATTATTGGTGAATTCTGAGATTGGATTAAAGAAAATAAATTCTTCTCTCCATAAATTAAAAAAAAATCCCTCCTGAATATATATATATGTCCACCGCTGTGGTCTCGAGGTAGCGTGTTGCCTTGTCACGCAGCGGGCCCGGGTTCGATCCCCGGTCGGGGCAGTTTTCCTGGGTGAGGTTTTTATCGGGGTTTTTCCTCACCTGTAAGACAAATGTCAGGAAAACTTTAAGGCCCAAACGGTCCCCGAATTCATGTGGCCATCATCATCATCCTTATCATTATCATATCCTTCACCGGTGTGGAAAGCAACGGGAAGCTACCACACCTACAATTCCCTAGTAAAGCTGCAAGCTTAGCATGGAAATGCTATGATTGCAGTGAAGGACCTGCCTTCGGGCAGAATTACTATGGATGGATATATATATATATATATATATATATGTCCACCGCTGTGGTCTTGAGGTAGCGTACTGCCTTGTCACGCAGCGGGCCCGGGTTCGATCCACGCTCGGGACAAGTTTCCTGGGTGAGGCTTTTTTCGGGGTTTTTTCTCGCCTGTAAGACAACTGTCAGGATACTTTAAGGCCAAAACGGTCCCCGAATATCATCTGACCATCATTATCATCAATATCATAGATTAGATTAAGTTTAGTTTTAAGGCTTCTTCTGGCGCATCATTAACCATCATCGTCACCCATCATATCATTGGAGCAGCGTAACCCCGCCTTCCAGGCGCCCCAACCTCAGAAGTGGGTTACAATACGCCAATATATTCCAACTTAAATTCTACCCCCCTTAAAGATAAAACTTTTATAGAAATTTTAGGCCAACCGGAACCTTTATGAATATTATAATAATTATACATATATTATAGGAACATTTTAAGTTACCTTCCCTACAGCTACAGCCTAAAATTGCAATTATTGATAATTGTCAAGCTAGATATATTCCAACTTAAATTCTACCCCCCTTAAATATACAACTTTTATAGAAATTTAAGGCCAACCAATGCCAGGAGAGAATACCTGAAATGTCGAATGACAAACAGGTGGCATTGAACAATATATATATATATATATATATATATATATATATGTGTGTGTGTGTGTGTGTGTGTATGCATTAAACTTACGTTAACATTTACATGTTGATTGATACCGATTAATTATTTGTTAAATTTAATCTTGTAATGTATAATATTGCTCAGAGAGGATGTTCAAAACGACTTTAGTACATGTATAAAAAATGCTCTAAAGGAATTCTTTATCTTGGGACAAACCTTTTAAAGCACATTACGTACACAGATTAAAGCAGTACTGGATCTAATATTGTCGAATACTTAATTAAACTATTATTTTGTAAAGAAACACTCCAAATAGATTCATTGGTAAATCTAATCGGGTAGAAGGGTAAAGAGCTAACAATAAAAAATAGATAACATAAACAAAATTATGATGATTTTGGAAGATGAATCAGATGACCTTTATCTGCTTATCTTGAATGGGGTTTTTACCATAATGTAGAGAATTTTTAGACAATTATCTTATGTAACGTACGTACTGCAGAGCCGGAGCTAAAGGAAAAGTGCATTGGTGCGCTAAAAAAGTCGCTTTATCGACGCTTAAATGGCTTACGCTGCCTAAACCATAAAACATATACCAAATTAATGTACACATAATTGCATATATCAAAATATACTACAAAAAAGTCTGCGACAGCTTATGTCTTTCTTTTACGGGTAAATCACAATAACCATTTTTGTCTTTCAAAATTAGGTTAAAAGTAAGAATTTAATTACAAAAACTTTTCCAACATCAACTTTTCTTTCATAGTTTTTTTGAAAGTGTTTTTTTTCCCCAAACATTGAGCTCCTTAGGTTTTAATATTTGTTTTAATTAAACTAGCCTTTCTTTCAACATGATATTTTCTGACAATTTTGATTTGATATTTCTTTGTGTACATTTTAATAAATTGTTTATACATAACGTGTTTAAATAATTTTTTTGCGCGATAGTGCGTTTTATCGTCCGTACCTGCAATGGCGACCATTATTGAAAGTTCAACTTCCTACATATCGGGGTTGCGAACCTAAATAACTATACTCTAATATTACAATTACACACATGTGCGGGATGTAAAACCACTGCCCTCTATGTATACTACGAACAATGTATATACAAAAAAATATCCAAAAGGTGTAGTTAATATACATTATATGAAACAAATCACTGCGTTTTAAATGAACTGAACTTTATTTGAAACAATATAAAACAATGAATACATACTTATGGCCATGTTATCAGTAATTGTTCTCAAGGCCTCCTGTTGTTTCAGCTAATGAACATTGCTCACACTGTTAACGTTAGTCAATTGTTTATAATGAACGCAAATATTTCCAACAAATATGTTAGGCCTATTATTTATTATTTTGAAAACACCATCGCGCAAAAAATAATGTACAACGCACGTTTGCGACGTGTTTTTACAGAATGTCGGAAGTTAAAAACCGAGCGATAGCGAGGTTTTTAAACATTCCTCGATTCTGAAAAAAAAAACACTTCCCACCTCGCATCGTAATATACTATTGTCCACGCGTACAACGCGCGGGTCCCGCTAGTATAAATTTTAAATTAAATTCATGCAGAAAATCGGTCACTGCTCTGACCTAAGTAGCGAAAATAAAATATGAGAGTTATCAGAAGCGAACTTCCGAAGCTGGGTTATCAAGGATTTCCTTTTCCCTTTCCGGATTAAATAGTACGGAGTATGGGGTATAAACCGAGAACAAAGCGTTCTTAAGTACATAGAGATAATTATATGGTGCGTATGAAATATTAGGTACTTTTCATGTTCTACATATGAACTTTTGTGACATGGAGCAACGCCCTCTCACCTCGAATGAGAGGTCAACGCAAAACCAGTTGTTTTTGATTCCGAGGTTCGCGGGTGCAAACCCGGTCGACTCGATGAATTTTTAAAAATCCTGAGTTTGGCTTCTTTCAAAAAGATTTACAGCATAAAAATATGATTCCTGAAATAAGAGGCTTCTGAGCAAAATTTATCGGCGATTTCACACCTAGATTTGAATTGCTAAGAAAAGGACCGCAGATGTTAAAGGGGTCTTTAAATGAAAATACTAAATAACTGACTGAAAGTTGGGATCACCTTCAAGACAAGTTGAACATTTAAGAAAAGTCATCCATCCCATTTATTCATACATTTACACTAAACGCAGAGACTAAGATATGGGCGATTAAGATGGCCAGATGGTTTCCATTAACTATCTGTGCCTTAAAGTTTATTGCTATTTGTTTTACAGGTGAAGACAAATTCCGACAAAGATATCTCACTCGGGGAACTTTTAACGACAGGAGATCGAATCCTATCCCGCAGCGACCGAGGGAACTAGGTTATCCGTAGACCATATCAGTGGACGAACAAGTATTTTTTTATTACTCTGAGGACCAGAAAAACTAAAATTACACAGAAATATATCAAACTATGATTTCCGCTCTTCCAAGATGAAAATATTATATCTGATTAATTCGAATTGTTGTTTTTTCTAAGAATCAAAACGAAGTTAAAATTGAATGCTCTGATATAATGAAGGACAACTACGATTCGTGATAAAATATTTAGTCTGCGACTCTGTACTAAGGGACTAAATTATTCTTCTAGAAAGTGCTAGGATCTTAATTACTCTAGAGCTAGGAGAAATCTCCTGCTGACCTATTGATGAAGGTCTCGTTTTTAATAATTGCATCGCTTAAAACTACACCATATCATATTTATAAGAAACTGAGATGCAGATTAATGCTTTAGCCTAAATTAAGATTTCATACTTTCTTGGTTCATGACTCGTTTCGTGATTCCACCAACAGAAATGCCAAGGTTGAAGTAATTGCGTGATTAAAGCAAGCAGCAAATTATAGTACCATTGCTTGCTTAACTTTGATTTGCCTTCATAGGATTTACCATGTGGTTAGATTGATTTTCTAATCCAAAACCGTGTTTTGATTTGAAGTTGAACGACATTTATTAAATAAAATTATTACAGATAACTAACTAAACTAACTCACTTGCACTATGGAACACGGTAGGTTCAAGGCCGCGCGAAGATAAGCTCTCCACACAACCCTATTCCGAGCTAACACTTTACATCATTCCCTCAAAACCTGGTTGTTCTTCTACCTAATTCTTGACGTCTTCCCTATGGTTTGTAGTACTAGGAGTTTCCATGCACATTTCCAATCGAAATGGAATGGTGTAGTGGGCTGCACACTAGTCTGGAGAACTAGAGGTCCACGGTTCGATTCCTGGTTCAGACATTAATTTTTCTTTTCACAATATCATTATAATATTATTAATAATTTATATTAATGAAATGGAAACAAAGCTGCAAAGGTATGGGGGATCCCAATAGGCAACAGATTTTTGCTGACATTACAATTTGCCGATGATCAACTGGTTTTAGCGCAAGACAAATTTGATGTGGAATTCATGATAAAAAGGTTGAAAAACACATATGAATCATGGGGTCTCACAGTAAATTTACAAAAAACAGAATATCTGGCAATAAATAGCAATGAACGAGAACATTTAATATTGGAAGAAGGAATCCAAATAAAGTAAGTGAAACAAACTAAATATTTGGGAATAATTATGGATAACATTGAAGGTATAGGCAAAGAGAACATACAACATAGAATTGAATTTAGTAGCAAAATAATATCATCGTTAAATTCCATATGGTGGGATAAGCATATTTGGAAAGACAAAAAATATATATTGGTAAAACATTGGTGGAATCTGTTGCAATGTATGGAAGTGAGGTATGGACAATCAATAAGTACTACAAGAATAGACTAATAGCTCTAGAAATGGATTATTTACGCAGAAGTGCCAGAAAGTCTAGATTAGAACATGTTACAAATAAGGAAATTAGAAACATAATGGAAGCAGAAGAAAGCATAAATGAAAGAATTGAGGAGAAGGAATTAAAGTGGTTAGGACATGTCTTAAGAATGGAAGATGAGCGATGGCCGAAGCAACTATATGAATGGCATCCGAACAGAAAGAAGAAAAGAGGGAGACCAAGGTTAACATGGAAGGAAAACATGAAGACAGTAATGCAAGCTAGAGGGCTAAGCATCGAAGATGCCCAAGACCGTAGGCTTTGGAGGTTTGGCACGGGAAGACGGCAGCAGCTATAAAAACCCGAAGATAGATAGAGAATATTCTTGTCCTGTAGGAGACCCTGACATTGATGTAATCCCTCACTCGGGGAAGTCCTCCACTTCTGTGTGGTCAAAAAAATATGTGTGTGGTCAAAAAATATGTGTATGGTCAAAAAAATATGTGTGTGATCCATAGCTAAAATCTTCCTCCCACCATGTGTCACTGTGAGGTCCGGGTGGCGTGTGACACGTAAAAATACCTATAATACCAAACGTAAGTTAATGACATGGAAAGGCATGCAGTCTATTTAAAAAAAAATATAATATATAAAAATGAATGCTTGTTTGTTTGTTTGTTTTTACTTAATGTGCGGCCATACTGTTGATCCAATTGAGATGTTTTTTTTACAAAATTTTCAGGAGATTCCCGGACTGAACATAGGCTTTAAGAGAGTTGAGATACTCTACACCCTTAAAAAACACTGTTTGTAGTGAAAAATGTGAAAAAATATTTTTTTTACCCTTAAATGGCTTACGCTGCCTAAACCGTAACAAATACACAAAATAATTGTACACAGAATTGAATATCTCAAAAACTCTACAGAAAAGTCCGCGACAGCATTATGTTTATATTTTAAGAATAACTCACAATAACCATTTTTGTCTTTCATTGATACCAAGAAGATCGGGACAAGTAGATTCCCGGGCAAGCATAGCAGCGCACGGCGGGTATTCTTTTGTGGATAACTCAAAATAACGAATTTTGTGTTTCAGCTCATTTATGCCAAGTATATCGGGATGCGCAGCACGGAGTATCTAAAAATAATGATATAAATTTATATTTATTTTTTCTTTTGCTTACTCAACTAAATGCAAAAACACATTATCATTTATTTAGGTGTAGCAGCGCACGCGGGGTATTAGCTAGTACTTTATAAATCCTATCTAATTTTGAAGAAGAACAATAAGTTATCTATATGTAAATAGGCTAAGACAAAACAGTTAAGTGCCACTTTCTACTCTTTTGTCAACAGATTTTTTTTTGCTTGTTTAGTAGCTATTGACGAGCTTTAGTGTTACCAATAAAAAAAAATTGGTCCGTCGCCGTGGCGTAGTCGGTAGAGTCCCTACACATTTTAATTAACCATAACTCTTGAAATATGCGGAATTATGCAATGAAGTTGGCATTAAAATAAATATGTTTTCATTGTTGCAGTTAATTCATCTGTCACATGTTGGACAATAATGACATTAAAATAAAAATGTTTTCATTGTTGCAGTTAATTCATCTGTCACATGTTGGACAATAATGACATAAAGTAAAATGTTAACTCTTCAGCAACGAGCAGAGGCGAAGTCAATAATTAAGAAATTACCGGAAAGAATATGGAGGAAATGCACCTGATGGGAAGACCATTAAGGCATGGCTTCAGAAGTTTCTGGCAACTGGAAGCGTTAAATGAGAATCTGGAGGTGCTCGTACACGTGTTTCAGAAGTAAATATTGAAGAAATTAGAGGAGGATTTCAGAGAAGTCCACAAAAATCAATTCGCCAAGCTTCACGGCAGTTCAATGGACATGTTGGACAAAACGTGGCACGAAATCGAATACAGACTTGATATTATTCATGCTACTAATGGTGCACATATAGAGGAGTTTTAGTGTGTTGCAATGAAAATTCTGCGAGTTTGTGTTTCGTTTAATACCGGCCTCATTTCATAATTCCACATACTTTGTTAGTTATGATTAATTAAAATGTGGGACACCCTGTACTGTCACCCCATCATCAGTTA
The DNA here is from genome assembly GCA_030220185.1 of Diploptera punctata. Taxonomy (NCBI): domain Eukaryota; kingdom Metazoa; phylum Arthropoda; class Insecta; order Blattodea; family Blaberidae; genus Diploptera; species Diploptera punctata. The sequence goes on along the minus strand of JASPKZ010007182.1, from coordinate 540,745 downwards.
ACTCCAACATAAATATATACTCTGTATTTTTATGATTATGGCCTAATACAATTTAAAAATAACATTGTCTAATATAGCACCTGATGGGAAGACCATTAAGGCATGGCTTCAGAAGTTTCTGGCAACTGGAAGCGTTAAATGAGAATCTGGAGGTGCTCGTACACGTGTTTCAGAAGTAAATATTGAAGAAATTAGAGGAGGATTTCAGAGAAGTCCACAAAAATCAATTCGCCAAGCTTCACGGCAGTTCAATGGACATGTTGGACAAAACGTGGCACGAAATCGAATACAGACTTGATATTATTCATGCTACTAATGGTGCACATATAGAGGAGTTTTAGTGTGTTGCAATGAAAATTCTGCGAGTTTGTGTTTCGTTTAATACCGGCCTCATTTCATAATTCCACATACTTTGTTAGTTATGATTAATTAAAATGTGGGACACCCTGTACTGTCACCCCATCATCAGTTAACTCCAACATAAATATATACTCTGTATTTTTATGATTATGGCCTAATACAATTTAAAAATAACATTGTCTAATATAATGTAAAGTGAAGTGTTATTTATTGTCGAATTTAGACCACTTGGCGAACACTAGTTTTTAATAATTAGGCAGTTTGTGTTATTTTTGAGTAAATACAGTCATTTACACTTAAGTACCGGTACAGTTAACTATGATTGTTCTGAAATTATTTTACCTGGAATGTTACAAATTGTAAATAAATTAAATTCAGCCATTAAATGAGTTGAAAAAATAAATAACATACTCGCGATTTGAATCAAGAATAAATTGTGGAATTCGGTGGTCTTTTTTCTGAGGTCCGAGGTTCAGATTCTGCCGGATAAATAGATTTTTATGGTCGCACAAATTCTGAGAATCGTTTCCTTTAAAAGGTTAATAAAGTTATGGGTCCCATATCGTGGATATCGACACGTGAACGAATAACAGGCCTATGAGTATGTCTGTCCATTGAGTAGCGTGTCCAGTTTTGATACCCGACGGAGTTGAAAATTTAATTTGTTTGTTTATCGCTCCATAAAACTGCCATAGAAAGTTACTTGACTTTCGATTCCGGTGAAATTCCGTATATTGTGTAGAATGTAAAACAGACTTTTTTTTTTCAGAATAGGCTATTTTCTTCTTCACTTCACGGGCTAGACAAACAGGCAATTTGCCGTTATTCTGTCCATCTCTTCACTGGCCTTCCTACATTCTTTGAACTTACTTACTTACTCACTGGCACTATCGAACCCGTAGGTTCATGGCCGCGCGGACATAAGCTCTCCATACATCCCTATCCTGAGCTAATGCTTTCCAATCATTTCCTGTATAATCTACTTCCCTCAAATCATAGTTAATGTTGTTCTCCCACCTCATTCTTGGTCTACCAACTGGGCGTTTTCCTTCTGGCTTTCCTACAAGAAGTTTCCATGCACGTCTTTCATTCCCCATACGCGCAACATGTCCTGCCCATCGCAGTCTACGGGACTTAACTGTTCTTATTATATCTGGCTTCCTATAAAGACCATGTAGTTCATTGTTATGTAGTCTTCTCCATTCACCTGTCTGTTCATCTCTCTTTGGTCCAAAACATTCTTTGAACATCTGGGCTTATTGTTAAATACTCCTTTTGGTAATCTTGTTACATTCATTCTTTCTATATGTCTAAACCATTTATCTCTATTTTCAGAATATAGCGAAGCGTTTTGAAATTCTAGACCATAACGCCTCCAATAAAAAAAAAGTTAAGTTTCCAACTTTTTACTCAATCGGCTCGAAATATTAATCGGGTTGTCAGCTCTGCGCGCCGGCCACGTTTACTCCCAGAACATAGTTCCATACGTACTTCCTTTACAGGTTGACCCAGGGCCATGGTGCCGCCAGAAATGTTTAGGGTAGTTTAAAAATCTTGACTCAACCGGGACTCGAGCTCCAGACCTTCCGGCTTATAGCCTAATGCCTTAACCAACCAATTAAAATTCTAATTATATTAGGGCTAATAATCAAAAATATTATCGATATAACAAATAAAAGGACAAGAAAAATAAATCGATTAATATTTAAGTCTCCATGTATATAATCATCTCTATAAAGAAACTAAGCTGCAGCATTCCTCATCTCTGCTAGTAGTTTACTGAATTTAAAAATGTTACAATTAGAATGTTACTCCTCCGCGTATTAAACTTAAGACTGCTAGTCAAGAGGCAGGTATTTGAGCTTGCTATTGAAATTAGATGACATGCAACCTTACCAAATATTAATCTCTGTTTGTAATATATTAATTATATGTAATTGTATGAGTGAAATTGGATATGTGACAAAATGTGTTTGTTCTAGAATTACCTCTGATAGTATATGAACTTGATTAAACTGTCAAACAAATAGGTAATATTACGAATCGCTTTGTGCAAGCAGTGACGATGTTAATGTAACTCTTCTCTGATCTAGATTGTTGAACTTTGTAGCATTACGTCAGAGATCTTAATGCTAGGTACAAATTAATTCCCACAGAACAAGTATCATCCTACAAATTAAATTCCAAAGAACTTCCTTCGGAAATATATTATTGTTATTATTATTCGCATTTTATATCTTCTTTTCTAGAAGAACGACGGTATTTTATTAATCTTTAAATTGACGAAACACTTAATTTCTCGTGCTAGTTATTTAAATGCGTCGGACCGCAGCGAAAACAAAATCATGTAAACAAGTTATTACTGCATATTCTGTAATTCGACACAAATTTAAATAATAATATTCACTCGTTCGTTTTTATATTGATTTGTAAAACTATTAAAATAAACCCGGATAGTCAATGGGTTTAGTAGTGTAATTTTTAAATTATATATATCCACCGCTGTGGTAGCGTGCTGCATTGTCCCGCAGCGGGCCCGGGTTCAATTCCCGGTCGGGACAAGCTTTCTGGGTGAACTTTTTTCGGGGTTTTTCCTCACCTGTAAGAGAAATGTCAGGTAGCTTTGAGGTCCAAAAGGTCTCCGAACCTCATCTGGCCTTCATAATCATCCTCATCATCCCCGATGTGGAAACCAACGGGAAGCTACCACACCTATAATGCCTAGTAAAACTGCAAGCATAGCATGAAAATGCTTTGATTGCAGTGAAGAACACTATATATATACACTTTTGTTTTCTGTTTTTAACTATTATTTTTACTTTTGTTTAAATGTTTCCCATTTTTTCCTATTTAACTTTTTGATACAAAGACACACCCAGACCCAAGGTGGATATTTAAAATACCCCCCCCCCCCCCGATAATCGAACCCGGGTCGCCGGAATGGAAAAGATAAGGATTCGACTGACCGCGCCACGTATCGACTTCTATCATATATTTCTTTAACCTCTTAATAATAATGATAATGATGAAGAAAAAGAAGATGATGATAATAATAATAATAATAATAATAATAATAATAATAATAATAATAATATGAAATGTGTAGTTTATACATTCACAGAACTTTGAAATAGTGATAATGGATGATTTAATTGTAGATTTTACAACTGTTGAACCAGTGTCGTTGGTTCATGGTCATAGCAGGGTGTTTCGGGCGACAGGCCAGTAAAATGATGCGATCAATGTGGGTGAACAGCGATGAATTAACTTTGTTTAGCTAATGGGATTTGCGGGCAACCCTCTAGATTGGCTCCAATTTCATTCAATTTTGGTTTCGTTAAAACCGTTTGTGTTCAGAAATGTTTTTTTTTTGCCCAAAACTATACCTAACTAACTAACTAACTGGCACTATCAATCCGTAGGTTCATGGCCGCGTGGACATAAGCTCTCCATACAACCGTATCCTGAGCTGTTTTCCAATCATTCCCTGTATAATTTACTTCCCTCAAATCATGGTTAATGTTGTTCTCCTACCTCTTTGTGGTCTACCAGCTGGGCGTTTTTCCTCTAGTTTTCCTACAAGAAGCTTCCATGCACCTCTTTCGTTCCCCATTCGTGCCACATGTCCTGCCCATCGCAGTCTACGAGACTTAACTGTTCTTATTAATCTGGCTTCCTATAAATGCCATGTAGTTCACAGTTAGGTAGTCTTCTCCATTCACCTGTCTGTTCATCTCTCTGATCCAAAATTTTTCCTAAGAACTTTATTCTCAAATACCCGTAATCTCCTTTCTTCCCTTAAAGTAAGAGTCCATATTTCGCACCCATGTAATATAACTGGTAGAATAACAGTTTTATATATTTTCAGTTTAAAAAACTATACCTATAATTTTCATGTAATTTATTTAGTTTTGATAGCGTTTCTTGAAGGGGGCATTGCTTTGGATACATTTCAATGAACTCTTTTGGAGCACAACGAGCAACTGTTTTAAAATAACTTTTAGAAAAAAAAACTTTCATAATCAAACGACGCACAAGTAAGGTCTTGATACTTGATACTAATACACTATGGATAAACTCAAGATTGCATCTTATAGTAAGTCATGTCCTCTTGGGCGATCCCGAATTACAGATGACTTCAGTGTCATGTCAAAAGGAGCAGGCCATTGAATCATTATAGGGAGATTTGGACGCAATATTTTTTAGTTTTTTTTTCCACATAGTACCGTGGTCATCTTAAGACCGCGCCACCGTCGCTATTTTATCGATTGTTGACGTATGACGTATAAATAAATCGAGTTGTAAAATGTAAACTCGAATTAAATTTAAATAAATCAACGGTGGAATTGTTATGTACTGTATGAAGAGAAGTTTTGAGGTTGAATATAATATAATATTATTGATGCATCGAAGTTAATTGTTAAATTAATTAATTATCTACAATCCGAAGGATAAAGTGAAGCTGGAAAATACAGCTAATGGAAGGTAGGTGAATGATTACATATGGTATAATTTTTCTCAAAAATTTTTACTTCAGAAAATAGTGTTTTCAAATAATAGGCCTAACTGTGAATTATGTAAATTGGCACGCCGTATATTTTGTTTGCATCATGACATTAAAATACCCCTTAAAAAATTGTTTATAGGCCTACCTAATTTATTTTTATTTCTTAACCTGTAATGTGTATACTTATTCATCATTATTTCTTTCACAGAATAAACGAGGCTGTAAAGATCAAATCCTATGTGTGTATTTTCGTATGACAGTGATTGGGAAGTCTACACATGTATAAAATTTTAGGTAAGTAAATTTGAGGTATTCAGAGTGGATCTAATGCTGCTACCTTCATTTTACTAACTTTGAAGTTTCATTATTTTTGTTTAGTGTTTCTTATTAGATTCAGTTATGAAAGTGAGATAGCATTATTCAGAACACCCATAAGTGTAAAAATTAATCTTAAAAGATAACAGAAATTTAGGTATAAAGTTTCCATTATGTGACAAAAAAATGAAAAAAAAACTTCTGTTTACCTTTCCTAATAATTTTTAAGTCCTGCAGAATAACAGTGCACACGTGCAAACATTTATAAAATGTTTTTAGAGTTGTATTGCTAGATGGAACCACATAGATGTGAAATCGATATGACCAACCTTTGCAATAAATTCCCCTTCCTAACCTAACTAAACAATTTACATGTATATTATTTAATTAAATGTTCACTAACTTTTTAGCATCGGAACCTAACAAAATGAAATGAGTGAACATCCATTTTTGAATATTGATTTTATTCCAATTTCACAGATATCTCCACCATTTAGTAGAAGTTCATTTAAGCATTTGTGCATATGCACAACAAATCTGCATAACTTTGAAGAAATCATTGCATACATAGATAAATATTTAATAATTGTAAAAAAAAGTTATAAGTATTGTTGCAAGTGTTTAAAATATTATCAAATGTTAGTAAAGGCAGAAGAAGTACGTAGAGACAACAATATTAAAAGAATATACTACGGAAAGGGTAAGGTAATCTAAAGTTGAGCCAAAAAAAATCCAAGTCTAAGTAGATCCATACACATGTGCCAACAGATAAAACTGGATATAATTACAAATCATACGAACCGCCAATATACACAGCATATTAGAATGCTCGTTGCCAACCAGAGGAGAAACATTCCAATATTGAAGACTTATACTTAAAAAAGAAAGTAAATAAACACTGAATGGTAATAATGAAGACAGTGTAATCATTATTATTAGTTTATTTATGGTATTAGTATTCTGTCCTTTTAAGTAAAGTATTTTCAGGTATTGTAATTTCAATTTTCAATGCAAGTTTTGACTGCTTGTGAAATATTACAAGAAAGAACTTAAAAATATGTAAGTGTATACATGTACATAATACATATACAATGGTTCAGGATCATATTGTGTGAAGTCCATCTTTTTACAATTCTTGTTGTGAATGTTACATTTCCAAAGCCATTTGATAATAAATCAGGAATTCAATATTTTGATTAGTAACACCTTTGGAAAATTAGAGTATGAAATTCTTGGTTTTTATTTTTTTTCAATGCCCATAGATATGGGACATTGACATAACTAGAATTCTAAATAAAACACTTACTTAGAATAGTATGATCCTAGATCGTCAATATATATAAGGGTTGGGAATACCTTCATTGTGAAGGACATTGACAAATATTATATATACAGTGAGTTTCACTCGATTTGCGGCCACTAGCATAGACATTGCATGGACAGCGTGAGTTGATGACTCAATGCTTGCAGTCACTTTTCCCACTAACGACCGCAGGTCAAGTGAAACTCACTGTATATGTATATATATGTGTATGTATATATATATTTTTTTTCAGGCTCTACAGTAGGTGTAAAGAAGTTGCGCTTCAAGAATAAAGAAGTTGCGCTTCAAGAATATCTACAAGTGTATTGCAAGAACATACCAGTACATTATAGACTATGCAGAAAAGTGGTTGTGTATTATTAAAAACAAATTTTTTAACTATTACAGAGCATATTTTAAATTACAAATTTTAAAATTATGTTAATATTGTGTCATGTAAATTTTAATTCATCCTTACTTCTACCTCGTTGAGAACTTTCTATGTCTTTTATAACATTTATTTAACATGTGCAAAAAAATCTTAATATGAAGTGTTGGTAATTACTTAGAGAACAAAACTGTTCCGTCAATTTTAACAACAATAATTTGGCCTAACATTCAACTATTCAGCGATTTCCTGGTAGTAATGAAGGTAGGCATTTGTGTTAGGCTTAAATAGGTGTGTAAGCCTAAAATGTCAAACAATTTGGATTCTTCTCGCAGGTGGATATTGGGCCAGCAGCTAGCTGGTAGGCCAAGGGCATTCTCAGCTTGTTGCACCTTGGAGAATATACATATTTCTTCTCTAATGAACTATTAGATTTTGTAATCAAAATGTAAAGGTAGGTGATCCCATTATAGGGCTTGGGGAAATAGGAAGCTAGTAAATAAATGTGAAATAATCTTCTTATAAAATTACATATAAAATAATTAGGTTTATTGTTGAAATATTGAATCTTTAACTACGTATGTGACTGAAGTTTCATTGAAAAAATTCTGTTCATCTTGAATAATGTACATACTGCAGTAACTATAAAATGTATAATTTTTTTAAAATATTAATTTTAATACAAGGCAATAAATGAATCATGTTATTTCATTTTTAAAAGCAAACTAATCAAGACAAGTCTGGTTACTAAATAGAGTTGATGTGCGTGCATTCACATATGAGTAGTTCAGAATAGAGAAGTGATGCATAGAATTTCTTTTTGCTACATTCTTATAAACCCAAGGTATTTTTGAATTTTCATTTTAAGAACATTTAAAAACTTGTGCTTAAATTACTTTATGGTTTCAGTTCTTAAAAAACAAAAACAAATAGCATATTAGACTCATTAGACCAGGCTCGTCAAATGGTGCTGCCTTAGCATATCCATTATCCAGATCCTGTTTGATATTTCTTAATGGAAATAACACAAGAAATGTTACTTTGTAAACAATTTTGCATTTTTTATTTTTACTTAAGAAAATTATTACAAAAATTTTGCCAATATTTTTGTTGTATAGGTCTAACATTTCCAATTATTTTCTAATAAATAGCAATTTCCCATATTCATTATGTTCATTTAAAAGTGGAATGGTTTTTAATAAATACTTATGAAATTGTGTAAATCATTTTAGTCAACTTACTAATTGATGAATTAAAAAAAAAATTAAAATAATTTATAGTTAAAGACATCTGAAAAGTTGGCAAAGTTCTTGTAATTTTCTTTTGAAGGGAGTAAGAATAAAACATGCTAAAATTGTCCACAAAGTAGCATTGCTTGTGTTTAGCTTTAAATTTTATTTTTAAAAGAATGGGTAAGGATAGGGTACTTTTATTGCGACTGAGCCACCGTGGCCATGCTCAAGTAGTACCGTGGTCATCTTCAGATGGCGCAGCGGTATGAAATTGCGTCCAAAATTTAACACAGAGAGGCCGCTCTATTCGGTTCTCTATGAAAAGGAGTTCGGTAGTAAAAAGGTAAAGTGATCCCACTACAGGCCTCAAGAGGCCCTTGGGGTAGTAGGAGGTTAAGGCTCCCACTTTTTCTTGACAATCGGCACTTGATGTCAGCCGGGTTGTCAGCCCTGCGTGACGGCCGCCTTTACCCCAGAACAAGCGTCTGGTACTCAATTCAGTTAGAGGCTGAGTCGACCCCAGGGCCATAGTGCCGCCAGAAGGTTTGGGCCATTTTAAAAATCCTGACCCCACCGGGACTCGAACCCTCGACCTTCCGGCTTGTAGCGCAGTGCCTTAACCACTATGCTACGGCGAAAAGGAGTTCGGTAGTATTAGTATCTAAATTGGCGGTCGAAATGCTAGTGCTCGCTCAGGCCGCATAGGCTATGTCGTACTCGCTAGAGCAATACCAACGTCGACAGTGTCTACGTATTTTCGGTATACCTGAACAGGATGGTGAAGATACGGACAATATAGCAATCGACGTGGCCTCCAAAATTGGAGTTAAATTAGAAACCTGTGATATCGACAGGAGTCACAGGGTTGGGAAAAAGTCGGATCGACCACGGCCTGTTATTGTTAAGTTCATCAGTTATAGAAAGAGAAGGGAGGTCTTCCAAAATAAAAAACAATTGAAAGGCAGTGGGATCACAGTAAGAGAAGATCTCACCCAAATTAGATATAAATTGTTAAAGGACTGCATCACAAATTTTGGCGTCACAAATGTGTGGACAATTGATGGCGCAATACATGTGAAAAATGGAGATACCAAACGCATCATCACCCGGGCCTCTGATATGTAAATCTACCTAGTGCACAAACACGCCCAGTGATACCATATCCCCAATTTAGCACTTTTATATAAATTATTAAAATTATATTTAGAAATTTCACATTAATTATTAGTATTATATTTAGAAATTTTACTTTATTTATTAATTTAATATTTGAATAAGATATTAGTGACTTGTTCTTTTCTTATAATTCTAGTTAAAATATTTTTAAAATTTTCCATCCAAATAATGCTATTCATTTGGCGGTCTCTGACAGGTTAGAGGACACTACCCTTCTCAAACCCCTTCCAAACAACAATAATGCAAGACAGGTTCTAGAAACAGCATTCTCTCCCCTTCCCGTCTTCCCTACATGTGGTTCACTTGAACGCACAGAGCTTAACTGCACATACAGACGAAATTAGTATGAATTTTTTCTTCTTCCAATGTTCCATGCTTTCTTCTCGTATCAGAAACATGGCTCAAACCTCCACTCCCTCCAAAAAAATTAATCTCGTGTAATTGACATGGATGGTTATAATCTTTCTTAGACCATGATCGTGTACATAGTCGAGGGGGCTGTGTTTGTGTCTTCGTTAGGAACAGACCTTTGCCCTAAGTCTGTTATACTTTTCTAATAACGAGACATCTCCTGAAATATGTTTTTATAGAAATATACGCAAGCTTCAAAAAATGCCTTCTTTGTGTATCGTAATCCAACCCCCAAAATGAAAAAAATAGCAGAAATAGAATCCGCTCATACAAAACGCACGTATACAATAATGAACAGCACTTTATCGCCATGGGTGACGTTAATCTAAATATACTAGACACTGACAACAGACATACACAACAGCTTATGTCGCCGTTTCCAAGTTTTGTGATATGACTATCCTTCCCTTACAGCCTACACATCCACACCAATCATTCTGCGACTTTACTTGACTTAATTGCTACTAATAATCCAGACAGAGTACTAACCCACGGGCAACTGTCAGCTCCCGGAATATCAGCACATGATATTATATTCTTAGCATATTCACTGCAGTGCCCTAAACTAGCTCGTAAGACTATCACATATAGAGACCTAAAACATATAAACAATGCAGCTCTACTTGAAGACGCTATAAAATTACCCTGGCATACTATATGGACGTTGCATTCTGTTGACGAAAAAGTTGAGGCATTAAATAACCTTATATTACAACTATATGACAGACACGCTCCACTGAAAACTAAACTAGTGAAACGACACCCTGCTCCCTGGATGTCTGCTAACATTCGTGACTTGATGACTGAAAGAGACGCAGCATATCGGAAATATAGAGTCGACAAAACTGATATAAATCTTAATCACTATAAACGGTTACGAAACAAGACTACACAAACTATCAGAAACGCCAAACTTAGACATCTATACAGCCTTACTGAACCTAATAACAATAACCCAGATATTTGGAAAAATCTGAATAAAATGGGTGTAGGAAGGAAAGACACACAGGTAGAAAAACTACCTGTTTCTCTGAACACACTTAATAACCATTTTACAAGCACATTCTTTACTCCTAAAGACAAAACACATACAACAAGTGAACTACTATTGACAAATCCACCAGACAGAGAACATTTCCATTTTTATATCTTACAGAAAATGACATAAAGAAAGCTCTCAAACGAATAAAAACAAAAGCAGAAGGTACTGACCGTATAAATATCACTCTACTTAACAAAATAATCGACGTTTATACTACCTACCATAACTCATGTTTTCAACTCCTCACTACAAACCTCTATATATATCCCACATTATGGAAGCAAGCAATTGTACGCCCACTCCCGAAAGTAAAAACTCCCTTAACTCCTAACGATTTTCGACCCATTAGTATTTTACCTACCCTTTCAAAAGCTTTGGAACGATTAGTCCACAAACAACTGACTGACTACCTAACTGAACACGACCTTTAGATCAATACCAATCAGGCTTTAGGACAGGACACAATACAAATACTGCTCTACTAAATATATGTGAAGACATACGCGAAGCATCTGATAATCGAAAACTTACTATTCTTACACTACTGACTTTAGTAAAGCATTTGACACGGTAGACTTGGACTTATTGTTGCTTAAACTAAAAAACCTCTCACTTTCTGACAGTGTCACGCAATGGTTCAACTCCTACCTTCGTGAGCGCCAGCAATATGTTGTAGGAAATTCTACATTACGCTCTTCTTGGACCTACCGTAAAGCTGGAGTTCCACAGGGCTCGGTGCTCGGCCCATTGCTTTTTTCAATCTATATAAACGACATTTCTGACTCCCTAAAACATTGCAAACATCATTTATTTGCGGACGACATGCAGATCTACCTTCACTCAGACAAATATTCTTTAAATGACGCGGTAACCAAAATTAACGAGGACCTTGACTCGCTAACGGCGTGGACAGAGAAATATGGACTTGAATTAAATCCTAGAAAGACACAAGCAATCATTATGGGCCATCAGAGACTATTATCCTCAATTAACACAAATGCAGTATTACATGTGTCACTTAATGGGGTTCAGATCCCTTATAGTGAGACAGTAAAAAATCTAGGAGTGTTTATGGATAAACATTTAATTTGGAATAAACAAATAAATAACATTTGCAAAACTATCTTCTCAATAATACACTCATTAAATCGTATAAGAAATTGTTTACCGTTTTCTCTAAGAAAAATGCTAGTAGAAACACTCGCAATGCCCCATTTTGATTATTGTGATACTCTTTTTACTGACCTAAATACTGTTCTTACCCAAAGACTTCAACGTGTTCACAATTCTTGCATACGTTTTATTTGTGGTATACGTAGATTTGATCACGTTACACCATCCCTGGAACAATTGTCATGGCTTCGTCTTCAAGATCGTAGAACCATCCATTCCCTATGCCTACTCTATAACATATTACACACATCTTTACCTTATTATTTATCACACCGCTTCACTAAACTCTCTGATACACATAACTTAGATACCCGATCCCTTGAGCAGTGTCCTTTATATCCCTCCTCATCATACTACCTATTATTCGAAATCTTTTACAGTTTCTCTTGCTAGAACATGGAATTCACTTCCACCCTATGTCAGAGACTGCCAAACTTTACCATCTTTCAGAAATAAATTGAAAATAAAATCACTAACAGAAACAACTCACTAATACTACTTTTTAAGAATTAATAATGCGTTTTTGCATTATTTAATAAAAATAGACTTAGGATTTGTTAATATATTTACCTAATGCCTTGTATAAAAAGCGTAGATTAATTCATTGTAGTGTTTTTTTTCTCTTCTTTTTATGCATAGTAGATTCGAGCTGTTATTCCTTTTTTATTCATTGTATCATTAATTTAATTTTAATTGTATTTAGTTTCATTCTATTATTAGACATTAATTTCATTATTATTCAATATGACAGATAATGAATTGTTCAATAACTATTATTGTAACTTTTTTTTGTATTCATATGTAACATGTTTGTCCTGTCTAATATGACTACTATTGTAATTTTTTTTGTATTCATGTGTAACATATGTTTGTCCTGTTTTATATGACTATTATTGTATTTTTTTTGTATTCATGTGTAACATATGCTTGTTCTGGTGAGTGGAAGAGAAGGCCACATGACCTTAACTCCACCAGGCTAAATAAATAAATAAATAAAAGGGGATGCCCTCTATTTTAATGACTATGTATAAGCCATGATACAGGAAGGAAGCCAAGGAAGATAAACATAAGAATTAAAGATGAGGCCATTGAGAAAGTGGAGAACTTCAAATATTTGGATTGTACTATCAGTAGTAACATGAACTACGGTCAAGAAGTAAAGCAGAGGATAGCAATGGCAAAAGAAGCTTTTAACGAGAAGAGAAGCATTTTCTGCAGACCTTTGGCAAAATAATTACAGAAGAGGCTAGTGAAGTGCTTTTTGTGGAGTGTAGCATTGTATGGTGCAGAGACTTGGACATTACGACGGAATGAGGAAAAGCGACTGGAAGCTTTTGAGATTTGGATATGGAAAAGGATGGAACGTATAAAATGGACAGACAAAATTAAAAATAAAGATGTGCTAGAGAAAGTGGGTGAATGAGGAACAATGCTGGAACTCATGAAGAAGAGGAAAAGAAATTGGATTGGCCACTGGCTAAGATGAAACTGCCTGCTGACCGTTGCCCCAGAAGGAATGGTCAATGGAAATAAAGTTAGAGGCAGAAAAAGACATCAGATGATAGACAATATTAAAATAAATGGTTTGTGTGCAGATACAAAAAGGAAGGCTGAGTTAAGGAAAGAGTGGAGAATGTTGAGTTCGCAGTGAAATACCTACTCTTGGGAAAAACACTATGAATGAATGTATAAACCAGTCCTCTTGGATCTATAATCATTCAGTTAGTTCCACTTTTACTAAATTTCTCTTGCTGGTTTTATATATCTATTTTACCTAGAAGTAATCATTAAATATTATTTAATATATTTAAAATCGTTCCTGGTGGACTGATTTCTGAGGTTCACTGGTTAAAAAATGCCCGAGGGACTACGGGTTTGTAAGAACGTAAAAATCCTGAGCATAGCTTCCTGAGGAAGGGATATAAAGTCATGGGTAAATTAACAGCACCTAAAGGAACGTGAAGTTAAGATAAAGAGAACGTTAAGAAAAAAAAAATCATCCCTTTCACGCCTTGATTTGAATTACGTCACTAAAGACTCTGAGTGTTAATGAGCATCATGTAATAAAATACTAACATCAAGTTCTCAAAATTATATGGATATACGACTAATAACAAATTTAAAATAAATAAATCTCTCGAATAACATGTTCTGGTCCTAGTTCACTGGGTTATCCACAGTTGCTCTCATAAACTGATTGGGCTTACAGTAAATTGTATTAGGAGTAATGCAAAGCTAATTATTTAATTCAATTCAGAATACTAATATGAGCCGATTTACGACCCACTAATGTAAGTAGGCCCCTACTCATTTGTCAGTGCAACATCGAATATTCGAGACAGATAAATCTTCACACCGGACGAACTAAGCGTTAATTTTCTCTTATAATTGAATACTGATGTTCTAAATTGTTGAATATTTAAATTGAAATCTAAGGCATTATTGTAAATTTGTCCACCGCTGCGGTCTCGAGGTAGCGTGCTGCCCGGGTTCGATCCCCGGGGCAGTTTTCCTGGTTGAGGTTTTTATCGGGGTTTTTCCTCACGTGTAAGATAAATGTCAGGAAAACTTTAAGGCCCAAACGGTCCCCGAAATCATATGACCATCATCATCATCATCATCATCATCCTTCACCGGTGTGGATATCAACGGGAAGCTACCACACCTACAATTCCCTAGTAAAGCTGCAAGCATAGCATGAAAATACTATGATTGCAGTGATGGACCTGCCTTTGGACAGAATTAATATGGATGGATTGTAAATATACATAATATAATCAGAACGTACTTCATTGTGAAGATGCATTAAGCAGTGATCATTATCAGCCTTCGAAAAATTACTAAAAATAACAAAACAAAATACTCAATTAAATACAGTATTTTACACGCTTTATATTAGCTTGACTTGTATCTTTCTATGTAACGGGGATCTTTCAACACGATTTTCACCCACTTAAAACATTGGATTGACTTGAAACTTTGTATACTTGTAAAGGACCAATGACAATAAAATAATTTCATTTTTTTCTAAGATCCTGGCCAGGATCATCAGGGCATCAAAAAAATAAAGACCGGTATAATAGGTTGCGGACTTATCGACTTTTTAGTCCATCGTTATATAGGTCACTGGTTCAAATCCGGCCCGGAGTATTACTTTTAGCTCATACTACAATAGTATCGAATTTAAATATATTTACATTTTTATCTTATTCTGTAAAATATTAATGACAATTTAGTAAACTTACCACATTGTAATTTATCGAAGGATACGATTAACTGTAACTATTTATCTATATTAAAATATTAAAAAATATTATAATGATGTTAGATAATAATGATTTAAAAAATATGTAATTATATTCGTGCCTAGACATTAAAAATATCGTAAGCAATTACATTTTCATGGGATTCTGGTTTATGACAATCAATTAAACTAAAAATTAAATTAATAAATAATAGTTAAAAAAATAAAACAACACGCTTTATTAGAAAACCGAACTAAAAAATGGAAATAATAATTTTAATTTCCAACACGCATGGGATAAAATTAAAGTGGCCAACAAAAAAATTCATCTCCAACACATCTAGAATAGAACTAGAGTTATCTACAGAAAAATAATTTTACCATCAAAAGCGTGGGGTGCTTTTTATGGTTTTTACGTTTTCTTCTTAGAGACTTTACTTTTACCAATATCTGTTTATTATCAAATATATTAATTGATATAGAACACTCCACGCTTTTGATGGTAAAATAACTTTTTTGTAGATAACTATAGTTTTATTCTAGATGTGTTGGATATGATTTTTTTGTTGGCCACTTTAATTTTATCCCAAGCGTGTTGGAAATTAAAATTATTTTTCATTTTTTAGTTCGGTTTTCTAATAAAGCGTGTTGTTTTAGTTTTTTAAACTATTATTTGTTTAAACAGATGAGTATTTATAACGTTTTGTACTGATGTGTATGGCGGAAATAAACTTACATTCTCTATCAATCTACAGTGACGTAACAGCCAACGTTAGGCCTTAGCCTCTCCTTTGTTAGATGCTATTTGACCAAAGTTAAATTAGTTATACTTATTTCATACAGGTGTTGTCAGTGGTATGCGGTCAATATACCGAACCAATGAGGCGTTTAGTAGGCATCTAGGGTAGGCCTATTACTAGGATGAAGGAGGTCGGTAAATTTTGCTTAAGAGTCTCCAGACTTGAGACCCACGGCTTATATTCCCTCCCGGAGGACTTGCTCCTTGGATTTTTCCATTCTAAAAATCCATTGAACCCGGCCGGGTTTGAACCCTCGACTTTCTGGACTAGAGGCAAGGATTATAATCGGTAGTCCATTGCGGCCGACAAACTTACATTCTGAAACCATTAATATACGTCTGGCACGGTTCCTATATTATGTGGTTAGGAGTGAGGTAGGGATGAAATAATGAATGATACATTGATTACCCTGAGAATAATGCTCAAGATTCTAATATAACTAATTGAATGCTTCCATCACTTCTGTTTATGCTTTCTATCATTGTTATATAATGTGTTATTCAAAATGAGGCCAGTCAAAATAAGAAACTAACACTTTTATCATAAGTAATGCCACGAGCGATTTCCAAATTATCGATTATTGTCTAGAGAATTTGGAAATCAAGGGTGGCATTTGTTAGGACTATTTAACGAATAAAATTAAGCTGTTTACTCACAAATCATTATTTAAATGTGGCTATTTTTTAAAATATTTATATGTTTAATGTAAACGGCGATGTTTGAAAACAAATGAGAAACGTTATGTTATGTTTGTTCATCACTGCAACCAGATCATATTTATTGCCAAATAGAATCGTAATATAGTAAGAATGCACCCTAGTGGAGAAAAAATGAAACGCATCATTACAGTTTATTAATTAATTTCTGATGTCCTACAATGTAAATAAGTCAATTATATTTTTCTGTAACGTTAATTCCTGGGAAATAATACGTTTAAGAAAGTGAAAACAGTGTTTTTTTGTGGTATAATCAATTGCTACGAATGATTTTCTATTATATCTCGCAAGCAAATCTGCTTACATTCTTGCACTATATATACAATCTGGAAGCCACTTGATAAAATGTAAGCGATAAAATTAAAGTGATAAAACCGAGGTGAAAAACGACTGTGATTGTTGTAAATAAAAATTCATTGAAATGTGATTGGTCATTGACTGCCATTTGGGCATGAGTTAAATAGTGAAGTTAAATGAAATAGGATGCAGTTAGATAGTCGGATGTGATCAGAGTGAAGTTTAGAGTAGAACAAGTTCGCCACGCAGAGCGGTGTTGGATGTAGGACAGAAATAACTGGAAAGCTATTAATAGGCTCCTACATGCATGATGATGACAGTTGATGCGGGCAATGACGTTCACTTGTTTTGAAATGTTTATTTTGTAAACACTAATAAGAACCATGTGCTACATTCGACTTCCATGTGAAATGTTCATTGTTTCACTCAGCTGACAAGCTTCTCGTGCTTTTTAAAATGTTTACAAATTGAGGGGTCCTGTTTTTATCCCTCGAAGTAATTGATGACTTTACCGTCATGTGTCTGATATTACCGTCACAAACATGGAAAAGTTTGTACATAAAACGCTCTTTTCAATTAAGAAGCGGACGTTTACTCGTTTCTATGCTACAATGTCCACAATTCTAGAGTTTATGAGTTGAAACTTAGGTCGAAGTTCTGTTATTCCAATTATTTGTATGTTTTAAGTTCAGTTCGAAACCTAAACGAATTATGCCTTCGTTCTTTTTTTCCGGAGTTTAATATATATATCCACCGCTGTGGTCTTGAGGTAGCGTACTGCCTTGTCACGCAGCGGGCCCTGGTTCGATCCCCGCTCGGGACAGTTTTTCTGGGTGAGGTTTTTATCGGGGGTTTTCCTCACCTGTAAGACAAATGTCAGGACAACTTTAAGGCCCAAACGGTCCCCGAAATCATATGGCCATCACAATCATTATCATTCATATTCATCTTATCATCATTATCGTTCATCGGCGTGAAAAGCATCGGGAAGCTACCACACCTAAAATTCCCTAGTAAAACTGCAAAGCATAGCATGAAAATTAAGATTGCAGTGAAAGACCTGCCTTTGGGCAGAATTACTATGAATGGATATATATGTATATATATATATATATATATATATATATAATCTGCTCGAGGGCAGGTCTTTCACTGCAATCATAGCATTTTCATGCTATGCTTTGCAAATTTACTAGGGGATTGTAGGTGTGATAGCTTCCCGTTGTTTTCCACACCGGTGAAGGAGGACGGTGATGATGATGATGATGATGATGATGATGGCTGGATGACATTAGGGGATCGTTGGGTCATAAGCATCCTCACATCTGTCTTACTGGCGAGGAAAAATAAAAAAAAATATATATTGAGAAAGAGTTGTCATTCCATTGAGAATGTCAATTGTACAGTAATTAATAGTTAGTAGAATTTGTAAAATGTAGATAGCGTTCATTGATCAGCTTCATGGGCTAGTGGTCAGGCCATAGGATTTTTTTTAAAAAAGGGAATTATTCCTGTTGTTGCCCATGGTCTGCATTTAGGTTACGTTTAGATTTAATGACCTCTCATGGTGCTTCATTATCATTCATCACCTATCATACAGTAAAACTTGTTTAATCCGGAACGTGAATAATGTATAAATCTGCCCAATGTGAACAAATGTATTGATCCCGGTGAAATAATAGTAGGTTTACGTTATTTATTTTGCATAAAACGGAATCTGTCCAACACGGAAGCGGAAGGATATTTCTACAGAATTCAAGAAAAAACATGTATAAAGCGGAAAGACAGAGAAATAATTTACTTTCCACTTCATAGAATTCCTGTTAGGCCAAAAAACAATACGGAATGATTTGTGCCGCCGGGCTAAGCAGAGATTCTACCTGTATCTGAAATTTTATTTCGACCTCACTGCACACCCGCTGTGCCAAATACAAATACTTGTCTTACAAATAACCATTGCACTGCAAAATCTTAAATTAGCCTAAGTTCTGAGACCGATATTTCACAGGTAGCGTCCTGAATTTTACGGAATAAAGATGGCTAAAATGTATGTATCATTGTCATTAAACGAAAAAGTGAAAGTGATTGAAGATAAATCTCCAAATTCCCGGACTGATGCACCAAAGTCGAGCTCTAGCTGTTGCTAAATCCCTAGTGAATAACGATTTCAAGGCATCTTGAGGTTGGTTGGACAGTTATAAAAGACGACATTATGTATTGTGGAATGAGATTTGCTGCGGGAATCAAAGGGTGTGGACGAAAGTGTAGTTAGTGAGCAGAAACCGAAACTGTATACTTTAACTTGAGGATACGCGCCTAAGGGACATTTTTAACGCTGACAAAACGTGATTTTTTTCGCGCGTTACCGTCGAAGTCGCTCATACATACTAAATTTAACTTTTCAATGGCAGAGGAACTGCTATTAATCCAAGGTCCGTAAATATACATAGGCCTTTACAGTATTCTATATTCTAAGATTATTAGTAAGTTTTTGTTTTTTATAATGCGGAATTTTGTCTAATGTGGGAAAAAAATGGTCCCATGCGATTACGCTTTGAGCAAGTTTTACTGTATCTTCGGGGTAACGTAATTCCGTGTTTCAGGTGCCCCAACTTAAGAAGTGGCTTACAATTCCTCCATGCCAGGAAAGAATACCAAAAATGCCATGATGGAAAGCTCGTGGCATTGGTAAAAAAATAGCATACATGTCCGTGGAATTGATAATGATGTCTGGAAATGAAAGACAACTTTTGTTGCAG
Organism: Diploptera punctata; assembly: GCA_030220185.1. NCBI lineage: Eukaryota > Metazoa > Arthropoda > Insecta > Blattodea > Blaberidae > Diploptera > Diploptera punctata. Next base: position 521,022 of record JASPKZ010007182.1, on the reverse strand, counting down.
TAGACGTTTCTAGTATCTGACGGAAGAAGTGGCATTGATTTTTCTATCAATGTGCGGAGAAATGTAGAAATCCATGACTAATGGAACATGCGATAAATAATGGAATTCTGCATTGGATATCTGGCTTGGCCATTTCTTACATCGGGATACAGTGGAATTGAAAGGGTATGGATTGTGTCCTGCATGACATAGGCGTTAAATTTTTCAAAGTTGACTTCTTATTATCTCGAATCTCTCTCTCCCCCTCCATCTAGCTACCTCTTTTTCTCTTCGCTAAGAACTTGAATTATTGATTCCTTCATCTCGTAACAAACAATCTTCCATGTTGGTATTTTTTTTAAATGCTATGGGTCTTATAGTTGGACGTAAACTACGAATAAACTTTTATCATTATTCAACGCACAAGTTTTTCAAATTTGAACCCTTAATTAGTATAAAGAAAAACAAATATATTTTAATCCATTAGAGTCCACATATATTTTATTGATAACCTTTTTGTAATTTAATTTAATGAGACAGGATGTCAATGGAATGGATATAACATTTTCTAAATTGTGGTTATATGATCATCTACCTCTGTGATTGGCACATGTGAATGTGAGGCCAGCAGCCGGATGGTAGGCTAAGGGCCTTCTAGGCCTGTCGCTGCCATGGAGTGGAAAAATGATTATTGGTATATAGCGTAGTTTTTACAAATAATTCTGACATAAATATTTGAATCACAATATTTACAAAATAATCGATAATTTATGCTCTTATTTTAAGAAAATATATCTCATTTTGGGTTTTAGAAAATACGATTGGTTTATTAATATTGTAAGTTTCATTGTCAATTTTTTAAAATTAGGTTTCTAGATTGTTAAATTTATCCAGAAACATTTTAAAAACGAACTTTTGGATATTATTATACCATAAGTTTTCCGTATCATTTTTCATGTTTTTTTCCCCAAAGGAAATACCATCATTTCAAACTTAGTATTCTCCACTCTTTCTTTTTTCTAATTTTCTTTTCATGTCTACATACGATCCATATATTTTTTTATGTTCTCTATCGTTTTATGTCTACTTCCCTGGTTATTATTCCTCCACATTTCCTTCAAGAGCATGTTTCAACATGCAGTTCTTTTTAGTAAGAGACTCAATCAATTACTATTTACATTCATGATTTTCTTCTTCACAATATGTTCCATGCATTGCTCAAATAACCCGTGTCATGTTTATGATTATTAAATTCAAATTAGTAAATAATATTAATATGTTTATATTTGAAGGAAAAACGTCTACAACCAGGAGATTGGATGGACCGACAAAATTGGCTATTAGGAATCGGACGGTGTCAAAGACATTAATCAACCGATGATCTATCTATCTATTAGTAAATATGTGATGCATGAATATTTTATTATTATTATTATTATTATTATTATTATTATTATTATTTTGAGAATTTTCCTCAACATTGAGGGTTTTCTCCAACCAATCTTAGTAATTAACATGAATTAAAAAAAATATATATAAATGACTACGGACTTATAGACTATCAGTTTGCAACAAACATTCACAAATTTCTCATAATTAAAGTTCTCCATCGTTCTGTCCTCTGTGTCTTCATCTGTCACACCAAATTTCCTCATTGAATTTTGAATGTTGTTCTTCCAGGTTGTTCTTGGTCTTCCTTTTCCGCTCCTTCTTTAAATTTTTCATGCATAGATGGCCTTTGGTAGTCTTCCATCCTGCATTCTTCTTACGTGTCCATACCATTTTAGCCTTCTGTGTTCAGTTTCATCCATTATATTTCTTTTTGCATTCATCCATTTTCTAATTTTTCCAGTCGAGATTTTGTAGCAGCTCTTCTCCAAAAATCCATTTAAACTGAAGTTATTCTGTTGACATGATGTTGTGTCATTGTCCAAACTTTCGGTCCATATAACATTATATTTTCTAGTATACTATTTTTGATTAAACAAAATAGCTTACAAGAACTAACTAACTGGCACTATCGAACCCATAGGTTTATGGCCGCACGGAATAAGCTCTCCATACATTCTTATCCTGAGCTAATGTTTTTGTAACATCCTCTGTATAATTTACTTCCCACAAATCATGGTTGATGTTATTCTTTAACATCATTCTTGGTCTACCTAATGGACGTTTTCCCTCTGATTTTTCTATAAGGAGTTTTCATGCTCCTCTTTCATTCCCCATTCGTGCCAAATGTCCTGCCTATCGCATTCTACGAGGCTTAAGTGTTCTTATCACATCTGGTTTCCCATGTAGTCTTCTTCATTCGCCTATCTGATCACTTCTCTTTGGTCCAAAAATATCCCTAAGGATTTTATTCTCAAATACTCCTAATCTCTTCTCCTCCCTTAAAATAGGAGAAGACTTTTCGCATCCATATACCTACTTAATATGACTTGGAGAATATTATACACGTGTACCATTTAATTAATTGTTGACACTACTGGGTTGAGTGAGCATTGCATTTCTACTATTCCACATTCTGCACTCAAAATGTATTTGTCTGACTCACGATCTTTCATAAATATGCTTAGCTTCCGTTGACATTCGGGTCTGTATGTTAAATGAAGTTTGTGAACAATCATTGTTTACATGAGGCCTGACGCTTGTCACACGTACCACATATCACTCTGATATTCCTTCTTCTCCAACGAAAAAGCTTCTTAAAATTTTCCTCATTCGAAAAGTTTCACTTATCTCGACCGGGATCAAATTCACAAACTCTGGACCTAGAGATATTTCTGCTAATCATACATCACAAAGAACGATAAAATGTAGTAAAAGTTCACAGATAAATCAGTTTGTAATGACTTCTTTTTAAGGGGAACTACAATGTTATTGACAGATTCAAATCATGGTATTTCAAATTTGGATATGGAGATTATCTATAATATAAACTCCTTTATATAATGGATATAGGGCACGCCGTAGCGTAGTTGATTAAAGCAATACGTTACAAACAGGAATGTCGAGGGATCGAATACCTGTGAATTCAGGATTTTTAAACTGACCCAAACCTTCTGACGGCACCGTGGTCCTGGGGTCGACTCAGCCTCTAAGCGAAATGATTGCCAGACGATTGTTCTGCGGGTAAAGGCGGCCGTCACGCAGGGCTGACAATCCGGCTGATATCAAGTGGCGATTGTCTAGAAAAGTGGAATCTATAGTGGGATCACTTTACCTTAGTTACGTCATGAATAATAAAACTGGTCAACATGATTTTTGTCTCATGAGTACCAATAGTTGTACTTAATGCAGTTTTTTTATCGTGTTTTCAAATATGTATTCGGAGTTTCTCCATCACCCACAGTTTTTTTTATTTGAATTTCAATTAATGGATTTAAATAATTATGTTTTAAATAAACGTTTTTTCGTCCATTTGTCCATTGTAAAATAAAACCAAATGAGCTAACTCAAATGATTTCAGCCATGGAAAAGAGATATCAAGGCAAATGGAATCCTAATATCCTGGCCGATTGTTGTTGGACCATCAAGAGGGATGCTCCACAGGCAAAATATAGCAGAAAATCGTCATTTCTTACTTTCTAGGTGAGTCCGAATGTTCGAATATTGTGTAGTTACGAATGTAGAACATTTTAAAGTGTTTGAAGTTATAAATGCCTGTGTCTCGGAAACATTGCGTGATGGAGAAAAACCGATATCATATTTGAATTCAGGAGAAAAACTATTATCAGAATCACATATTTTTCTGAGACAAAAAAAAAGTTTCTTTTTTTGTTGCTCAGTGTAATCAGTTTCTAACGGGGTTTGCGAGAATTTAATTGAAACTGATAAGAATTATAAACCATGAACAGTTTGAGATGATCTTATGCATGCTGAAAATGTAGAACAGACATAGGAGAAGCTCTGAAGGGTGGGCGAAAGTTATGCAGACTCCTGTACTTATAATCTTCATGACGTCAACAGCATATCCTGTTTGTTGTATAGTCTGCCCAATGTAACTATGGTAACACTGACTTTTTATTGAGTATACAGATAAATTAATTTTATTATTCACGTTTATTATTTCAAGCATTTTCAGCATTTCTATCTTAAAATGTTATTAATGGAATATTTTAGGGAATATTTGTTTATTATACTTTAGCCTAAACACTAACAATAAGACCCGATTGAAAATTCAAGAGCGTCCAGATCAATAACCTTAGAGTGTCTAGTGATTAAACTCTGTTTTTTTTTAGTTGGGTCTAAATGTTCACATAAATATTATCTACAGTTTTTGTAGTATGTTCTGTGAAATTGCATTGTATTTAAGTAGTAGGTCATTTTTAAAGCTGAAGGACGATTAAAGGTTTCAGTAAACGTCACATAATGCGACCGAATTTATAAGAAGTGCAGGGTTGGTCATGCCAGTATCGAATAATTTATAACATTGCTGTTAATAAATAATAGTTTTAAAAAACTAAAAAAAACACGCTTTATTAGAAAACCGAACTAAAACATTGAAAAATAATTTTAATTTCTAACACGCTTGGGATAAATAATTTTACCATTAAAAGCGTGGGGTGCTGTTTACCAATTAATATATTTGTTAATAAACAGATATTGGTAAAAGTAAAGTCTCTAAGAAGAAAATGTAAATATCATAAAAAGCACCCCATGCTTTTGATGGTAAAATTATTTATCCCAAGTGTGTTGGAAATTAAAATTATTTTTCAATTTTTTAGTCGGTTTTCTAATAAAGCGTGTTTTTTAGTTTTTTAAAACTATTATTTATTTTTTAGTTTTAATATTTTACAGAATGAGATAAAAATGTTAATATCTTTAAATTCGATAGGCTACTATTGTAGTATGAGCTAAAAGTAATACTCTTCTAAAAAAAAAACCTTCCAGCCGGATTTGAACCAGCGACCTATAGATGATTGAAATTATATACCATTAGAGTTCACCGTTCTACCATCTGAGCTGTTACAACGATTGACTAAAAAGTCGACAACTCCGCAACCTATTATGCCAGTTTTCATTTTTTTTATTTTCTGATGATTCTGGCCAGGATTTTAGAAACAAAATATGAAATTATTGTATTGTCACGGGTCCTCTACAAGTACGCAAAGTTTCAAGTCGATCCAATGTTTCTAAGTGGGTGAAAATCGTGTTAAAAATTCCGTTACATATATATATAAAGACACTTTTTTGATTTTCTGATGATTCTGGCCAGGATTTTAAAAAAATAAATATGAATGTATTGTATTGTCACGGGTCCTTTACACGTATACAAAGTTTCAAGTCGATCCAATGTTTCTAAGTGGGTGAAAATCGTGTTAAAAATTCCGTTACATATATATATAAAGACACTTTTTTGATTTTCTGATGATTCTGGCCAGGATTTTAAAAAAATAAATATGAATGTATTGTATTGTCACGGGTCCTTTACACGTATACAAAGTTTCAAGTCTATCCAATGTTTCTAAGTGGGTGAAAATCGCGTTGAAAGATTCCGTTACATTGATACAAAAACACTTTTTATTTATTTTCTGATGATAATGGCCAGGATTTTAGAAAATAAATATGAAATCATTGTATTGTCACGGGTCCTCTACAAGTATACAAAGTTTCAAGTCAATCCAATGATTTTAAGTGGGTGAAAATCGCGTTGAAAGATTCTGTTACATAGATAGATACAGGTCAAGCTAATATAAAGCGTGTAAAAATTAGGGGGGTTCTCTGTAAGGTTGCAATTTTGCGCTACTCCCAAAAATATTTATGTGAATTTGATAAAGTTATTTAAACCTTTCGTACTTTTAAACAAAACATGATTAAAATCCCTAAAAGAGTAAATAACAATTATCTAGTCGCTGAAAGAAATTATATTAGGTCATTTTTACACGCTTTATATTAGCTTGACCTGTATCTGTCTATCTATGTAACGGAATCTTTTAACACTATTTTCACATTGGGTCGACTTGAAAACTTTGTATACTTGTAAAGGACCAATGACAATACAATAATTTCATAATTTTTTTCTAAGATCCTGTCCAGGATCATCAGGACATCAAAAAATAAAGACCGATGTAATAGGTTGCGGACTTATCGTCTTTTTAGTCCATCGTTGTAAGAAATTAATATTATATCCTCTGGTAGCTCAGTTGGTAGAGCGGTGGACTGTAGCGGTATATAATTTCAGTAATCCATAGGTCACTGATTCAAATCCGGCACGGAGGATTTTTTTAGAAGAGTATTACTTTTAGCTCATACTACAGTAGTGTCGAATTTAAAGATATTTACATTTTTATCTTATTCTGTAAAATATTAATGACAGTTTTGTAAACTTATCACATTGTAATTTGTCCAAAAAATATGAGAAGGATACGATTAACTGTAACTATTTATCTATATTAAAATATTTAAAAAAATATTATAATAATGTTAGATAATAATAATTAAAATCATATAATTATATTCGTGACTAGACACTAAAAATATCGTAAGAAATTAAATTTTCATGGGATTCCGGTTTGTGACAATCAATTAAACTAAAAATAAAAAAAAAAATGTTAAACTAAAACGACACGCTTTATTAGAAGACCAAACTAAAAAATAAATAAATAGTTAAAAAAAAACAAAAACAATACGCTTTATTAGAAAACCTATCTAAAAATGAAAAATAATTTTAATTTCCAACACCCTTGGGATAAAATTAAAGTGGTCAACAAGAAAGTCGTCTCCAACACATCTAGAATAAAACTAGAGTTATCTACAAAAAAGATAATTTTACCATCAAAAGCGTGGGGCGCTTTTTATGGGTTTTACGTTTTCTTCTTAGAGACTTTACTTTTACCAATATCTGTTTATTATCAAATATATTATTTGATAAAGAGCACCCCACACTTTTGATGGTAACTTTTTGTAGATAACTCTAATTTTATTCTAGATGTGTTGGAGATGATTTTCTTTGTTGACCACTATAATTTTATCCCAAGCGTGTTGGATATTAAAATTATTTTTCATTTTTTAGTTCGGTTTTCTAATAAAGCGTGTTGTTTTAGTTTTTTAAAACAATTATTTATTAAAGCTGAAGGACGATTACACTTTCAATAAACTTCACATAATGTGACCGAATTTATAAGAAGTGAAAGGTTGGTGATGCCAGTATTGAATAATTTATAATATTGCTGTTAAAAATTAGGGGGGTTCTCTGTAAGTTTTGCAATTTTGCGCTACTCCCAAAAATATTTATGTGAATTTGATAATTAAAGTTATTTAAACCTTTCGTACTTTTACACAAAACATGATTAAAATCCCTAAAAGAGTAAATATCAATTATCTAGTCGCTGAAAGCAATGATATTAGCTATAAGATGCTATGGTTTGTACCGGTGAGTAACCTATGCTTCAGCTGAAGGTGCTGGTATGAGAAGGGTTTTGTCGAGGTGCGTGGCTTCGTGAACATTGATCAAATTGAGGTTTATCAATCTGAATCCTCCTTGTGGCCAACTTTAAACAGGCGTCTACGCTAGTTTCTGCAACCATTCAGCTTGTATTGGTCATATTATGTCAACCTCCCAGAGGTGAACAAACGATAGAAGGTTTTTGGGATTACTCTTAATTATTCTACCAAGTGGGGGCACGCCGTAGCATAGTTGGTTAAGTCAATACCGTAAAACCGGAAAGTCAAGGGTTCGAGTCCTGGTAGATCAGGATTTTTAAACTGAACCAAACCTTCTGGTAGCAACATGGCCCTGGGGTCAACTCAATCTCTAACGTAAATAAATACCAAACGCTTGTTCTGGGGGTAAAGGCGGCTGTCAGGCAGAGCTGACAACCCGGCTGACATAAAGTGCCGATTTTCTAGAAAAAGGAGGGAGTCTTAACATCCTGATATCCCAAGGGTCTACGGCCTGTATTGGGTACACTTTACTTTTATTCTACCAAATTATTAAACCACATAATCTGATTATATTGGCAAAATTAATAAAATATTATGCAATAACAAATAATATCCGTTGTATCGTTATGTTATCAGAAATAAAAAAGGAACATATTTGGGTTGGAGACTTATGAATCTCAATCTGTAAGATAAATCGTGAATTAGCATTTTAAAACTTTCAAGACAAACATAGCTTACTGGCCAGCTTAAAAACACGTGATCCGTATTTCTCGATAAACATTGTGTGCAAATTAGAGTTGAATACTGTTTACAAACTACATTACAATTAATTTCGCACAGTCTTTACTGTCTAGGCCATTTTCACAGCGGAGCGACGAGGAAAAATACGAACAATGCTTCAAAAATTCAAATTAAAGCATCGTTGAGGTTATGTAATAAAATGTTAAGCATGTACAATTAGTACCTGATAAATCAGTCGTCCTCAACTTAAATAAAGTTCCGTTTGAAAAACTTCAAGTAGTTAAAAAAAATGAAGGCCTTTCAAAACCATGTTTCATCTTCTGCATTTCAAGTGGTACTTGAAAAATCCGAAGTTAAACGGATGGGCAGTGGAGAGCAGCAAGAACACGAAGCAAAGAGAGAGAAACTGAACAGAATATAAAGACGAGGAGGCATTTGAAGTTTATGATGTTGTTATGAAAGTGATAAAGGATACGTCTAGCTTCACACAGCATCCTGTTGCTGCAACTTTTGTTTCTTTCTGATTTTTTTTTTCAGAATATAACAAAGTTTCCTTAAGAATATCTTAAAGCTGCATAAAAATCATGTCTAAGATCCATAAGTGAAAACAAAATTCTTATAGAACTATCTGTAATTTACAGCAGAGAGGAATTTCATAATGTGTCAGGTGCACTGTACCTAATAGACTTCATTGCTGATAATAATAAATTTATCAGCCATTTTCAGCGAGTATGTTAAAATTGTTAAAAGTACTACTTAGCTAAAGTCTACTGTCGAGGCAGAACGATGATTTTCTACTCTAAAAGGAGTAAAAACATTTCTGAGGAACACAATGTCACAAGATAAGTTGTCTGCCCTGGCAATGCTTTCAATGGAATGAGAATTCGTAATGAAAATAAAAGACTTCAATATCGAAATTACTGAGTTCATTAAGAGTAAGGAGAGGATGTCAAATTTCTTGTATAAATAGTTGAGTCATAGTTAGTTAAAAATGCTGTTCTTTGCACCTTTTTCGTTATAAAAATATTGTGCACCACTAAACGTTTGAACACCAGTCGCCATTGTTAAGCGCAAACGTTTGTACAGTCCGCAGATGAAATTAATGAAAGTGCGGGATGAGGTACGAGAGGGAAAATCCAACAAACGCGCCCACGAATAAAGGAACAGTCATATGTCACACATCAGTGTGGTTTATTTCAGGCGGATTCTACTGATGATCGTACATCAGACTTGGAACTAGCATGCCCGCTGTAAGACTGAAAGGTTCAGATAGTACATTCCCTCATGACGTAATATCCTGCGTAAGACATTCCTCATGATTACTTTCTTCTGAGCTGTGGACTGTACTAAAGACAGTCCAATATACAGCAGTTGATTTAAAAAAATCCACAGAGTAACAACTCCCTACTTTTGCTAATCCAAATTATCGTCGCTTGATGTTTTGCTGTTCGAATCCAAGGGTCATTTCCTATTTTTTTGTTGTATGGGGAATAAAATAAGAAATGTGAAAATACTATTCATGACGTAATTGTCCAAATATAATACATTAGACACACATATAAATACTCTTTAAGAGAAATGTTAAACATTGCTATTACAATCACAGGGAGGTAGTTTAAAATTAATCTTCTTCTTCTTCCTTCCAAGTATTAGGCCAAGGCCTGTTACGATCCTATAGAAAATTTTCCCTCCAGCGTTTCATAGGACGGCCCAGTGATCTTCGTCCTCTTGGTATATAATTATAAACAGCTTTGTTAAAATTAATTAATCAGTTATATTTTATTTATGTATATATTTTTAAATATAAATGCAGATTAAATCACTCAGACTCTAGAATTATCTATCCGAAAAAAAAATATATTTTTTCCCCAGAAAAACAACCTGAAAAAAAACTAACATCAGGCGAGCCAAACAACAAGGTTGTCATACGACGTCTGCCGAAGATAACATTAAAGCAGTAATAATTATGAAGCAATTTCTTGAAGAGAAAGAAGAGAAAAATGTTATGCCTAAGTCTAAAAAGACATTGTGTTAAAGAAAGCACAGGTATCAGTAGAAATTAAACCTGGAGAACTAAGGAAGAAAGAAAATTTACGAAACGTAAAAGGGAATTTTACTCAGAAATTGATTCAGTTTCTGAGTAATTTGTGCCTTTTGATGTCTCCGAAAAGCCAGAAGAGATTATCTGGAATGTGGATTCTGTCAGGGAAAATGTCTGAAGTTGATGAGAAGATGAAAAGAAGATTGGATCAGTAGTCAAAAGTGTAAAACATGGTGCAAAAGTTCGCAAACTGTTTTCATGTGGACGCTGTAAATAAAGTATAAGTAACTTTTCTGCAGTTCATTTATTTTGACTATTTAACTCGTGCCCCAAATGGGAGTCAATGACCAATCACGTTTCAATGATTTTTGATTTACAACCAATCACAGTCGTAATGATGATCTTGATGAAGATTTTCGGGCTGTAGGCTCAGTCTCAAGACAACCCTTGAGGATGCCAGACGCAGTCTTTGGCGAAACGTCGGGGAACTACAAGCCTCACGACCACGGCCTACAGCCCGAAAATCTTCATCAAGATCATCATAGCAACTCCGGCCGTGAAAGTCTACGTGAATACATAAATCACAGTCGTGTTTCACCTCGCTCTTTACCGATTTCTCTTTATCAGCTCCTGCTTTTGTGATAAAGAAAGCTCCTCCTTTTTAATGTTCTGAACAGGTCAAAGCATTATTTTTCTCCAACAAATACATTGAATATAGCAAATAATGAAAAGATTCCTTGATTTTACTGAGTTGTTTACTAAAAAAATAAATGAATAACCCACAATGCTGATTAAGATATATAGTTTGATGTGTTTCATTATTTCTCCACTTGGGTGCACACTTACAATATTGCGATGTTATTTGGCAATAAATAATATGATCAAGGTGCACATATCTGATTTGTTTTCAAACATCGCCGTTTACATTAAATATATAAATATTTTAAAATAACTATATTTAAACAATGATTTGTGAGTAAACAGCTTAATTTTATTCGTTAAATAGTCCTAACAAATGATACTCTTGATTTCCAAATTCTCTAGATAAATTCACTCGTGGCATTACTTATGATTAAGCATGTTATAGGCTTTTAAAGTACATAATTATTAAAATTATATCGTTTTCTACTCTATTTGGCTGAAAATTGTTTCATAAAACCCTAATTTACAACACTTACCACATCTTACTCAAAAGCCCATCATTGTACATTATTGCCGGATAAAATTCGAATAATGACAAAACTTAAACACGTTTAAAATGTACTAAAACCATTATTAACAGAAACAGAGACTAAACGCAGAGCGATTCCATCATATACTTGAAGTGGGGGGTGGAAACAAATTTTTATTGAGAAAAATGTGATGAAGGTTGAAATTAATCATACAGCTCCCTTGTACCATCTAGAGTTTAAAAAGTGACAGGTCGTATACCTATAAGATCCGTGAGAAATGGAACATGTGAAATTACCAACAAAGGAAAAGGTTAAAACCAGGAAAAGAAAAAAAATATCTTAGACTGAAATGCGTAAATGTAGGCCAAACTGCCTCTATTCATTCGTCCGGTGAGATGCTTGATCTACCGATGACGCGACGGTTGACGTCACACGATAACATACTATCTTAATAACAGTTTTAAAGATTACAACAAAAGAATGTTCTAGAAAAGCATTATGTCTAGTCGATGAACTGTGAATAGAGAACTGACAAAAACAATTCAGAAAGACCGATGAGACGAACCGCATCGTTTAAACACCTTTGTTCGAAAGCAAATGCAAATGACCTTCTATGGGGTATTATTAAAAGCTAGCAGAGCCCTCGAGTAAACGGGTATGAATAAATAAAACTTCTCGCCACTGTTATTTCTCTGTAGAGAGCTAAGGGCTCTTTGTTCATATATAAAGGTATCAAGCAGCGAGACTTGCATTACCACTAATGAATTATGAAAGTTAATAGCAGCTCATCAACGTATTCAATTTGTTCCATTAAAAATGCATGGTTCCACATTGTTTTTTTTATAACCCCAGTGTTTTCTACTTTTTTATAAATTAAGAAACGAAACAGAACTTTACTTTCAATAGTTCCTTACGTTATAAGACTTGAAATGATGATTTAAGGATAGCACTTACAAGCTGCTGAAATGAGATTCCTCAGACCAATAGCAGGATATCAAAGAACAGACAAAAAACATAACACAGAAATAAGACAACAACTAAAAGTAGATGAATTAAACGCAACAATAGAAAAATACAGAACAAACTGGAAAGAACACTTGGTAAGGATGACTGAGAATAGAATACCAAAAGCAGCATACAGCTATTCACCACGAGGAAGAAGACGTTTAGGAAGACCAAAGAAAAGATGGAAAGAGCAGCAATTTGGAGCCGGAACAGGCTAGTAAATAAGCCTAAACCGTGAAGAAGAAGAAGAAGAAGAAGGATAGCACTGTCAACAGTGGTTTTGTTGCCCTTGATATAAGATACATTTTAGATATATTTATGCTCACAATTCATGAAACTATCAATGATTTTGGAAGATTAGCTCGGGTTTTTTAAATCTTTATTTTCATTTTACACTGCAAAAATCGAAAAATATGAAAAAAACATATATTTATAATGCCATTTTTTAAAAAAAAAATTAGTATACACCGACGTATATAGAAAGAAAAACGCCGAAAACCCATGTTATACTTCAGTGAAACATCTTTTATAAGATTTTCTTCTATAATTTTTATAGAGCATATTCAGCACTTTCATGAATATATTAGTAAACTGTGCACTTGAAAACATAGAAATTCGCAGAGATATCCACGGCAACAATTTTTTTTGTAGAACTGTGTAGTCTATTAGTTACATTTTTAAGGTTGAAGTAGAGCGTACGTGTATTTTTACAACGATACAAAAAACTCTTAAAATATAATTACATGAACTGACTCGCGTGATAATGTTGAGATTATTAGGATTGTTTCAAGATAAAATACAAATAAAAGTAATTTACCCTAAATATGTGCTAGCAAAACATTATCATTGCATAACATTTGTGATATTAATTAATTTGTTAAAAAATATTAATATAAGTACGTTTTTATATCAGTCTTCCTCAATTAGAATGGATTTTTGTTTTAAAAAACTTTCGTTATGTAGTTAAAATAATGTAGGCCTTTCAAAATATGTTTCATCTTCGGCAAGCTAATTGATACTGATGTTGGCGTATAAATTGAACCCTTTTGTTTCAGATTTGTTCATTATATAATTTATGTGCCAACATCAATACCAAATGACATGCCGAAGATGAAACATGTTTTGAAAGTCCTACATGATTTTAACTAATAAAATAAGTTTTAAACAAAAATCCATTTTAATTGAGGGAAATGTATAAATATGTACATACTTATATAAAATAAAATAAGTTAAAATATACCTTCTTAGGTAAAATCCGTCGTCCTCAACTTATAAAATATGTAATCTTTATGCCTGTAGGCCTTTCAGAACACCCGTTCCATCTTCAGCAGGTCACTCTTCGCTACAACATCCAGTATGATGGTTGATGCTGCTGGTCGTAATGTGGCTCTGTCGTGTCACATTAGGACCAGCAGCATCAACCATCATACTGGATGTTGTAGCGAAGAGTGACCTGCTGAAGATGGAATGGATGTTCTGAAATGCCTACAGGCATAAATATTACATATTTTATAAGTTGAGGACAACGGATTTTACCTAAGAAGGTATATTTTAACTTATTTTATTTTATGACTCTCCACCTCAACGGTTTTAACAATGAATTTTATTAGTATTGATACTTATATAAATATAAAAAAAATACATAACCTCAATTGTAATTACAATGAATTTTAGGAACATATGAAGATATGAATTTGTAGTTACCAATTTACAGTGTTATTTCTAAATTTGAAATAAATGAATGTTGCTTCAAACAAGAGGAGGCAATCGACGTTCCTAGAATCCAGTATAACCGTTCTATCTTGAACAGAGCTTACGCTGTTCTCTATCAACCCAGTATAGAGGCTTAAGATAATAGCAGCATACTAGACTTATTTCAGTAATGCCAGTTGGAAAAGATACAATTAAAATGAAATTAACATTTTATCATAACTGTTAAAAACACTGCACATATTTTAACGCGAAATCACTTTTTTAGTCAGCCTTGTCAGTGTTAATGAAACGAACTTATTAATCCTAATCATACCCATGTACGATTCAAATACGTACGAAGTAAAATAATACGGACTTTATGCCTGTATACTATCTTTATGATAGTAACAACTTAACTTTTTTTTCTGATAGAAGGAGTGGGAGAATTAATTAGATTTTTTTTTACATAAGAATAATTCTTGCATTTTTGGTAAAGATACCTATATTTTCTGTTCATTTATGACTTCCTCTGTGGAATGCAGGCTTTCACGGCCGGTAATCATAATGCTAAAAGATTCCGGGCTATGTGGCCGTGGTCTATAACTGGTATTTCTTCCAGACGTTCTTCCTCGACTGCGGAGGGCATCTTCAGTGGCGAGTGCTTCTAGGTGATGTTACCTTCACAGTCGAGGGAGAAATGTCTGGAAGAAGTACCAGTTATAGACCACGGAATCTTTTAAAATTATAATATGGACTTTTTAAAAGTAATTTTAAACAAAAACTTTACAACATTATTATAATGTATTGCATTATTTTTATTTGTCAGATTTTTAATTGTGCTTTTGCGGAAGTAGGAGTAACTATTACCCATCCAAGTGTTTTGTGCAGGCGGAAAATATGTTAACTAACAAACTGTCTTTCTCTTTCTATTCCTTACTATGTTGCCACTTCTTGTCCTTTATATTATGTTGTCTGATTGGCAGGTAGAGAGCTGACAAATACTATGTATTTTAATGATCCGTCGTTCTGCGTGGTCAGTAGCAGAATGACCAACTTGACAACCCTGTTACTTTAGGGGTTACGTGTTACGTCTAGGAATGAGCTGTCCCTTCCTTGCCCTTCTCATTACATGTTGCCACTTGTGATGTATTGTCAGACTGGTAACGGAGAGACGACAAATACTGTGATTTTAAATGATCCGACCGCTTGAGCGTTCAGTGCTTAAATGACTAATTTGACAACCATGTCAAGATCTTTCACACGTGTTTAGAGATTCTCCCCCACATTTGAAGTTGAAACATTTCAATACGTGATCGGATGTACAGTTTTCTCCTACATCCCTTCCACAGATTCAGTAGATTGGCGACACTAGCGCTAAAACTCTTCCCCTCCGCCCGTGAACAGTTAACTTGGATGTGTAATATAATACCCACAATCCTTTAATTTAATCTTGAATTCTACGGATATTGAAATTTTACCATTAATATAATATGATGTATTAACAATTTCGTCATCATCACCATGTGATCTGCTTAAAAACAAAACTAATGTCCTTGTGATTGGTTGTTGGTCATTCAGAATCTTCCGAAGTAAGTTTGGACAGGCTAGGTGGAGAACATTTTCCCTGTTCAAGGTACAACTATTATACCGGATTCCAGAGCCTCGTTTATCGTAAACAGATTACATCACTGGAATGTGAGGTAGCGTGTACTTTTTACGTAATAGTATCCTTTTGCGTATTAGTAATAATAATAATAATAATAATAATAATAATAATAATAATAATAAATAATTATTAATAATAATAGTATGCCACTTGATAGAAGAGGAAGAGGAGGCCAAAAATAATGTGGATTGAAGGTGTTTTGAGCAGCATGATGGGAAAAAGGATTGGACAATGGAGATTGGAATGACAGAGTAACATGGAGGAGAATGACAGTAGATTAATTGGGCACAGAAATATACTGGAGAACATTGTAAAACATGTTAAATAAATAATGATAATAATAATAATAATAATAATAATAATATAATGTATTAAATATTAAATTATGAATAAAATTAATAATAATTTAATATATATTATTATTGAATCCATATATTATGTTGGATTTATTTAGATGCTCAACGATATAATTGTAAATGTGTTAAATATTTCATAATAAAACATAATCGGCGATAGATAAAATTCAGAATAATTTGTCCTGTTTATCAAAATAATAACATTATGTTTATTTGATAAAAATGTATGCTATAAATCCTTAAAAAAACCTTAAACTGAAAATATATGACTATTATTCTACCGGTTATATTATATGAATGCGAAACATGGTCTCTTACTTTAGGGGATGAAAATTAAGTTCTTAGGAAAATTTTTGGACCAAAGAGAGATGAGCAGACAGTTGAATGGAGAAGACTGCATAACAGTGAACTACATGGTCTTTGTAGGAAGCCAGATATAATAACAGTTAAGTCTCGCAGACTATGATGGGCAAGACATGTGGCACAAATGGGGAATGAAAGAAATGCATCTAATGCTTTTTGTTGGAAAACCATAGGGAAAACTCCCAGTTAGTAGACCAAGAATGAGGTGGGAGAATAATATTAACTATGATTTTATGGAAGTAGATTATACAGGGGATGATTGGAAGACATTAGATCAGGATAGGGATGTAGAGCATATGTCCGCACGGCCATAATTCTACGGTTTCGGTAGTGCCGATAAGTTAGTTAGTATCGTAGTGTCAAGTAGCGAGTAAACAATCAAGTTTAAAAACGCATCGATATCGAGAAAATCTGGTATTGACCTATGTCTAATTAAACATGCATACAATTAAATAAGTAAAGTTAATTGAAATGTATGACAATTAATTTTATATTGTAGCACGTTTAAATTAATTTGGAAAACCAATAATTACTTTAGCATATCAACATGGATGGAACTGGATTGCAACATTGTCCATACACTCAAAGAATGCTGCCTCTATCCTTTGTGTGTTTGTAAACAAATGGTGCGGTATTACCCGTTTAAGGAGTAAGCGCAGTTGTTGACAGAGGGCACTGCAGTCGTGTTTATGAAGGAATAGAACAAGCGACTCTGCTATCTTTTTAGCGCAAAGGGGAATGGGACGTGGGACGCTGACAGTATACACTGCTTTATATGACGTCACGTGTAGTAACAAACAGAGCTTCATGATTCTTCCGCCTGCAGAAATATTTTGAATGACTAATACCTACTCAAGTGGGCGAGTAGAGAGAGTTGTTTCATAGCATTGACGTAGGCTACCTTCTTCCTTTGTGTACACAATGGAGAACAGAATGCAGGTAAGTTCAGACTTGATGAGAACTACTGTTAACCTTGCTTTAAGAGGTAAATCACTGAGGGAAATATGCAAAATAGCGGGCAAATCACACGTAACTATACAGTATATAGTTAACAAGTTCATGTATGAAGGTACCATAGAAAATGTTCAGCGTAAAGGTAGGGAAAAATAATAAACGAAAGAGAAGAACGTTATATACTCGGACTTGTTAGAGCACATCCTCGGATTAGTGCCACGGAACTTAGGCCCATGATGGAAGAAGTGTCCGGAAAGCAAATGAGCAATCAGACTGTTCGTCGTGTACTTTGGTCGCATAATTTTCATGGCCTCAGACCGCGTAAAAGGCCATATGTAAGTGAAAAAAATTGTGCTGCAAGATTATCTTTGCAAAATAGCATGTAAACAAATTACAGGAGTTTTGGGATCGTGTTATTTGATCCGATGAAAGTAAAATAAATCTCTTCGGATCAGATGGTATTATAATGGTTTGGAGGAAACCAAACACTGCTGATGATAAGGTGAATACACTTCTGACTGTGAATCACGGAGGAGGTTCAGTTATGATGTGGGCTGTATGTCTTCCAGGGGGGTTGGAAACCTGCGCTTCATTGACGGAATAATGGATAAGTGGCATTACAACAGAATATTGAAGGAAAATGTAAAACAAACTGCCATAAAAATGGGATTGGGTCAGAATTATATTTTTCAACAAGACAATGACAGTAAACATACTGCAGACATTAACAAGCTTTGGTTGATCTGGAACGTTCCGAAGCAGCTCCGAACATCTCCACCGTCAGCTGATCGAAATTCAATAGGGAATATTTGGGCCGAGTTGAAGAAAAAATGTCCGTAAAAGGAAAGGGACTTCAAAATAAGAGGTAAAACGTTTCATTAGAGAAGAATGGGATAAAATCACATCTGAGACAATAAAAACATTGTTAATTCAATGCAATGACGATGACACGGAGTGATTGAAGCTAAGGGGTACTTACTAAGTATTAAATGAAGACATGTTCTGTGTTTTGGTTTTGTGTTCTAAGTGTATGAACAGAAATGTTGCAAACTGAGAATGTTTAATTTTGTTCGTTTTAGTTTTAATTATATTTTAAATAGAAATAGATGCAAAATATAATTTATTTTATTAGCTATAGGTGTGTTAGACTGTTATGATACTCTGAAATAATAATCAGAAATAAATCATATTTCTGAAGATAGAACATTTACTTTATATCACAAAATCTCACCTGTATGAACAAGAATGTTACTAACTGTATATATATATATATATATATATATATATCTATCCACCGCTGTGGTCTCGAGGTAGCGTGCTGCCTTGTTCACGCAGCGGGCCCGGGTTCGATTCTCGATCGGGATAGACTCCTGGATGAGGTTTTATTCGGGGTTTTTCCTCACCTGTAAGACAAATGTCAGGAAGCTTAGGGCCCAACGGTCCCCGAAAATCATCCGGCCATCATCATTATCCTTATCATTATCATCATCATCCTTCACTGGTGTGGAAAGCAACGGGATGCTACCACACCTATAATTCCCTAGTAAAGCTGAAAAGCATAGCATTAAAATGCTTGTAGTGAAAGACCTGCCCTCGGGCAGAATTACTGGATGGATATATATATACCAGCATCATGGGCTAGTGGTCAGCGTTCCTGACTACTGTTTATGAGGTCCCGGATTCGATTCCAGGCCAAACCATAGGGATTTTTCCTTAAAGGGAAACGTAACTCCGCCTTCCAGATTGCCCCAACCTAAGAAATGGATTAAAATTCTGCCAATGCTAGGGGAGAAAACCAGAAATGTCATATAAGATAATAATGCCACTACTTTGTCTTATATGACATTTCTGGCTTTCTCTCCTAGCATTGGCAGAATTGTAATCCATTTCTTAGGTTGGGGCATCTGGAAGGCGGAGTTACGTTTCCCTTTAAGCAAAAATCCCTATGGTTTGGCCGGGAATCGAACCCGGGACCTCATGAACAATAGTCAGGAACGCTGACTACTAGCCCATGAGGCTGGTCTTTAGGAAAATATACAATTACATTAAAAAATCAAATTGGAATATAATCGACAATTATACAGCGTTCTATATTTTGGAAATATTTGGAATGTTATTCCAGTGTAATAATTCTCGTACAAGTCGTTTCATTTCATTTGGAAAAAAATGGCCAAGTAGAAAGCAGATATAAATTTGAAACGCTCGTAAAATTCTCAGTCCATTCGTTTTTATACATATGTATATGGTAGCTTTGTCCATTGTATAAATTTGGCTGTTGCAAGCTCTGTCATAGTCATTAAAGCTTTTACTTCTTCCCAGTATGCAAAGATTGACACCGCTTTATAGACTCTTTCAGAAGGTCGTTTACAGTTTTGACGACTATAGTAGAGGAGGTAAAAAATAACATTTATTGCTATATATATATATATATATATATATATATATATATATATATATAGCATATAAAAAAAGTATGGCGCAAACTTACATGGTTGAAAGTACACGATAATAGAAGCAACAATGTCCCAGTAAACATGGGTCCGCAAACGAGCCGTTTGCGAGATAATTACAAATGTATGGTTAAAAGCCGCCACTGACTTCATTATAAACATCGTCCTAGTTACTACAAATTAATTTGAATTTAGACTTTACTATTAATTTTTCATCTCATTTAGTTCACATTTCACATTCCACCGTTCACTTCACTTATGGGTTACCTGTTAAAGGAGGTGTTCGAAGTGTCTTCCTTGCATCTGGATGCAATACTGTGCTCGTCTCTGCAATGAATGTCGAATTCTTTTGAAAAACCCCTGGATCATTTCCGAATTCTTGACAAGCATGTACAACTCTCTGCTCCAGTTCTTCAACCGTGTTAACGGGTGTGCTGTGCACTTCGCTTTTGAGGTGACCCCCAGACACAAAAATCCAAAGGATTTAGATCAGGTGATCTTGGAGGCCAAAGTACAGATCCGCCTCGACCTATCCATCTTTGGCCGTATCTGCGCGTTAGATGCAGTCTCACAGCATCAGCAAAATGTGCCGGAGCTCCATCATGCATGTACCACAAACTCCGACGTTGCTGAAGGGGAACATCCTCAAGCAAACCTGGAAGATGACGCCGCAGACCTAAGGTACCTCTGTCCATTAAGTTTTCGTGGAAGAATGTGTGGCCCGATGAGATGATCACCTAGTACCCCTAACCACATATTCAGTGAGAAACGGTGCTGATGTGGTGACTCACAAACAGCATGTGGGTTTATTTCACATCAAAAATGTGTATTATGATAATTAAAAACACCATCGCGTGTGAATCCGCTTCGTCTGCAAATAAAATGTTACATGCGAAACGATGATTGACTACAGTCTGTTGTTGCATCCACTGACAAAACATCACTCTAGGAACAAAGTCCGCATAATTGAGACATTGAACTCGTTGGAGGCGGTAAGGGTACAGTAAATTGCGCTGTAAAATTCTCCATACACTAACGTGGCTTAGTACAGGCATATGTATGGCAATTCTTCTCGTCGAAGTTCTGGAGAGAGCTGTACTGCTTCCAACACCATATCCTCAATCTCAGGCGTAATGCGAGCAGGCCTACCTACTGCTCTGCCTTGTGCAAAACCCCCATTTTCTCTCAGGCGCTGATGGACCCTTGTAAATGTACGACTTTCGGGGTGTTTTTAATCAGGGTATGTTTCTTGGTACAAGCGTGCATCCTCCCTTGCATTGCCATTAGCCCTACCGTACATGAAATGCATATCCGCATACTCTTCGGTACTGTTAGGTTCCATTATAACTACAACACAGCACAAGTGGCACTCCTCAGACGAGACTGATATCTTTTGAGACTGTGTACTATCCGTCATGTACGTTCTGCGTGTATGGTTTGATTACAACTCCACCTCTCGGCATGTTCAGTTTTGTAAACAAAGAACATAGGACGGCTTCAAGGAGTAAACCGTACGATGTTACACACAATGACGTCAATGGCGCATTCGTAATTATCTCGCAAACGGCTCGTTTGCGGACCCATGTTTACTGGGACGTTGTTGCTTCTATTATCGTGTACCTTTCAATCATGTAAGTTTGCGCCATCCTTTTTATACAGCATATATATATAGCAGAGCCACCATTTCGATTTTCAATTTGAAATGCTATTGAAATGGATTATAATCATAGTGTTTTGCTATAAAATATTTACACAGAGGTTGAATGAAGGCTTTCATGGCCGGTAATCATAATGTTGAATGATTCCGGGCTATGTGGCCGTTGTCGTTACTGGTGTTCATACCAGACGTTTCTCCTCAACTGCGGAGGGAATCTACAGTGGCCTCCGCAGTTGAGGGAGAAACGTCTGGTAGGAACACCAATAATGGACTACTTCTACATAGCTCAAAATCACTCGTCATTATTTACACAGTGTATTCGGAAATCGAAATCTTCCCTTTTTGCCGGAGATAAATCCATAGTAATGTAATGATTTATGATCCAAATAATTACACAACCCAACATTCACTGATTTCTCAACAATATCCAGTGCCAAGGGAAAAATAAATAAACTTAACGTTGTCACTGTAAGAATAATTGTTTATACGGAAACTAACCAGACTTCTCTACTGTACTTATCATTGTGATTAGGATTTATCAAGTGCAACAGCAGCTCGATGTGGCGGCCATCAAGCTGGTTGCAGACACTGTATCTGCGAATCATGTTCTGGTTCACTCGCTCCATTTTATTCTTACAGCGACAAAGTGATTTTTTTTATTTTTCACTTGACATTGGACATTGTCACGAAACCAGTGAACGGTGGATTATGCAATTAATTGAGTCATTCCATTATCGCAGTTTAATCTTTCACTTTTTAGGCACTTTTACCTGCAACAGACCTTGCACTGGCACGACCTATCGGGAGAGGAATATTTTATCTAAGAATCACACACATACTTTTTACCACACAAAGACATGGAGGGCCTCCTCGAATGAGTGATCAGCTCAATGTCAAGGCCTCCTTCGAGACAAAACATTAAGACGAATCACACCATTCACTAACACATTTATACTAAACATAGAGAATAAGTTAATGCTGGCCAGATGATGTTCGGAAACCATTTGGGCCTTAAATGTTCCTCACATTTGTCTTACAGGTGAGGGAAAACTGAAAAAAGTCATCACCCAGGAAACTTGACCCGATCGGAGAGCGAATCCGGGCCCGATACCATACTTCTCCCCCTTAACTGAAACGTATGCCTTTTTGAAGTCTACACGTAATTAATGTACAAGGCCATTATTTCCACATTTTCCCTAAAATCTGCCTTATATTAAAATTGCATCTTTTAGAACTATCTCGTCTAAATCCACATTGATGTTCTCATATTACGTGGTCGATATAGGGAGCAAGTCTGGATACTGATATAGGCCTACTTGTTAGAAATTTTCGAAGTTTAAAGTAATGAAATGCTCCTGCAGTTGTTGGAATTAGTTTTGTATCTTTCTTACAGATTGGTATGAAAATCGGTTAGGCCTATTTCTATTCATATGGAAAACACTTATTGTTTGAAATGAAAAAGAATGTGCTTTTATGTTTAGTTGAGTGTGTAAAAGGAAAAATAATTATATGCTTATATTTTTAGATACCCCGTGATGATTACCCGGCGTTGCTCGGGAATCTACTAATTCCGATCTTCTTGACATAAATGAGCTGAAATACGAAAATTGATGAGTTTTATGTTTCGTTAAATAAGTAGGATAAAACATTTATATCGTAATTATTTTTAGATACCCCCGTGCTGTTTACCCGGCGTTGTCCGGGAATCTACTCATACCGCTCTTCTTGGTATAAATGAGCCCAAAGACAAAAATTAATGCAATTATTATGATTAGTTGAATAAGTAAAATAAAAAATAATTATAAATGTATATCGTAATTATTTCAAGAATCCCCGTACTGATTACCCGGTGTTGCCCGGGAATCTACTTATCTCTATCTTCTTGGCATAAATGAGCTAAAAGACTAAATTCGTTATTGTGAGTTATCCGTAAAAGAATACATGCCATGTACTGCTATGCTTGCACAGGAATCTACATACTTGTCTCGATGTTCTTGGCATCAATGAAAGACAAAAATGGTTAATGTGAGTTATCCGTAAGAGATGAACATATGCTGCCGCGGACTTTTTTTGTAGAGCCTTTCGAGATATTCAATTCTGTGTTAATTAATTTTATGTATTTGTATGGTTTAGGCAGCATAAGCAATTTAAGCTTCCAAACAGTTACTTTTTTCACGTTTTCCACTACAAAGGGCGATTTATAAGGGTGTAAGGGTTGAATATCACAACTCTCTTATAGCCTATGTTCATCCCGGGAATCTCCTGAACATTTTACAAAAAGCCCCATCACAATCGGATCAACGGGGGCCACGCATAAAGTACGAATATACAAACAAACATTAATTTTTTATCGCCATTTTAACTTCTGATGCGATTGGCTTTGGGGCTAAGGTTTCTGCTGCCTGTAAATCATTCTTTTCAATATCCTGTTCCCTCATTTTCATTCCTAATTATATTTGTTCTATCATGAAACTCTTCATCTATTATTATATACAACTTTCCTCATTAGAGGATTGCCTCAAAGACAAAGTGATACAATTAATTTTTGGAATTGATGAAATACATTTTGTAAATACATTAAAAAAATCAAATTGTAGGCCTAATTGAAGTATACATATATAAAGTAGACATTTTGTAAAAATGGTTTCTTAAAATTGAAATTGATCCTCTAATGGCAGCGATGGCAATTTTAGAAAGATACACCCTGTCCAAATCTAAGGAATTCCAAGATTTGGCTAAGAATCCTGGTATAGTACCTCTTGCCCCGATCATCAATCCTATGACAGTTATACTATCTAATTGGTATTTATCTTTGTAATAGTCAAAAATTGTTGGCTCATATATGGCTTTCTTTTCAGAGCCAACTTCCTCAGGTTGGCCACTATGAGTCTCAATGCTAATTCCCTGATTCCTATTTTTATAATTCATTTCGAGTTCATTATCTTCTCTCTGAAATATTCCCTCTTTTTTATTATTTTAATAACCTATGGGTGACTGATGTTACCCAATTGTTCTAAATTTATTTGATTTTGCACGTGTAACCAATTATTTTTTTCTAGCTTTCTTATCTTTACAATATCGGCGCATTCTTCATCAAATCATATCTTATTTTGTCTTCCTTTTAATACAGTAATGTACGCTTCCTAATGCTGACAATTTAATAACATCTTTTATATTATTTCATTCTATATTTATACCAGTTTTTTCTTCGGTTGCCACATTTTCAGCTGAAGATTCCAGTATTTCAAATCTATTAGCAATTTTGAGCTAGTATTCTTTCCGCAGTTCATTATATCTAAAGTTTTTAATCATATTTTTCAGAATCATATTTAGCGTTTATTCCTCTCATAAGCGATAATCGTTGTCTGATTTTTATCCTGACCAGATCTGAAATGCTGTATGCCCTCTAATTGATCTAACATCGATTATGCTACTGCGCAAGCGTTAATCTACTATTACTTGATCTGTCTTATTTCGCGTTTCACCATCTGGAGATGCCCAGATGTGTTTATTAATATCCTTTTGCTGGAATGTTATGTATATGATGGATTCCAGATTATTCTGATTAACTGCTGTCTCATAATAAGGGAATTTAACTGTATTCAAGAGTTGACAACTGATGAGTTTAGATACCTTCTTGAGTTTAAAAAATCGCCAATTTATCAAGTCAAAAGTGAGCAGGATGTTATTAATTCGCATTTATGTGTTTTTGTTGTTTTGCAATTCGCTGTAAGATTGGTATCTACTTCTTTTTACCATTAGAGGGACACGTGGAAAATTATTTTACCTTTGGGGTCGATCCATAATAGAAGCAGCTACGTGGGGCATCTGACCTAGACTTCCCTACTGGTTTATTGAGTTTCAAAGTTGAAGTTAAACTTCCACAGCTTTAATCACATTTTTCACAAGAGTTAAATTATGTTCCAGCACTACATTAAGTTACCTCTTTCACACATTTCCCTAATGTTAATTAAATGCAATGGCATTTTATTGCATTTAAACTTTGAGGTTTCTCTTCCAATCTCACGGTATTAATTCAATAAAATATATAAAAAAATTAAAGTTAAATAAGACATACAAATACTCATGATATTAACTGTTATTTCCTACCAATAGACGTAAAGTGAACAATAAATTTAACGGCATGCGGTATGAAGAAAGTTTTCTAATATAAACAATTTTATTATGTATTCATGTGATGAATATATATATACACAGACAAACATTAATGCAGATGAAAGTCATTGTGCTGAATTTAATGGAGGACGTATGAGGGTAAATCTGCAATATCAAAATTAAATGGTGTTTTATAGGATCAGAGTATAAGTTCTAAAACAAAAGCATGCATTTTGAATGCAATAATGAGTAACTTACAACGGCATACGATGCAGAAACATGGGAATTAAATTCTAGAACAATAAATAAGTTAAATTCTGCAGAAATGGATTTTTGGAGGTGTTTAGCTGGAATTTATAGAAGAGTAGAAGAGACGAAATGAGAGGTAGTTAAACAAAATATGAACGTTCAAACTTCAATAGTGGATTTCATAAAAAAAGAACAATTAAAATGATGATGGTCATGTAAAAAGAATGAGGGAAGACAAAACAGATACTTTATTATAAACCTCAAGGCCAAAGAAATGTAGGAAGACCGAAACGACGTTGGAAGGACGATCTGTAGCATATTGTGCAGCGAGGGGCTGAATGGGCCAATAGGCGCATACGTTGTAGATGATGATGGTTAAATGCTAAACGTCTTTTTACATTTAATTAGTATAAGCTATTGTGTGTTATGAGTTCGAAATGTACAGTATTTCCCTATTTTTTTGTTTATTTATAATACAATATATATATATATATATATATATATATATATAATTCTATAGATTATTTGTTAATTTACAAGAATACAACTTATGTTTATATTAATTGATTTTTTATTATGGATTTTCTCTACATTACAGTAAGTTATCCTTCAGCCCAAATGTATTTTGCTCCGCCACAGAGTTCTATCCTCAGCGTTTATACTTATTAAGAATATAATTTCACATATTTATAAAATTCAAATAAGTGATTGATAAATTACACTTATTTAAACAACAAAGTGAATATTGTAATATGGAGTTATATACAAAAACGTTAATTATAACATTTAATTAATAAAATCTTTTTTATTATAAATTAAATTTTTTGGTAAGACACAGTCAAAGGAGTTGGTTCATATTGAGGGGTTCTGAATTCAAATTTTGGGATCTTGTTCTCTCTCTCTCTCTCTCTCTCTCTTTCTTTCTTTCTTTCTTTCTTTCTTTTTGGCTCAGAAGAAGGAACCATCAATTGTTTAGAAACGTCGGCATATCTGAACGCTACAATCTGTACAACGCCTAATAATATATGATTGAAATTATATTATGGATCACCGTGAAAGCCTTAGATAAAGAAATTTCATAGTTCATTAAAATTAATATTAAATTTCGCATGCTTTAACCAATTAAGAATAACGAACAATTACTTCAGACATAAGGAAACACATAAATATACGAGAAGTGAGAGAGGATCATGCTCTATAATAGATTACATTATGGTTAATCAAAAAATGAAAAATCTAGTCAGAGACACAAGAGTCTTCAGAGGAAGCGATATCCATAGTGACCATTACCTATTGATTAGTAAAACATATATACAAAAGAAATGGTATAGAAATTGGAATAAAGAATTAAAGAAGAAGGAAGAAAACAAACAAGAATCTTATAAAATTTTTTTAGAAGAAGAATCGATACCAGATTTATACAAAAGAAGGCTAGAAGAGTATACAAATGCGGAAAAGCAAAAAAAGGAAATTGAAGAAGAATGGAATAGTATAAAAGGACTCGTACATAAAACAGCAAAATAAAGTATTAGGAACAAAGAAAGTAGGAGGAAGAAACAAATTACTAAAAAAATGGGATCCCGAAATCCAGAAATTGGTAAGAGATAAAAATGAGGCCTACTTAAAATACTTAAACAACAAGAATGACCAAAACAGAATAGAATATAATAGAACAAGAGCATTAGTAAAAAAAAAAATATACCAGAAAATTAAACAGAGAACATTGGGAAAGATACATAGCAGAAATGGAACACAATTTACACGGAAGACAAGACAAAGTATATAAATTTATAAGAAACCTTAATTCTGAAGTAAAAGACAAAACAAATCTGCTAACTATACAATATTAGAATTAGAAAATTATTATAAATGACTGTGGACGGACAAACAAAATAAAGAAGAAATAACACTCATAGAAACAAACGAACAATATGCAGAAGTAGATGAATTAGAGATGCAAGAAATGATAGAAGTATTAAAGAAATGTACAAATAATAAAGCATGCGGAATAGACAATATAAACATAGAACTGATAAAAAATGCTCCAGAGAATTTTCAAGAAAGATTAAAATTCTATAAAGAGCTGGAAACAAAATACAATACCAGAAGAATGGAAAATTGGAAAAATAATCTCAATATTTAAAAAAGGCAATAAAACAAAGCCAGAAAACTATAGAGGCATAAACTTACTATGTGCAGCATACAAAATATATGCAAAAATGATCAACCAAAGATTAACAACTGTAGTAGATGCAATAATATCAGAAGAGCAGACAGGATTTAGGAAAGGAAGAAGCTGCACAGACAACGTATTCACTTTAAAAAAAAATAATAGAGAAGCGAAGAGAATTCAACATAGAGACGCACATCCTCTTTATATATTATAAGAAGGCCTTTGATAAAGTGTCTAGACCAACATTATGGAACATATTAAGTGAAAAAGGAATTAGGAATTCCACTACACTTGATAGCAGTAATTAAGAAAATGTATGAGAAAAACAAAAATAAAAATAAATCAAAGTGAACCAATACATATAACAGGGGGAGTTAGGCAAGGATGTCCACTATCAACCACGCTTTTAACATTTATTTCGACGACATGATAAGATCATGGAAGCAAATGACGACTGGGGGAATTAACTTAGGAAATATATAGTAATAAAAACAGTAGCCATTGCAGATGATCAGGTTTTAATAGCAAAAACAGAAGACGAACTACAAAGAATGCTATATAAACTAAACGAAATATCAAAAAAAATACTACATGAAAATATCCTCACAAAAATAAAAAACAATGGCCTTCAAGGGTGCTCATCCAGTTCGGACAAAGATAATATTAGAAAATAAACCAATAGAACAAGTAGTAACATATAACTTCCTAAGTTACGAAATATCATACACAGCAGAAACAGATATAAATAACAAAAAAATAAGTTTAATTATATAACAGGTACACTAAAAAGAACTTTGAAAAATAAAGCCAGGAAAGACTCTATAATGAAATTATACAAGACAATGGATCCGAAACATAGACAGTGACAACACAATAATCTGCCAGGATACAGGCTGCTGAAATGAGATTCCTCAGACCAATAGCAGGATATCAAAGAACAGACAAAAAAAACTTTATTTATTCTGGCAGAGTTAAGGCCATAAGGTCCTCTCTTCCACTCAACCAGCACAAATACAAATAAATATTCGACAAATATAGATATACACTGTACTAATTATAAACAGTTAAAGATACAATAAATGTAGCAATGTAAATGGCATGTACAAACAACATTTTATAGGGTAATAACAATAATGATACGATAATAATAATAATAATAATAATAATAATAATAATAATAATAATAATAATAATAATAATAATAATAATAATAATAATATAAATATGATACATTATACGGGAAACACCAATTAATATATATATCTTACACTGGATAATAATGAAGTCGAGTTTAGAGCAAATATAAAATTAGAATTCTCTCCTTTTTAAAAGATGCCAATGTCCGGAAAGCCCCTTATTTCTCTGTGGTAGGGAATTCCAGAGGTAGTACGAGATGTGGAGAATAGTATATGACATGGAGTGAGTGGATGTGATTGTTGCGGTTTGGTTATAATTAAGTAAAGGACTATGTTGTGATCTGTTGTGTTTAAGTTATGGTTTGAGGATAGATACTGGAAACGGGATGATAAATAATTGGGAATCGAGGTATGTAGGATCTTAAATAGGAGAATTAGACAGTGCGATTTTCTTCTCTCTTTTAGATGTAGCCATGACAATTCGTGGAATAATGGAGAAATGTGATCGTATTTTCGAACATTAAATATGAATCTGATACACATATTATGGACACGCTGCAGTTTGTCCGACAATCCGTCACTTATGTCAGTTAGTAGAACGTCACAGTAGTCAAAATGCGGCATCACTAAAGTTTGGATTAAAATTCTTTTAAGAGTTGTAGGAAGAAAATGTTTAAGTCGCTTTAGGGAATGCATTATGGAGAAGATCCTTTTAGATGTTTGTTTTACTTGCACATGCCATTTTAAATAAGAATCTAAGTAAAATCCCAAGTTTTTAACGACGTCGGTATAAGGAATTTGTTCATTATCTAATATGACAGCCGGCATATTGCCATTGTTTATGAGGTGTAATAGCATAACACAGAAATAAGACAATAACTAAAAATGGAGGAATTAAACTCAACAATAGAGAAATACAGAACAAATTGGAAAGAAAACTTGGCAAGGATGACTGGGAATAGAATACCAAAAGCAGCATACAACTAATCACCACGAGGAAGAAGAAGTTCGGGAAGACCAAGGAAAAGATGGAAAGAGCAGCAATTTGGAGCCGGAACAGGCTAGTAGTAAGCCTAAACCGCGAAGAAGAAGAAGAAGAAGATTAATATCACTCTTGAAGTAGAATTTAATTGAATAAAATACTCCGATAAATCTGAAAGATTGTATGTAAATATTGTATATTAAACTTAAGATTTAGGTTATTTGTGATATTAACATATACGTATTCCATTGGTAATCTACTGGAGCTGTTATTTTTAGATCTGTTATCCTTTATATATTTTACTTCTTGCATTTTATTTTGAGACACTAGAACATTTTAATGATGTCACCGTCAGAATATTTTTGTGTATACCAAACAGTAAGCTGTGTGTATTCACCAGTCTTAATATTGTTTTAAATTAAATTGGAAAATAATGTGACAAAACAGACAGAAATGTTATTATGTTATTAATTCAGTTGTAAGAGATTTCATGACTTCTAATTCTCAACAGCAATAGCTCATGATTATTTATAAAGTTTTATTATACTTATTTACTTTGAAAATAATATAGTAATATTAATTGATGTAAGATCAATCATCTTCTATATAAGTAAGAGGGGACCTACAGCTTTAGCCATTAAAAATATGACATATTTAAATATTTTTTTCTCAGCAATATTGGTTACAAAAATTAAATTTGGTATGTGATATCTATATTACAATATGAGCATGTTTGTATACTTAAGTACCATCTAACTACAGTCGTTATGGTTAATTAAATATTCAAAATGTCAGCTGCAAATTTGGCATTGTTTTACCGTTTTCCTGATAACTTTCCTAAATTTCAATATATCTTAATGATTCTTATTTTATTTTATTTATTACTGTTGTAGCTACAAAATATACTACAATTGTTTAATTATGTAGAGTGTAAATATTTTATTTTTCATTTTAAATTGATGCATACTCATTTTTGTTCAAATTTGCATTACAATTTAAAAAAATATATATATATAATAGGTACATTACTAATTGTAGTATATCTTGCACGTCTCTGTAAACTACATATACATGCAAAATTTCATCTTAATATCTAGAAAACGTTGGGAGTTATCAGGAAAACCGTATTGAAAAAATTGAGTTATGAAAAACAAGCGACAAACTTACCGATTATGTAGGTATCTTGTAAAATTAAAGGGCTCACTCGAGTGACAGCATTGCATATTTTTAAACATAACTCGAAAAGTAATAGAGATATCAAAGAGAATCTACCATTAATTTAGAGATGAAGTTTCAATCTATATGAAAAAAAATTGAAAAATGACTTTTTGGACCCTGAAAGGTGTAGGTCCCTCCTTAAAAAAATGAAATGATATGGTCATGTAAAAAGAATGAGACATATTCGGAAGAAAAATACTAGAATGGGTAGCACCTGGTGGGAAAAAGAAAAAGAGATAGATAAAAATAACGTGATTGATGATGTTTTAATCAGCCTTGTGGAAAAAAGATTGGGTAATAGAGATTGGAATAGCAGAGTAATGACAATAGATTAATTAGCACATGAAGATATTGTGAAACCTGCCACATAAATAAATACATAATAATTTATATCTTATGCAAAGGTAATTTATATGAATTTGAGTGAATTTGAAATCATGAACTATTATGAAATGAACTGTGGAAACGAAATTTCAAATTAAAATGTATCTTGTCTGTTGTCTTCTTCTTCCTCTTCTTCTTCTTCTTCTTCTTCACGGTTTAGGCTTATTTACTAGCCTGTTCCGGCTCCAAATTGCTGCTCTTTCCATCTTTTCCTTGGTCTTCCCAAGCTTCTTCTTCCTCGTGGCGAATAGTTGTATGCTGCTTTTGGTACTTCTGTGTTATGTTTTTTATCTGTTCTTTGATATCCTGCTATTGGTCTGAGGAATCTCATTTCAGCAGCTTGTATCCTGGCAGATTGTTGTGTTGTCACTTTCCATGTTTCGCATCCATAAGTAATAATAGGCACTGCCATTGTCTTGTATAATTTCATTATGGAGTCTTTCCTGGCTTTATTTTTCAAAGTTCTTTTTTAGTGTACCTGTTATATAATTAAACTTATTTAGTTTGTTATTTATATCTGTTGTAAATCACAAAATACTGAAATGAGATTGTCTGTTACCGAGAGTAGAACTCGGGAACTCTCGAATGCGAGTCTCAAACGTACCTTTATGAGCAAACTTCTTAAATAGTTTTTTGTAGTTATATAAAGGTTAATTGTGTTTACAGTATTGTGATCTTCATACCAGTTTGGATCTGTAATATAACTATTGGACATGATGTTGAATAAATGCGTCGAATTTTCGAACCTCCTGGAGCACACAGACCCTGATATTCCAACTTGTATTGATCACACAGCAAAATAAGTACTGCTAAATGGGGATTACGAGGCATTGTTCTGTCTGTGGGTGGACAATGGTTACAATCTAATGGACCACTAATGGGACACGACTTACATAACTGTATTGTGAAAGGCTACTAGCCAGGCCAAGATCGTCTATACATTCGACACGAATTTGGAAAAAATCATTTTACCGTATGACATCTTTCCGTGACTTGAACATTAAATTGCTCCTTGATTTTTCTTGCCTAAAAAGGGCAGGTCATGGTCTTCTATAGAAGTTAAGACACTTTCAAGGAAAACACTCCATTTGTCACCAAACTTTGTTTTAGTTATTTCTACCACGCTATCAGTTTATTTATGATTTAGTATCGGACAATTTACGATAGATCGCGAATTTATCTCAATTTAGATAGATCTCATTGGTAGTACTTTTATTTAAAGACGATCTTTAACAATCAATACTTCTAACATTCATTGTAAAACACCGTTGATGTTATGTAATGTTAAAAATATATATTATTTTCAAATGCCCCAGGTTTGTCTTTCGACATTCCTGGTTTCTCTCCTGGCATGGCGTAATTGTAACCCACTTCAGAGGTTGGGGCGCCTGGAAGGCGGGGTTACGTTGCCCCGATGATATGATGGATGATGATGATGATAGTGGTGCGCCAGGAGAGTCCCTAATCCTAAACTTAATCTAAGATGAATATGAATGATGATGATTGCGATGGTCATATGATTTCGGGGACCGTTTGGGCCTTAAAGTTTTCCTGACATTTGTCTTACAGGTGAGGAAAAACCCCGATAAAAACCTCACCGAGAAAAACTGCCCCGACCGGGGATCGAACCCGGGCCCGCTGCGTGACAAGGCAGCACGCTACCTCGAGACCACAGCCGTGGACTGTAGAGTAATAAGCGCAACTAAATTAGCTTGGGCGTCCACCGTTGTGGTCTCGAGGTAGCGTGCTGCCTTGTCACGCATCGGGCCCGAGTTCGATCCCAGGTCGGGACAGTTTCCTGAGTAAGGTTTTTATCGGGGGTTTTCCTCACTTGTAAGACAAATTTTAGGAAACTTTAAGACCCAAACGGTCCCCGAACATCATATGACCATCGCAATCATTATCATTCACATTCATCTTAAATTAAGTTTAGGATTAAGGACTCTCCTGTCGCACCACTATCATCATCATTATCATCATCCATGATATCATCGGGGCAATGTAACCCCGCCTTCCAGGCGCCCCAACCTCAGAAGTGGGTTACAATTACGCCAATGCCAGGAGAGAACACCAGAAATGTCCAAAAGGACATCCTGCAGCATTAAAAAAATAGCTTGGTTAGTACATTTCCACTAGAGAGCGCTCTAATCTCTACACCGGAAAGTGCGGGGTATATAGATAGATGTTTTAAGACTGGTAGTTTATTAATGAGAAACATTAGCTGTAGGTGGGCAAAATTATTATTTTTTATTTAAGTGTAAGAGGATTGCATGTTGTACGGTCTGCGATTTCTCAGGATTTTACTGACTTCAATGTAATAGATCTTGCTATCTCTTTCTAATTCCAAGACGTACTCGCTGTAGAACACTAAATTTCCTTGAACCCTTAATAAGATTAAACCTTTCGAGCTTCAATTTTGTCCATTATCTAATTGAAAAAAATCAAAATAAACTACCATTTATTGTTGTATTTACGTGATTTTTATGACAAAAAAGTCCATGGCGCTACAAGCCTAGAAGGCTCTTGAACTACCAGGCGATTGTTGGCCGCACATCCACATGTGTTAATCCTAAAGATGGACGATCATCCATACAGTATAAGGGTGATACGTTGATTCAGCATGTCGGGTCCCATAGTCTTGATAGTTGGATTTCTCAACCTGGAGTCTGTACGGGTACTTATTGTAGGGTACTCAAATTCCTCACGATGCTGGGTAGGCAGTGGTTCCATACTGGCCAAAATTACTTCCAATATGGGAACTCAAATCAGCGCAAATTCCATAGCTCTGCCCAATAACTTGATGTCTTAAATCGCTCGGCTAAGTCGCGGAACCTCAAGAAATAAAAACGAGTATATGTCTGTCTGTCCTTTATGCACTGACACACCGTTCATCTGATTGTGATGGAACTTTTTGCAAAATGTTCAATAGTTTCCCGAGAAAATTTTAGGCTATAAGAGAGTCGTAATACTCAACCCATCACGCCTTAAAATCACCCTTTTAGTGAAAAGCGTGTTTTTTAGAACTTTTTGGACCCTAAATAGCTTACGCTGCCTTAACCATAGCATATACACCAAATTAATGTGCACAGAATTGAATATCTAAAAAAAAAAATCTACAAAAAAGTTCGCGACAGCGTATGTCTATCTTTTACAGATAACTCATAATAACCATTTTTATCTTTCAACTCATTTATGCCAAGAAGATCGGGATAACTTATATTCCTGGGCAAGGGTAGCAGCGCATGACGGGTATTCTTTTACGGATAACTCTCAGTAACCATTTTTGTCTTTCAGCTCATTTCTTGCCAAGAAGACCGGGATAAGTAGATTTCCGGACAACCGGGTAATCAGGACGGGGTATCTAAAAATAATTACGATATATATTTATAATTGTTTTTAATTTAACTTATTCAGTATCATCATCATCATCAACAATCACGGATTAAGCCCATGTGGCTTGTTCCGGTCTCATAGATTCTCATTCAAAAGTTGGATCGATCTCTTCTTCGGTCTACCAACATTCCTGCGTCCTTTTGGTTTGTATGTAAGTATAATTTTGGGAATGCGATCATCTTCCATTCTTTGAACATGTTCTTTCCATTTTTTCTAGATTCTTTTATTCTATCTAAGAGTTTAAAGATATTTAGCTCATTTCTAATATCTTCACTTCTTCTCTTATCTACGAGTAGAAGTTTGCAACCAGCCACACTTCTCAGAAATCTCATTTCAGCTGTTTCTATGATATTTTCTTGTCTTTTAGTTAAAACCCAAAATTCACTACCATACAATAGTAAGGGGACTCCCACTATTTTATAAAATTTTAGTTTTGTTTCTTTTCTTGTCCTTTTAAATATCCTTTTGATTGTTCCACATATATGTTCCACTTATTCAACAAAACATAAAAATACATTTAATTTATTTAGGCGTAGCAGCGCACGCCGGGTATTAGATAGTCATATATATTAATGACGAGTTACTGTATATTCAGGTTAATGTTGGTTTTGTTCTTTTCAGGTATGTTGAGTCACTTTTGGACCAGGTAATTACTACAATTTTGAAGGAAAAAGTATGTATAAAATATATTTTTATGTTAACAGCCTTGGGAGGAGAGAGCGTATATTAAAACATAAAATAACCTTTGTATTATTGCCTCACTTTGATGGTTAACCGTTTATATCAAAGCGCGTGCCGAGCGGCAATGCTTGCCATGCGGTATGGTCACGTTTCTCATAGCGCTATGGTAGTTTATTACACAAGGACAGAAGACATTGATTATTTGTGTTATTATTAAGCCTGAATGAAAATGCCTCTAAGCAATATTTACCGAATTTTCCCGTCCTAGTACTACTTTGGTTTTCTAGATGCCAGTATGAGGCGGAACGCTGACCATGGACCTCTCAAATGACATGTATACGAAAACCAGTGTAACTAAATTAGTATGGTTCAAATTCTTCCCTGTAGGGGAAGAGCGCCTAAATCTCTGTTAAAAGGAAACATGGGTTTACAAGATACAAGGAAGATTTAATTTTATATTATTATTTGCTATTGTTTAACTTTTAAAATTAAAATTATGTATGCACTCATATTTATGAAATAATTTAATTCCAACATTATATAGCTTGTAGGTCTACATTATTATTATTATTATTATTATTATTATTATTATTATTATTGTTGTTATAATTAACTGTTTCGGTCTGAAATATTTTCCCATCGCTGCCACATGTTGAAATCACTTATATATTAAAGTAATATATTATATAGATATTGTATAATTTTTCGAGCTACATATCACAATAAATCACTGATAATTATACCATTAATTACGATATACACTTTTATAACTGGATCGACTGCTCCATATTGCGAGTTTTAATTGATACTGAAGGAAGAATAGCAATGTGGCAACATCGTGGTCGTAGTTGTACTCGGGATCTTTGTATTTTAATAACATATAACAGCTGCGGGGAAACAAAGCGAGTCGCTTGTTAAGCATCATAGTGAGGCGATAATACCTAAATGAATATCTTAGAGAGATAAACAACTGCCATCGATTAATAACCATTATATAATAACGTAATTTGTATTTTAATTAAAATTTTCGTGTTTTGATAAACACTATCTCTTCTCATTAGATTATTACCTTCTTAAAGGGGACCGACTGGCGATTTCAATTTTTTTTCTTAGTTTTCATCAGATTGTTTTGAAATTTTTATCACATGCATTATATGTGCTTATAGAAACGTTTCTATAGAGTTTGGTGTTTATAAGTAGAATAGTTTCAGAATTATGATTCTTTAAAACTATATTTTTAATATTTTCTAAAAAATGTTCCTTATGATGCAGGGCCTTTATGATTCCACTAAACGCATTTGATATGCAAACATATTCATAAAGTGAAGATACTGCTTATTTTTCATTTTTTGAAAAAAAAAACAACTTTTTTATCACTCTCATTATTTTTTCATCTCAATTTAAAAGAACACATGTATCTTAGACTAGTAACTCAAATTTCAATTAGCATATATTGGGGAGTCTAACCTCAACATTTCACTTTGATAGCATAAAAATTTCATCGTAAGGAGCATTTTAAATTTTGGAAAATGTAAAAAAAATGGGGGGGGGAAACGCATATTAAAATTTAAGTAATAATGCTGACCATATCTGGAAGGGTATTTAAACCCTTACATAACGGACTCAATTTTCCTCCTACAATAAAAATGTTTACATGAAAATGATCCTAAAGAATCAGAGTTATTAAAAAGAAAGAAAAAAAAAACATTTTTTGCCAATTTTTAAACAATTTCATCAGTCGGTCCCCTCAACATAAGAAAACATTATATAAGATTGACTTTATTTCTTATACTGCGTACCGGTATTTCGGTTCATTTTAATTTCCTTTATAGTAATATCTAGAGGATGCTCGAAACAATTTTTAAAAGTCCACATGGCTCATTACATTACATCGTAACGAACGTCATGGTTCAGGCCTATCTATTTATTGGAAACATACATTCAGAAATATAACATGTTTGTATGTATGTTTAACGGACTTAAATTAATGTTTTTATGAATGTAAAAAAAACTCCAAGCGCGACAGGTATAGGAGACCGTTCGCCTACCATCCGGCTGCTGGCCTCACAGCCACGTGTTAATCATAGAGTTAGACGATCATCTAGCCAGTGTAGGGGTGACATGTGGTCAGCATGTCGAGTTCCCCAGCCGTTATAGCTGGTCTTCTCAACCTGGAACTGCTACTTATTGTAGCTACCCAGCCGGGGTCGATGGATTTTTTAGGACGGAAAAATCCAAGGAGCAAGTCCTCCGGGAGGGACTTTAAGCCGTGGGTCCCGAGTCTGAAGATTTTCAGGCTCGTAAAAAATCCTTAAGCCTGAATGAAAAGGCCTCTAAGCAAAATTTACCGAATTTTCCCGTCCTAGTACTACCTTGGTTTCCTAGATGTCAGTATGAGGCGGAACGCTGACCACGTACCACTCAAAAAATGGCATCTATACGAAAACAAGTGTAACTAAATTAGTATGGTTCAAATTCTTCCCTGTAGGGGGAGAGCGCCTAAATCTCTGTAAAGGGAAAACATAGGCTTACAATACAATACAATTCAATCTATTTTTTGATTAAGATACATATCTCAGCTTCATGTAAGAATACAGAACTAGCATACTGTAGCATGATTATTATAAACATCCTACATGTGTTCGGTGTAATGCTAACTTGAGGATGAGAAGAGATGAAACTCCTATTATTGAAGTAGTGTGATATACAATGCTGATCAGTCCTCTATCAGCATCAATGAGTAGACGAAATGAAATGAAATGCATGGTATGAGTATGGAGAAGTTGTGGAGTGAAGTTATTCACGGGGGAAAAGGGGAGAAACATCGAGAAAAACCTGCCCAGTCCTTGATTAGTCCAACATCAACTCTACAAGGGTTGACGAATACGCGAACTTGGTACCCAGAGGTGGAGGACGAATGTCTACTTGCGCGACCGAGCCGTCTCATGAGTATTATTTGATAATATTAGGCATTGAATGTCCCGCGACGTAGCAGAGTAGTGTTGAGGCATCATGGCTTGACGCACAGCTACGGGACAAGCGAGTTTTTGTGGGGAAAGACATTTTCTCATGGAATTTCGGTCAGTATGGGACCTTTGTTCACCCAGTATTGTAAAGAATTTCGGCAGTTACAATAAACAGCTACTCCATATTGAGAAAACCAGCTGTAACGGAAGGAGGAATCAACAATCTAATCACAAATTATTCTGTAGTTATTGTATAATAGTCCACTTCTAAAAATCACACATGGGCAGCAGCCGGTTGTATGCCTGTCCCGCCATGGAGGCACTCAATAACAAAATTTATCAGAACAGTAAAATAATATTTAATATAACTTTTTTTTTATATTTAGGATTATTCCAAACTACAGTGATTCGTCGCCAGAGGTTTCTGTCTTAAGCACCTTCTTCTCTCAAATGTCTAGCTTTCATACTTCCCCTCACTCCATCAAAGTTCTCTAAGTCTGCCTCTTCCACCTTCTTTCATTAACTTTCCAATCAATGGTTTTTGGTATTTTATATTTTTTTCATTGTTATTAGGTGACCATACTATTTCAAACTTACAATAGTTAATAAAAGTTACAAAAAAGTGCAGGAAGAAGAAGATCAGGACGTCCACTCAAAAAAAGAATATTGAGTTCGAAACAGGTCAAGAAATGGCCTATATTCGTGAATGGATTGTGATATGATGATGATGTTGATGACGATGGAAAAAACAGCGCAGTTTTAATTAATAAGAAATTTAAAGATAATATTTAAATTGTTGTTGAATTCAATTGTCATTTTGATTTACAATAATGATTCAATCGGAAGAGGATAAACGTGAGAATGCATTCCTCATGTGCGTAAGAGCGTAAACCCAGTGACAGTGGAGCCGAATGTTGCGAGAGTTCCAAGCATGCTTGCGGGCACGTTATTGCTTCGTGCCTCTTGTCATCCATGATTTTATTTAATAAAAGCCTGTGTAGTGGCTCGAAAGATTAATGCGAATTGTCTGTTCACTTGTTATTTCAACTAACATCTGTTTCTTATGCAGCTGGAGATTTTATTCCAATTGTCATGCGATACATTCGCTGTACTTACTCACTGGCAATTCGAACCCCTCCATACATCCCAATCCTGAGCTAATGCTTTCCAATCATTCCCTGTATAACCTATTTCCCTCAAATCAAAGTTAATGTTATTCTCCCACCTCATTCTTGGTCTACGAACTGGGCGTTTTCCCTCTGGTTTTCCTACAAGAAGCTTGCAGGCGTTTTCCCTCTGGTTTTCCTACAAGAAGCTTCCTTGCACCTCTTTCATTCCCCATTCGTGTCACATGTCCTGCCCATCGCAGTCTACGAGACTTAACTGTTCTTATTAATCTGGCTTCCTATAAATGCCATGTAGTTCACAGTTAGGTAGTCTTCTCCATTCACCTGTCTGTTCATCTCCCTTTGGTCCAAAATTTTTTCCTAATATCCTCGTAATCTCCTTTTCTCCCTTAAAGTAAGAGTCCATGTTTCGCATCCATATAATATAACTGGTAGAATAATCCATCCATCCATCCATAGTAATTCTGCCCGAAGGCAGGCCCTTCATTGCAATCATATCATTTTTCATGCTATGCTTGCAGCTTTACTAGGGAATTGTAGGTGTGGTAGCTTCCCGTTGCTTTCCACACCGGTGAAGGATGATGATGATAAGGATGATGGCCGTATGATTTCGGGGACCGTCTGGGCCTTAAAGTTTTCCTGACATTTGTCTTGCAGGTGAGGAAAAACTGCGATAAGAAACCTCACCCAGAAAAACTTCCCCGACCGGGGATCGAAACCGGGTCCGCTGCGTGACAGGGCAGCACGCTACCTCGAGACCACAGCGATGGACTATAACGTGCCATAACAAATTCACTGGCTCTACTTCGGATCCGGCAGTGCAGACATAAACCCTCTAGACCCCTATCCTGAACTAATATTTTCAGTCATTCTTGGTATAATTCATCTCTCTCTCTCAAATCGTGATTAATGTTATTCTTCAACCATAATCTTAGCCTACCTATTAGACTCTTTCCCTTTATTTTTTCCTACTAGAGGTTTTCATGCACAATTTTAATTTTTGCCATAAGTAGCTCCCATCTTCAATACAAGCCATCTGTTTGCTGTTATTTCCATGCTTGTGTTTTGATTGCTTTATAAACATTGCCAAACTGGAGCAAAACATTTTTAGGATTGAGCATACCAATTGGAGATGGATAAACAGATACAATATATGCACTGTTATTTGCGGATCGCCAGATAATAATTGCGCAACAATATGAAGATACGAAGTTTATGTTCGGAAAATTATTGGACGAATGCGATAACTGGAGTTTGAAAATAAATTTAGAAAAAAAAAAAACATTTTATATGGAATGTGAAGCAGAAACCGAAAATTTAATATTATAAGATCAGAAGGGGTATATTAGATGATGTGAAGAATTTGAGTACCTGGGGGTAAACTAGATAAAGAGGATAAAAAAGAAAGCGATATTAAGAACAGAACAAATAAAGGTAGAGCAATAACAGCGATGATGAATGGAATCCTATGGAACAGACATATCCAGGAAAAAGTTACAAATGTATAATTCAATAGTAAAAAGTACTGTCACATATGGAGCTGAAGTTTGGAAATTCAACAAAAAACTTAGATCAAAAACTTGTGTCGATGGAAATGGATTTCTTGAGGAGAGCAACAAGATGTTCAAAATTAGAAAAAAATAAAAAAAAATACTGTCATACGAGAAAAAATGAATATTAGATATTCGATAGTAGGTTATATAAGATACAAACAATTACGACGAACGCAAGAAAAAAATTTACCTTGGAAAGCATTGGAATGGTATCCACCTGGAAGAAGAAGGAAAGGAAGACCTCGAAAGTCGTGGATGCAAGAAATAACTGGATGTGAATAAGAGGATGGAGGACTTGGAGTGGATGGATAGAGACGATTGGAGAAAGAAAATAAAACTTTACTGTGAATTGACTACTATTCTCTTGAATACATGTAATTAATATGCTCAGAATCGATCAGAAAGTAACGGATGTGCCGTCCGTATCTCTTGTATAACTGCAATATTACTCTGTTATCGTTTGTTTCATAATTTACAATAAAAAATAAACCCCATATAGTTTATGCTAAATAAGCTGTACGCCACTGAAATTTTAATTATCTTTATGTTGAAGAAAACCGACTAATTATATTTGAGATTAACACACCATCTGGATTGTATTTTTGCAGTTTTTAATATTTCTAAAATTTTGCCATTTTTAGGAAAAATCCAACATTATAGCCTTGGAAAAAAACTAGTCGATTTTCAAATTTTCGACTTAGACCGGAGATAGATGGAAAGCTCTGCGGCCATCACTTAAGTGTTGGCGGTGAGCGATCCATTTTGGTCCTCCTTAATAGGTAGCACCCCGGGTTCCTGTAAAATACATTAGCCCCGGTTTAAATTTTGAATTCAAATTTGAAGTTAATTAGCAGAGTGAAGTCGGAAGCGGACCTTTTGGGGTTCTATTCCAGCATTTGCTCTTTGGATTGAGGGAAACCGCTTAAAACCTCAATCGGAATAGTCGATCACGCGGGATCTTGCCAAGTTTGGCGTTCGGATGACTCTGTAATTGGGAGGGCATCCAGGCTTCTCTTTATTTAAATATAATGTCCGTACATTTCAGATTATTACAATTATTCATACAATTATGGTAACGTGCATTAAAAAAAAATTACTCTTCAGTTGTTGCTGAGATTAACACAGATCTTAAACATCTGACACAATTTCATTAACCAATTGGTATAAATCGAGGGGTTTACTGGGAAAACGTCCTCGGCTAAAATATCTTGTTTTTAGAAAACAAATAAATTACAGTTTGTGTTAATAAAAGTGTTAGTTTTAAAATAACCATTCTTTACATTAGGCCTATCTAATATTCTCCCATTATATTTTGATATTTAAATTTCTATAAGAAGTTAGGGCATTGACACAATGAAGAGATTTTAGTGAGACAGCTGAAGTCTCTTTCCATCAATCACTATTATATTTTCTCTTAACTTCGGGGTTAGATTCTTTTTTGATGAGATGGGCAATATCAGATTTAATATCAGCGGTTAATGTATCCCGTGTTTCGCTCATTTTTTGTTATCAAAGTACAGTGTGATTATAAAGTCTCAGTACATTTTAAAGAAATCGCTTACACATCGTATTTCTGTTACAACCATTCGAAAGATACAAATATGTTCACCATTAAAGAGCGGTTAGAGATTGTTGTTGCGCGTTTAAGAGGCCAGTTGTATGAGGAAGGTTAGAGACAGATTCCAAAGGAAACCATCACGAGAGACGTGTATCTTGATATGTTGCAACTTTTCTTACAGCCACTGTTAAAGCAAGATACAGTGGTGTTGCAACAAGATGGAGAACCACCACACTTTGCTCTGGCTATACGCGGGTGTCTCAATGAACAGGTTTCCCGAAAGGTGGATTGGAAGGGCAACTCTTCGTATCTGGGCACCTTGTTCGCCAGACCTTGCACCCCTGGACTTTTTTGCTTGGGGGTTTATCAAGCAACAGGTGTACAGAACCAAGTTTCCTAATCTGCAAGTGCTGAAAGAACGCATACGCCAAGCGAGTGAAATGATTACAGAGGATATGTTGGTGCATGTTTTCCGGGCGATGGTGCGTCGTTGGGAAACATGTTTGAGATTGATGGAGGTTATGTTGAACACTAACGTGATAGTAGAAACTACCTTATAATTTTTGTTTTATTTGCACTACGTTATCCATAAAATGTACTCACACTGTATAATAATTATATGATCGTAAACGTCAAATATAGATAAATGTTTGTCGATCTCTTTCAATTTTAATATAATCTTATACGCTTCAATCCCTTCTACAGTTCAGTGAGGGCAGAGTAATATAATCAACTGTTTTATATCCTATAAGCTTAGGCCGCATAATGTTTTATAAACATCCAAACAATCTCCTCAGTTTTAATAACATTTTGGCGAAGCGCACTCCATACAGCGTGGAATCACTTTTATCGATTGGGAGAAAAACAGCGCGAGGAAACTGAGTTCATTTTCCAGCAGGCTTCTCTATTTATAACATTATTTCTGCATAAACGAGTCTAAGAAGAAAATATGCCAGGTGACTCTCAATTTATTATTGTCCCTGAATAAATAA
Organism: Diploptera punctata; assembly: GCA_030220185.1. NCBI lineage: Eukaryota > Metazoa > Arthropoda > Insecta > Blattodea > Blaberidae > Diploptera > Diploptera punctata. Next base: position 477,032 of record JASPKZ010007182.1, on the reverse strand, counting down.
ATATTTTTTGTTAGGATTGGTAAAAATATTCAAGATAAGAAATATTGATAATAATATTGACTTGAATTTGTCGACGTTCAATACTTTTTCCCTCAGCATTTGGTGCAGATTGAGATTATTATGCTAGGTGGATAATCTTGGAAATAATTTGCGACACTCAGCGTTTTATACGTTTTAGATTTAGTACTTACCCTGTAATATTACCATGGTAAATTAAATCCTGGCTGTATTTATTTGATATTCTATATGTAAAATCAATAATTCACAAGATATGGTTTGACTTGCTTTATCATTAAAATATTAATTGTAGTAATAATGTCTCTGTCTTTTTGTAATTTCATTTCCTGAAAAATTAGATTTCACAGACATCCATCATTCTTGTAGTGGACTCTTCAAATATCAGTGGAAGCAAAATGATTCACTCTTTTAGTCATGGACATTCAAGAAAATGTGTAACATATTGGTCAAGATAATTTTTGAGTAATTCTGTTTAATCCTTAAGTTGTCAATGTATCCTACAGAATACATCCATCCATAGTAATTCTGCCCAAGGGCAGGTCTTTCACTGCAATCATGGCATTTTCATGATATGCTTTGCAGCTTTACTATGGAATTGTAGGTGTGGTAGCTTCCCGTTGCTTTCCACACCGGTGAAGGATGGTGATGGTAATGGTAAGGATGATGGTGATGATGCCATATGATTTCGGGGACCGTTTGGGCCTTAAAGTTTTCCTGACATTTGTCTTACAGGTGAGGAAAAACTCCGATAAAAACCTCACCCAGGAAAACTGTCCCGACTGGAAATCGAACCCGGGCCCGCTGCGTGACAAGGCAGCACGCTACCTCGAGACCACAGCGGTGGACACAGAATACATAATTTGATATAATTTATTTAATATTTTTAATAAAGAGAAGAAAACGAACTAGAAGAAATCACTTAAACTTGTGTAGAATTGGACAATCTAATAATAACAGCTATGAATTATTTCGTTTTCACTGCGGTCCGCCACGTTTAAATAACTGCCTCCAGAAATAGTTGTTGGCCAATTTAAGAGCCGTCCGATTTATCATAGTTCTGTAGGTTATTAAATGCACTTTGTTCCGAAAACGTATTAATTTGTGGTAAAGTTTCCCAAGATCTATGGTAAATTTAATATTAATATAGAATAAATTACACTTACTTTTATATTGATATATCAGAACAGATTTTACTTGTTTATTGCTTTACTTTCATGTCGATTTATGAGAATCAGACTTTACTTACTACCTCACTTTTGTATTCTCAGTCAGGCTTTACTTACTTACTACTTTATTTTCATATTGTTTTATCAGAACCAGACTTTTCTTACTTACTATCATTACTTTCATAACGATTTATAAGAATCAGACTTATTTACTTTCATATTTATTTATCGGAATCATACTTTATTTACTTATATATTGACTTAGGCTTTCACGGCCGGAGTTAGTATGATGATCTCGAAGATTTCTGGGCTGTTGGCCGTGGTCTTGAGACTTGTAGTTCCCAGACGTTTTGCCAGAGACTGCGTCCAGCTTCCTCAAAGGTTGTCTTGAGTCTCAACCTTTCGGCCAACGGCCCAGAAATCTTCTTCAACATCATCATATATATTTACTTACTTTCCTCGGACATTTTTAGTTTGCAGACCATTGATTTTCTATGTCGTACTGCTTGTTTGAGGCAAGGAGCTAAAACATTGTAGGGGAGGTATGTAGGACCTGGAAGTTGCATTTCACAGTAATTTAATTGATTTACTAATGATATAAATAATTGTACCGTATTAATTACTTCATAATAGTTACCATTTAGCCGATCAATCTTTTGAGTTATGTTATATATATATATATATATATATATATATATATATATATATACACACACACACATATATAGGCCCTATATATATATATATATATATATATATATTTGCTTACCTGTTATGGTGGCTAGTAGATGTCAGTTGGAACGACTTCCCGCTATCTCTTGTGTGAATTGAGAATGCTACATATATAAGAAAAATGTACGTTTGTATTGGAATACTTGAGTAGCTCAGTTGGTTAGAGCGCTAAACGTACCGAGTTTAGAGACTCGGGTTCAAATCCCGACTCAAGCATTCATTTTTATTTTCGTATCATACATAAATATACATAGACATACGATTAAGAAAAGCTTCTTGGGGTTTCCTTGGCGCGGAAAACCTTTCTTAAATATACTTATATACGCGAAAATCTACAATGCAAAACACACACACACACACACACAGATGTATATAAACATGTTAGTCTAAGACTCTAGAATGTACATTCAGTCACATTAAAACTTGAGAACATAAACAGAAACCGGGGATTTGTACATATTCAACATTGCTGTTTACTTTTATGCCTTCTGATAGTTCTAAACTAACTACTGTCCGATCTAGTTGCGACCGGCATTTACATTGGGTTCATGGTAAACACACGGGATAAGAGGCGACTGAAATTGTACAAATGTAAACGGATAAATCGATTATTCGCTGTATGACAACGGTATTTGTATTGGACGCATGCCGTTTTAACTTCATTTATAGCTTGTATTGAATAAAATACATAGACCAGGTAAGTAGGCGTACCAGTCCTACCAGCATAAACGCTATCTCCCGCTTATCCGCTTATATTTGATTGAGTTTTCAAGTCTAGAGTGATGCCAGAATAAGTACATTTTAATGTCTATGAAGGCTGCGGCGGTCTAGTGGTTATTCCTTGCTTCTAGTCCCGAGGGTCACGGCTTCAAACCCGTCCGGGGTCAATGAATTTTTAGGATGGAAAAATCAAAGATTTTCAGTCTCTTAAAAGGACCGCAAGTCCGTCGCTGTGGCGTAGTCGGTAGAGTCCCTACCTTCCACTCCGGCGATCCGGGTTCGATTCGTGGCAGGGTAAGGGATTTTTAAAACAAATCTCAACCTTGGGACTGGGTGTGTATAGTGTCCAAGTTGTACCCATTGGGTTTAATTCCTCTAAAAAAAAAAGAAGAAAAAATCCGCAAACCCTAATAAAAATGCTTCTGTGCAAATTTTAACCGACCTTCATCCATCCAAATAATACCTTAATTATTTAATTAAATAAACATTTGTAACAGCTGTTTCGGTACTTTGTACCTTCTTCAGAAATAATTACAAATGAATGGAATTATATTGTAATAAATATGAAAATTATATAAAACTATAAGTTCAGACATGATTACAAATGAATGAATTTTGTTATAATATATATATATATATATATATATATATATATATATATATATATGAATTAAAGTGGTTAGGACATGTCTTAAGAATGGAAGATGAGTGATGGCCGAAGCAACTATATGAATGGCATCCGAACAGAAAGAAGAAAAGAGGGAGACCAAGGTTAACATGGAAGGAAAACATGAAGACAGTAATGCAAGCTAGAGGGCTAAGCATCGAAGATGCCCAAGACCGTAGGCTTTGGAGATTTGGCACGGGAAGACGGCAGCAGCTGTAAAAACCCGAAGATATATATATATATATATATATATATATATATGCCTATAACAAAATTCTTTCATTTGTAATCATGTCTAAGAAGGTTATATATAAAATAACAAGATTCATTCATTTGTAATCATGTCTGAAGTAGGTACAAAGTACCGAAACAGCTGTTACAAATTTATATTGTAATAAATATGAAAATCATATAAAACTTCAAGTTTTATTTTCATTTAATTAAATAAATGTGGATTTTCATCAAGTAACGCCAAATCAATTGATTATACCTTAGATGCCTACTAGATGTTGCATTGAGGCGATGTGCTAACCACATGTCACTAGTTGACATGCATATGTAAATAAGCGTAACTAAATTGGATTAATGAAGCTCCCGCTAGGGAGCACCCATATTTCCACGCTGACGTATGCTTACATACAAAGTCTCTGAATGTTCAGTATACAATTCCTAAATAAGTTTTATTATTTTTTTTTAATACTGAGGATTATAAGCTACCTTACTTCACTTAAATATTTTTACGAAAGTTAGAAATTTGAATATTATCTTTCTTGTTCTCTGAATTATTTATAGCTTTCGGAAACACAATTATAGAGGAGATACTGAATTTCAATATTGGTTTATCGCCTCGCTGAACTCCCATATGACTTTGCTAGAGCTCTGGAAAGTGAAAAATTGCACTCCCTATCTACGGAGCTTTGTCAACCACATCCTTAGTAGTCTACATACTGAGCAGCAAGTTGATTTATATGAGCGGGAGCGTGTCCGCCCTGTGTACACAATCAAATCGAAAATCGATATTACAATATTCACAGTTCGAGTTGTCCTAGCAACTTCAACACATTGATAATAACTGTTGTTACCAAACAGGTAACTGTCAATAATTTGGTATTAATGTACCTACTCATAAGCATAATATTTCACCCTATTTTTTTTCGGACCTTAATTAGACTTTATTAATGAATACAACGTGCGTCTATTTGGATAGGGGTGGCTGTTTGTCTGAATTGGAATACCATGTACCGTAAATCAGCATTTTATATTCATGTTTAAGGATGTTCAACTCGTGACCTGTAGTTTGGGACATGATTAATGAAACAAAAACAAAAAAAAGTAAAGGAATTTTAAGGGTTAATTGATCGACGACTAATAAATTAAGAACATATTTTTTTAATACTAGAATTCATTAACGTTTTTTTTTTTTAATTGAAGAAGACTGGGACATTCAGGAAGTTACTGTTAATACTGAAACAAAAAAAAAATAAGATAATTTAAATTGAAGGAGACGACGAATACATTACGAAACTTATTTTAAATTATTAGACAGTATTTAAAGTTTTTTAGTTGAAGGGAACGACTGGGACCATCAGGAATTTACTTTTAATACTGAAACAAGAAAAATTAAGGTAATTTTAATTTTAATTGAGGACGACTAATACATTAAGAACTTATTTTAATTATTAGAATTATTAAAGTTTTTTAATTGAAGACGACTGGTACATCAGGAATTTACTTTTAATACTGAAACAAAACAAAAAATTAAAGTAATTTTAATTTTTAATTGAGGACGACTAATACATTAAGAACATATTTTAATTATTAGAATTATTAAAGTTTTTTAATTGAAGACGACTGGTACATCAGGAATTTACTTTTAATACTGAAACAAAAAAAAAATAAGATAATTTTAATTGAGGACGACTAATACATTAAGAACTTATTTTAATTATTAGAATTATTAAAGTTTTTTAATTGAAGACGACTGGTACATCAGGAATTTACTTTTAATACTGAAACAAGAAAAATTAAGGTAATTTTAATTTTTAATTGAGGACGACTAATACATTAAGAACTTATTTTAATTATTAGAATTATTAAAGTTTTTTAATTGAAGACGACTGGTACATCAGGAATTTACTTTTAATACTGAACAAGAAAAATTAAGGTAATTTTAATTTTTAATTGAGGACGACTAATACATTAAGAACTTATTTTAATTATTAGAATCATTAAAGTTTTTTAATTGAAGACGACTGGTACATCAGGAATTTACTTTTAATACTGAAACAAGAAAAATTAAGGTAATTTTAATTTTTAATTGAGGACGACTAATACATTAAGAACTTATTTTAATTATTAGAATCATTAAAGTTTTTTAATTGAAGACGACTGGTACATCAGGAATTTACTTTTAATACTGAAACAAGAAAAATTAAGGTAATTTTAATTTTTAATTGAGGACGACTAATACATTAAGAACTTATTTTAATTATTAGAATTATTAAAGTTTTTTAATTGAAGACGACTGGTACATCAGGAATTTACTTTTAAACTGAAACAAGAAAAATTAAGGTAATTTTAATTTTTAATTGAGGACGACTAATACATTAAGAACTTATTTAATTATTAGAATCATTAAAGTTTTTTATTGAAGACGACTGGTACATCAGGAATTTACTTTTAATACTGAAACAAGAAAAATTAAGGTAATTTTAATTTTTAATTGAGGACGACTAATACATTAAGAACTTATTTTAATTATTAGAATCATTAAAGTTTTTTAATTGAAGACGACTGGTACATCAGGAATTTACTTTTAATACTGAAACAAGAAAAATTAAGGTAATTTTAATTTTTAATTGAGGACGACTAATACATTAAGAACTTATTTTAATTATTAGAATCATTAAAGTTTTTTAATTGAAGACGACTGGTACATCAGGAATTTACTTTTAATACTGAAACAAAAAAAAAATAAGATAATTTTAATTGAGGACGACTAATACATTAAGAACTTATTTTAATTATTAGAATTATTAAAGTTTTTTAATTGAAGACGACTGGTACATCAGGAATTTACTTTTAATACTGAAACAAAAAAAAAATAAGATAATTTTAATTGAGGACGACTAATACATTAAGAACTTATTTTAATTATTAGAATTATTAAAGTTTTTTAATTGAAGACGACTGGTACATCAGGAATTTACTTTTAATACTGAAACAAGAAAAATTAAGGTAATTTTAATTTTTAATTGAGGACGACTAATACATTAAGAACTTATTTTAATTATTAGAATTATTAAAGTTTTTTAATTGAAGACGACTGGTACATCAGGAATTTACTTTTAATACTGAAACAAGAAAAATTAAGGTAATTTTAATTTTTAATTGAGGACGACTAATACATTAAGAACTTATTTTAATTATTAGAATCATTAAAGTTTTTTAATTGAAGACGACTGGTACATCAGGAATTTACTTTTATACTGAAACAAGAAAAATTAAGGTAATTTTAATTTTTAATTGAGGACGACTAATACATTAAGAACTTATTTTAATTATTAGAATCATTAAAGTTTTTTAATTGAAGACGACTGGTACATCAGGAATTTACTTTTAATACTGAAACAAGAAAAAATTAAGGTAATTTTAATTTTTAATTGAGGACGACTAATACATTAAGAACTTATTTTAATTATTAGAATTATTAAAGTTTTTTAATTGAAGACGACTGGTACATCAGGAATTTACTTTTAATACTGAAACAAGAAAAATTAAGGTAATTTTAATTTTTAATTGAGGACGACTAATACATTAAGAACTTATTTTAATTATTAGAATTATTAAAGTTTTTTAATTGAAGACGACTGGTACATCAGGAATTTACTTTTAATACTGAAACAAGAAAAATTAAGGTAATTTTAATTTTTAATTGAGGACGACTAATACATTAAGAACTTATTTTAATTATTAGAATCATTAAAGTTTTTAATTGAAGACGACTGGTACATCAGGAATTTACTTTTAATACTGAAACAAGAAAAATTAAGGTAATTTTAATTTTTAATTGAGGACGACTAATACATTAAGAACTTATTTTAATTATTAGAATTATTAAAGTTTTTTAATTGAAGACGACTGGTACATCAGGAATTTACTTTTAATACTGAAACAAGAAAAATTAAGGTAATTTTAATTTTTAATTGAGGACGACTAATACATTAAGAACTTATTTTAATTATTAGAATCATTAAAGTTTTTTAATTGAAGACGACTGGTACATCAGGAATTTACTTTTAATACTGAAACAAGAAAAATTAAGGTAATTTTAATTTTTAATTGAGGACGACTAATACATTAAGAACTTATTTTAATTATTAGAATCATTAAAGTTTTTTAATTGAAGACGACTGGTACATCAGGAATTTACTTTTAATACTGAAACAAGAAAAATTAAGGTAATTTTAATTTTTAATTGAGGACGACTAATACATTAAGAACTTATTTTAATTATTAGAATCATTAAAGTTTTTTAATTGAAGACGACTGGTACATCAGGAATTTACTTTTAATACTGAAACAAGAAAAATTAAGGTAATTTTAATTTTTAATTGAGGACGACTAATACATTAAGAACTTATTTTAATTATTAGAATCATTAAAGTTTTTTAATTGAAGACGACTGGTACATCAGGAATTTACTTTTAATACTGAAACAAGAAAAATTAAGGTAATTTTAATTTTTAATTGAGGACGACTAATACATTAAGAACTTATTTTAATTATTAGAATTATTAAAGTTTTTTAATTGAAGACGACTGGTACATCAGGAATTACTTTTAATACTGAAACAAGAAAAATTAAGGTAATTTTAATTTTTAATTGAGGACGACTAATACATTAAGAACTTATTTTAATTATTAGAATCATTAAAGTTTTTTAATTGAAGACGACTGGTACATCAGGAATTTACTTTTAATACTGAAACAAGAAAAATTAAGGTAATTTTAATTTTTAATTGAGGACGACTAATACATTAAGAATTATTTTAATTATTAGAATCATTAAAGTTTTTAATTGAAGACGACTGGTACATCAGGAATTTACTTTTAATACTGAAACAAGAAAAATTAAGGTAATTTTAATTTTTAATTGAGGACGACTAATACATTAAGAACTTATTTTAATTATTAGAATTATTAAAGTTTTTAATTGAAGACGACTGGTACATCAGGAATTTACTTTTAATACTGAAACAAGAAAAATTAAGGTAATTTTAATTTTTAATTGAGGACGACTAATACATTAAGAACTTATTTTAATTATTAGAATCATTAAAGTTTTTTAATTGAAGACGACTGGTACATCAGGAATTTACTTTTAATACTGAAACAAGAAAAATTAAGGTAATTTTAATTTTTAATTGAGGACGACTAATACATTAAGAACTTATTTTAATTATTAGAATCATTAAAGTTTTTTAATTGAAGACGACTGGTACATCAGGAATTTACTTTAATACTGAAACAAGAAAAATTAAGGTAATTTTAATTTTTAATTGAGGACGACTAATACATTAAGAACTTATTTTAATTATTAGAATCATTAAAGTTTTTTAATTGAAGACGACTGGTACATCAGGAATTTACTTTTAATACTGAAACAAGAAAAATTAAGGTAATTTTAATTTTTAATTGAGGACGACTAATACATTAAGAACTTATTTTAATTATTAGAATTATTAAAGTTTTTTAATTGAAGACGACTGGTACATCAGGAATTTACTTTTAATACTGAAACAAAAAAAAGTAATTTTAATTTTTAATTGAGGACGACTAATACATTAAGAACTTATTTTAATTATTAGAATTATTAAAGTTTTTTAATTGAAGACGACTGGTACATCAGGAATTTACTTTTAATACTGAAACAAGAAAAATTAAGGTAATTTTAATTTTTAATTGAGGACGACTAATACATTAAGAACTTATTTTAATTATTAGAATCATTAAAGTTTTTTAATTGAAGACGACTGGTACATCAGGAATTTACTTTTAATACTGAAACAAGAAAAATTAAGGTAATTTTAATTTTTAATTGAGGACGACTAATACATTAAGAACTTATTTTAATTATTAGAATTATTAAAGTTTTTTAATTGAAGACGACTGGTACATCAGGAATTTACTTTTACTTACACTGGTCGACAAGGTTTTCTTCACAAGAAATCTGATTAGCGAATCAAGTACATTTTTTCATATTGAATTCAAATATGTAGTCAGAATTTTTTCATCAGGCACAGTTTTTTTGAGAGAGCTACTCCTTAAAAATTCACTTTTTGGACTCTCACTTAGACTTCTTTCCGGAAAATCTTGGGGCTCTCTCCGATGAGGACGGTGAGCGTTTTCATCAGCAAATTTCCACAATGGAAAAGAGGTACCAAGGCAAGTGGAGTTCTAATATGCTGGCTGACTACTGTTGAACCAAGAAGAGAGATGTTCCAGATGCAAAATATGCCAGAAAATCACTATCTACCACTTTCTAGGTAAGTCAGAATTAGAGTAGATGGATTTTATTAAAAATTATAAAAAGTGTAAATGAATATTACAGAAATCTCTTGCCTGATAGGAAAAAAAAAAAAAAAACTGAAATTACATTTAAATTCAGGATGAAAAATACTTTTAAAATCTCATATTTTTATTCTTGTGAAAGAAAAAAAAGTTCATTTTTGTCTACCAGTGTTAGTAATTTAATTATTAGAATTGTTAAAATTTTAAATTAAAGACGACCGATACATCAGGAACTTATTTTAATTATCAATTTAATTATTAAATTTTTAATCGAGGATGACTGATACATCAAGTACTTATTTTAATATGTAAAAAAATACTGCATAACCTCAATTGTGATTTACCATGAGTTTTAGAAGTGTTGATCTATATTGGAAGTAAATTTAAAAAATAATATTTATTCATTTAACTCGGTGGAATCAGGACGATGTAATCTTCTCTTCCATCAGTTATGATAAACAATTCTAAATTAATATCCAATAATCACAATAAAATATTAGATACATAATGTAAATATTATATTAATTAAAATGGTAAAAAATAAAAGTAATGAGGTAAAGGATTTGTACTAAAAGTTAAGATTGTACAAATATAGTTTGTGTTTTGATTTTATCTAAATTAACACCAGACTTGGACAGAAATTTATTTAGAAAGAAAAATTACACTCGAATCCCGGATCTCTTACTTTAGGGCGTCAGTTGATATCAGGTATATCATTCGAGCATCTATACAAACGTCAACAATTTTTTGATCTTGTTGCATTCTCTTTCATCCGAAGGCTGATAGTCATCACTACCAACACCACCATCTGACGACTGCTTCTATTCACAAGTATTTTTATTCTTCTTCTTCCTTCCAAGTATTACGCCAAGGCCTGTTACGATCCTATAGAAAATTTTCCCTCCAGCGTTTCATAGGACGGCCCAGTGATCTTCGTCCTCTTGGTATATAATTATAAACAGCTTTGGGGATCCGATTTGAACTCATTCTTTCAAGATGGTGTTTCCAATTTAGTTGGTACTGTTTAATATATTCCTAAATTGGCGTAGTCTTCAATTCTTTTAAGATATCGGTGTTCCTTTTCCGATCCCATCTGGTGTAACCCACTGTTCTGCGCATGAATCTCATTTCACAAGCCGTTATTCTGCTTTCATGTTGTTTTCTTAGTATCCATGCTTCACTACCATAGGTCAACACTGGTCTAGCCAAAGTGTTATATAAATGTAATCTGGTGTTTTTTTGTACAAGGGATGGTTTCATAACTTGATTAATAATTCCTAAACTTTTATTATGACTAGTAACTTTTTCAGGGATACCCTTTTCATCCCAGATAGAGAGATAATATCCAAGATATTTAAATCGATTAGATCTCTCTAAAATTTTATTCTGGAGACAGATTTTACTTTGTATGGGGTCCTTCCCATGAAATGCCATAATTTTAGTTTTGTTAATTGATATTTCCATATTAAATTTAGCTCCTATTTTTTGTAAATTATAAATTGATCGTTGCAAATCATTTTCGGAAAGTGCCAGAAGAGCTAAATCGTCTGCAAAAAGAATAGCATCGAGTTTGAGGTTCCTATTGATGGGTATATATCTTCGTTGTGTTTTCCTCCATTCATTTATTAATTTATTCATGTATATAATGAAAAGCACCAGTGAAAGTCCACATCCCTGTCTTACTCCAGTGTTGATCTTTTCCCAAGAAGATAATTTGCCATCTTGTTTAACAGAGATTTCATTCAAGTATTTTTATTGAGAATTTAAACCTTACTTTTAAGCGCAAAACATCATATTTTGATGTTATATTTAGATTAACACTTTCTAGACTTGGACAGAATTTAATTTTAGAAAGGTTTGTGTTACCCAAATGTTTGTTTGTGGAACCAAGACAAAACACACTACTAAAGGTATAGTGATCCCATTACAGGCCTCAGGAGCCCCTTGGACAAGTAGGAGGTTAAGGCTCCCACTTTTTCTGGACAATCGGCACTTGATGTCAGCCGATTTGTCAGTTCTGCGTGACGGCCACCTTTACCCCCAGAACAAGTACCTGGTACTTATTTCCGTTAGAGGCTGAGTCGATACCAGGGTCATAGAGCCTTGACCCCACCGGGACTCGCACCCTCGACCTTCCGGCTTGTAGCGCAGTGCCTTAACCACTACGCTACGGCGTGCCATCTTCTGTGATGGTGTCTATAAGCCTCAGTTCCATATAAGATAATTTATTCATTAATAATTACATTCTAATTATGATATTTTTACTTATAGGATACCATCTTGTCAGGTATTATTGAGAGCTCTTAAACAACGTTTAGCGCTTGCTACTTCAGCTTTTATGTCTGTATCAATATTACTTGTCGAAGTAACAGAAATTAATATGGAGCCAACTTGACAATTAACAATGGAGATCAGAATAATAATATGGAATTGAAAATACATTATATAAATCACGTGAAATTCTAGCTAATATTAAGGCCCTAGGTTTTGTATAGTTAGGATATGTCATTGGAATGGAAGAGAAATGTATTCTAAAAATAATACTAAATTCAAAACCGGAAGATCGATATAATATGAGGCGACAGAAATTGAGATGGTTGAATAATGTCGAGGCAGATTTCAGAACTCTGGGAGTTAAAGGATGAGGAATAAAACGGAAGGCAGGGAAGAATGGTAGATTATATTACAAGGGATTATATTACAAGCTAAAAAGGGGCGCCAAGCCATAGAAGAAGAAGAATGAGAAGAATTTATTCAGGCTAAGACAGTGTTACAATATAATTTGAATTTACTCACAAGTACATATGTTCCTAACCTTCTGGGTCAAATTGATGTAAACAGCTGTGTGTTTAATATTGGTATTTAAGATTGCTATGTTCCTGATTTGGACGCCGCGAGGCCTTGAACGATTGAGAAACAGAAAAAAAAAGGTGAAGTAGATTAGAATATTGTTATAGAGTAAGGTTGATTTTAATTAAATGCCAATTTTAACCTTTGGTTAGATAGATTTTAAATTAAAAAAATTAAGTAAAAACATAGGCTATCAGGAGTATTTGAGGGATTGCTGCTATATCACATCCTTATATGGCACGTGAAGACGTTGGCGGTCGTCACATTAATAATTCATCGTGGATTATAAGTTATTTATGGATCAATGTACCATTACGCTTGTTGTGGACATTTCCTTCCATTGATCCCTTTCACAGAATACTCCTTTGTGTTGACTAGTATCAATAGTTCTCAGACACTGTACACAGTTTTATTAACATTCATCAAGACAGCAACATTCACTTCGATAATAATAATAACCTAAAGACAAAGTATCTGAATATACTTTGTTAAATTTTCTATGCGAAGTTCAATAAAAATGCAGATAGAAAAGTAAAATTTTAAATAAGGAAAGGCTAGATAAATAAGTATAAATAAATAAATAAATAAATAAATAAATAAATAAATAAATAAATAAATAAATAAATAAATAATAAATAAATAAATAAATAAATGCATATATTTTGTAGAAATGACAGAATTTACAATCGTGCGATGTAAGAGATTCTTATGGAAATTTCCGTTTATAACCGATTTGTTGATTTTTAATATATGCCTATATGTGTTCAAATAATAAAATGCCACATAGGTTTATACATAATTTTGATTTACGTAACAGGAAGTCGAATATAGGACTAATGACTCGACATAGAAGGATCTGTATATCTAGGCCTACTGTATAATGCGAAGTTCCGAAAGATCACTAGAAATGTTATTAAACACTAGTCTCTGTCCAGCCTAAGAAAGACACTTCAGGGTAATAAATGGGCGGGTAATCCACGAAGCACATAACTGCTGCAATTACTGCGATTCGTCCATGACCAAAGCACAGTTCAGCGAAAGCGAAAAAATAGATAATGTACTCGATTAATATAACTGCGTATTTAAAGCTATTTATGTTAACTATAGTTGATCAGAATACAGTATATACCTACATATTTCTTCGAAGGTCGGAGACATTTGTTTGAAACTGAACGATTTTTGAGAGGAAGTAGAATGTTAGTCACAAATATGGCGGCTGTCGGGTAGTTTATGTTAAGTTAACTCGGCGATAAAATGTGTGATCAAAATTATTAGAAGTACAATGGAAAATTGTTAAAGAGTGGTGAAAAACGGTGTTAAATGTATTTTGTAAGTTTATGGAGCATAATCCTGGCACTGTAGTGAACGATATAGTGCATTAATTTATCGGCTTGTAACAAACAGCTGATAGAGTTCGCCTGCACTCTGGCTGCGCGGAGTAATACATTCGGAAGTTAAATGTCAAAGTGTGCTTCTTACGTTGGACAGATAATAGTTCTTAGGCGTAGCTCTTTATTATGACTGAGAGATAAAACTATTTGATCTCAGGTAACACACATATTTTTCCTGTATTTTATTTTATGACTATAGTTAAAACATAATAAATAACACTCATTTACAATGAGTTTAAACTCCAAGGTCCATCAAATAATGATTTTTTCTTAATTTACCATGTTTTTTATTTTCTATAGCTCCATATTAAACGTTTGATTGATCTTAGAAGATGATCGCATTGATCTCAGGAGAATCGAACAGTCATTAGTTATGTTCTATTTTATTGTATTTTGAGATGCTTGAATATCTAGGTTAATTTTGAGTCAATTGAAAAATCAACTTTTTAACTATGGACAGTGTTTTAAAGTGTAATTGTTTTTATGACAACCATAAAAAGCTGAAAATTATTTCAAATGTTATTGCATAGTCACATAGTTATTACGTGTTCATTTAATGTTATAGTAATTTAATGAATTATGAAACAGCGACTAGTAATGAAATTATTTGCTACAATGAAAATATACTAACATTTTCCTTGAGGAAAACTGAGAAAAATCCAATTAAATTGCAGCGGTCCATTATCCCCTCATCTTTTCAAATGTTACCGTCTGAGTCACCCCACTTGAAAATTTAATTTATTATAAGAACTAATTGATGAGAAATGAGCTAGCACTTTGAGGTGGAGGTTATATTAACTGTTCTGGCTAAGGAATTGATCTAGCCCTGGTTGAATTTCTTCATATAGCAAACGTAACGGAAAACAGACAAGCCAATTTCTCGATAAGGCAAATGAGGTTTTCGAGGGTTTCCTAGAATGGCATAATTAGTCTCCTCGTTTCCTCGATCAAGACAACAATTTCACTTCCATTTACGTAATTGAAGTATTTGTTACCCTGCCATTTAACTCTAATTTCTTACCAAGGGAAAACGAAATTGCAATTTGGCGATGAAAGTAATGGCTTGTCGTAACAATAAATTTAATGTCCACCTATATTGCGTAGTGGTAACATGGTTGCTTCAGACTCAGCTGGTCTATGTCCGATCACCAGCCTGGAAAAGTTTCATGGGTGAAGTTTTCGGATTCTTTATCTCACCTATAAGACAAATGTCAGGAAACGTAAAGACCCAAATATCCCCGAACACCATCTGACCATTATAATCATCATTCATCATATTTGTCCTGTTTTAAAACACAATAGAAACACACGTATTCATTTCAACATCTAAAGATATTAAGACGTGATATGATCCTCATGTGTATTAACAAGCGTCTCAAATAAGATGACAAAAAAAAAACGTCCACCGCTGTGGTCTCGAGAGCGTGCCCGGTCGGGACAAATTTCCTGGGTGAGGTTTTTTCGGGGTTTTTCCTCATCTGTAAGATAAATGTCAGGAAACTTTAAGGCTCAAACAGTCCCCGAACACCATCTGGCCATCATTATCATCAATATCATATTCGCCTAATTAGCTTAAGTTTAGTTTAAGGCCTCTTCTGGCGCATCATTACATCATCATCAACTCTCTTATCATCGGGACAGTGAAATCCCGCCTTCCAGGCGCCCCAACCTCAGAAGTGGGTTACAAGTACGCCATGCCAGGAGAGAACACCAGAAATGTCGAAATGACAACCTGGTGCATTAAAAAAAAATTGATCATATAAATATAAAATTCCGAAATGATATAAAATGTTCACCGAATTAAGTCAAGTAGTGGTGTACCTTTATTTGAATAGATTTGATTCTTCGGACGTACGTTTGGAGAAACATAATACAAAATAATTATTTATGTACGATCAGAATATGCATCTGAAGTAGCTCATTAAAAAAGCGCGGGCGAGTAAAACTGAAGATTTGTAATTAAAAATCTAAGTTGGAAGTGCTATGAGTACATTAATTTTTTAATGTATTAGTTTATCGATCAGGAGTCTGTCTATACCAAGTTTCCCCTGATAGATTTTTGTAACAAGTAGTATACGTCAACTATTACACGCTTTATTTTAAAATTACTGTATCTTAGCGCATCTTTTATAAGGTAAAACAATAACTAACTCACTGGCTCTATTGAACCCGTAGGTTCATGGCCGCACAAACATAAGCTCTCTATACATCCTCCCTATCCTGAGCGAATGTTTTCCAATTATTCCCTGTATAATCTACTTCCCTCAAATCATGCTTAATGTTATTCTCTCACCTTTTTCTTGGTATACCAACTGGTGGGTTTCCCTCTGGTTTTCCTGCAAATATCCATGCCCCTCTTTCATTCCACATTTCTGCTTACTAATATATTTCTTATGATTTTGTAAGACGTTGAAAGAGATGAGATACCCCTGCAGTTTTTATCATCAATTTTATCTCTTTTCTTAAAGATAGGTACGTTCATCGATTCTTTTCATTTATTTGGAAGATTCTCTTTTTTCTAAACCATACTAAACAGCCGACGTATCTTGTCCACCAATTTTTCTCTCCCTGATTTTATCGGTTCTATTGGGATCCCATCGGAACCTATTTATACGTCTTCAATTTTTCAAACTCCATTTCAACCTCTAGTACACTAGGTTCTGTAACTAACATTTTTTCTATCTGTAAACCATCCTCTGCAATATCCTGTTCAGCATGCACATTTAATACTGATTAAAGTAACATTTCCAACGGAACAGGCAACTAATGCCTAATCCAGGAAGTACAGAAGAAGAAGAGAAAGAGTAACATTTCCATATGTTTAATATACTACTGGAATCTGCAATATCACCATTTTCATTCCTAATTATGTTTGTTCTAGCCTGAAATCCTTACCTCTCTATCCTAATTATGTTTGTACTACCTGAAATCCTTACCTCTCTATCCTAATTATGTTTGTTCTAGCCTGAAATCCTTACCTCTCTATCCTAATTATGTTTGTTCTAGCCTGAAATCCTTACCTCTCTATCCTAATTATGTTTGTTCTAGCCTGAAATCCTTACCTCTCTATCCTAATTGTGTTGTTCTAGCCTGAAATCCTTACCTCTCTATCCTAATTATGTTTGTTCTAGCCTGAAATCCTTACCTCTCTATCCTAATTATGTTTGTTCTAGCCTGAAATCCTTACCTCTCTATCCTAATTATGTTTGTTCTAGCCTGAAATCCTTACCTCTCTATCCTAATTATGTTTGTTCTAGCCTGAAATCCTTACCTCTCTATCCTAATTATGTTTGTTCTAGCCTGAAATCCTTACCTCTCTATCCTAATTATGTTTGTTCTAGCCTGAAATCCTTACCTCTCTATCCTAATTATGTTTGTTCTAGCCTGAAATCCTTACCTCTATATCCTAATTATGTTTGTTCTAGCCTGAAATCCTTACCTCTCTATCCTAATTATGTTTGTTCTATCCTGAAATCCTTACCTCTCTATCCTAATTCGCCGATATAATTCTCTGATTTTTTTTTTGCATTCATTTCAACGTCATTAATCTTCTTTCGTCCACCGCCGTGGTCTCGAGGTAGCGTGCCGCCTTGTTACGCAGCGGGCCCGGGTTCGATCCCCGGTCGGGACAGTTTTTCTGGGTGAGGTTTTTATCGGGGCTTTTCCTCACCTTTAAGGCCCAAAGGTCCTCGAAATCATATGGTCATCATCATCATCATCATCCTTATCATTATCATCCTTCACCATTGTGGAAAGCAACGGGAAGCTACCACACCTACAATTCCCTAGTAAAGCTGCAAGCATGGCATGAAAATGCTATGATTGCAGTGAAGGACCTGCACTCGGGCAGAATTACTATGGATGGAATCTTCTTTCTCAAATATTCCTCCTTTCACACCTTAATAACAGTAGTTTCCCAACTAACTCTATCTGTAATAAATTATCATTTGTCATTTAGATGTTCGACGACAAAACATTAGGAAGAAAATCCTGTATTTCAAATTACCTTCTAGCATAAATAATTTAAAAAAAAATAACGTATGGTTAGAAAATGCGTCAACAACAGGCGCTTTATCGTAGCTACCTTTGGCTTTTTAACAATTTTTTTGTCATCAATTCGAATTAAAACGTTCTTCTGTTGGCATTGTTAGCGGGGTCTGCACTTTAGAAATATATTCGAGGAGGTGGTAAAAAATATAACGATGTAACGACGTCCTTCAGCGTCGCAATTCAAAGCAGGGTGTGAAGGAGTCGACAAAATTTTTCCCAGAGGCCTCTTATTTTAGGCTTGGGGTTATTTTACATAGCTTAAATGTATGACACAGGATTCACGACTTTATTTCCATTCCGAAGAAGTTCTATTCAGTATTTTTCATCATCATCCGGTATCATGGCAGCTGCCGCCGTCTTCCGGAAACCAAACGTCATTCCTCTCTGTCCTTCCATTGATTTTCCTCCAATCCTCTGATAGCCGCTTGTACCCCTTCTATCCAAGTTTTCTTCGGTCTACCTCTCTTCCTCATTTCCGTTGGGATCCATTCCATAACAATTTTAGGCAAACTTTGTTCTGGCATTCTTTTGACATGTCCATACCACTGTAATCTTTTCTTTCCTACAATGCCTATGACGTCTGGCTCCTCTTGCACATCCACAATTTATTTCCCTTAACCTTGGAATCAGAGGCGAGTTTGGTAACCGCTAGACCACAGGGTGCTCCAAGATTAAACTCGAAACCGCCAAGACTATATTTTGTCAACTTCGTATTAACAATATCAAGGTTGATTACTTTATTTTTCATACAATTTATCTATTTTTTAAAAATTAAGACTTAGATTGTATTTAGTAAAGCTAAGAAGATAAACGCTATATTTCTTCTTTAATAAATACGAGCTCAGTGTTTAAGTCTGTTACCTGCAGAATTT
This sequence comes from Diploptera punctata, assembly GCA_030220185.1. Lineage (NCBI taxonomy): Eukaryota > Metazoa > Arthropoda > Insecta > Blattodea > Blaberidae > Diploptera > Diploptera punctata. Next base: position 457,994 of record JASPKZ010007182.1, on the reverse strand, counting down.
GTTTACTTTTTCTTCATCTTCCTTAGTTTATCTTCATACAACTGCAGGTTCCAGTAGTTCGTCACCATGCCGTAGTCCATCCTTGAACTCAGGCGACCCGGATTCGATGTATGGTGATGGAGCAAGGAGATTTAAATCTAAAACTTGAAATTGGATTATGTTCTATGCTTGTGCGAAAAAAAAGTAAAAAATGGTAAACAATATGAATAGTAAAAACAAGGAAAAATGTTGCATTCCACTATATTTTGTTTTACTATTCAAATAGTAATTTGGAACATGTCCATCGCTGTGGTCTCATGGTAGATTCACTGCCTCGTACACAGCAAGCCGGGTTCGATCCCCGGCTGGGCCAAGTTTCCTGGGTAATGCTTTTTTAGGTTTTTTTCCTTACTTGTAAGACAAATGTCAGGAAACTTTAAGACCAAAATGGTTCCCGCACATCATCAGGCCATCATGATTATCATTATCATATTCGTCATGTTTAGTATTAATGTGTGTGATGTATTTCGTCTTCATGTTGCATTGTCTCGGAGAAGGTCCTGATTTTGAGCTGATCTCTCATTCGGGGAACCCTCCATATCTTTGTGTGGTAAAAAATATGTGTGTGATCCATAGTTTAAAATCCCTCTCAAAGAGGTCGTTCCACTCTCAGGTACGAGTGACGTGTGACATGAAAAAGGTATTTACAAGTGAGAGAATAAAGTTAATGAAATGGATAACATGGCACATAAATTGGGCAACGCCCGATATGTTAGTAAAATTACTTGATATCCTATTTTGATATATAATGCGCTATGACATGTTTTAATTTTTATATATTATGAATCATTAATTTATGTACCATTTTTTACAAATATCTTTGAAATGGAGAGTTACTGAGCTTTTAAAGCTTATGTCCTACTATTGGTCTAATCACTTCGAAATTTCATTCCTATTACTAACAACCTTGTGGGAAGCAACGGGCAGCTACTACACCTATAATTCCCTAGTAAAGCTGCAAAGCATAGCATGGAAATGTTATGATTGTAGTGAAAGAGCTGCCCTCGGTCAGAATGACTATAGATAGACTAACAACCAAATAATGTTGTTCACTAACACAACGCAACAGATTCCAAAACGAGTTCTACTGAATTTTGAAACAAAATTTGCAACAAAAAAAGTACAGTTCTTTGACTTTTTATTGTTTAATATCAATGTGAATGTGCTTTAAGTTCATTCGCTCGTCGAATAGCTTCCTTTCTGACAATATTATATGCCGGATTTGATTACTTTGCATCTTATTTCTGATGATGCTAGTTCCATGCATCTTTTTTTCTGATGATGCTAGTACCATGCTATATGGAAAATAAACGTGGATCATGCAATCTTAAGTGAAATTTAATAACTTTCATGGGTAATTTTTCTGCATTTTTGGGGATTTCATGTCATTTTAGTTCACCGATATGGTCTCGAGGTAGCGTTGCTGCCTCATACGCAGTGGACCCGGGTTCGATCCCCGGTCGGGACAGTTTCCTGAGTGATGTTTTTTTTATTCGGTTATTTTCCTTACCTGTAAAACAAATTTCAGGAAACTTCAAGACCCACACGGTCCTCGAACATCATCGCGAATAATCAATTTACTCATTAATTAATATTAATACAATTTTAGTCGGCATTTGTACTGTTTTTCACCAATATATCAGTGTAAATACAGGCCAGTAACTAGATCGAAGAGTATTTAGTTCAGAGTCGACAGAAATCGTAAATTTAAACAGCAATGTTGCGAAATCACTGAGTTCTCTTTATATGTTCAAGTAGTTTTAATGTTTATAAGTACATGTAACTATATAAAAAATGAAAAAAAAAAGGTATTTTTAAAGTAAGATGATGTACGCTAAACTGTATCTTTATTTTATTGGAGAGGTTACATACTATCCAAGAAGTCAAATTAAAAAGTATCAACCTATGGGGAAAAAAAAAAAAAAAAAAAAGTGTGGAGGGTCTGTGTTGGGCGCGCGATGTGAAACCTCTGTCAATCAGTCGCTTTTGGCGTATTAGATTGAAATGAAAACGAGACTATGACTGCGTACCAAATTTTTTGAAAACATTTTTTGAAGCTTTCGTTCGTTGCAAGACAATGTCCTTCATCGCATCATTTTGACTGATGTTGATATCCATCAGCTCGTACTCGTCTTCGACAGGTATATGGGCGTAATCTTTACTCGGATACAGCAGCGGTAGAGGTGCTCGCTGCGTCGTTCATTGAACGCTCCGTGTCAGATTTGCGACGCTCTCGAAACAATCTGGCTCGCTCGGTATCGGACATTGGAGTACCTATGCGTGGTCCACGTCTTCTGCTTTCCATTTAGCCATACTAAATATATATTTTTGACTGGCTCCTGCGCGGGCTGATGCTGACATATTGAATTTTTACAGTTTTTACACGCTTACGTTTACTTTTTTACATACATACAGTGAGCTACATGATCTATGTAGGAAACCAGATGTAATAAGAACAGTTAAGTCTCGTAGATTGCGATGGCCAGGGCATGTTACAGGAATGGGAAATGAAAGAGGGGCATGAAAGTTTCTTGTTATAAAACCGGAGGGAAAACGACTAGTTGGTAGACCAAGAATGAGATGGGAGAATAATATTAACCATGGTTTGAGGAATTACATTATGCAGGAGATGACCGGAAAACATCAGCTCAGGATAGGGATGTGTGGAGAGCTTATGTCCGAGTGGCCGTGAACCTATAGGTTAGATAGGCTATTGAGTTAGTTATATTGTCCAAAAATACATTTATTATTTAAATCGATAGATATCGACAAACTCTATATCCAAACTCACGAACCACTACGCTACCATGACTGTCGTGAGTTTCACTGAATGTAAAGGAGCGAGAGCGCCGTTTTGGTCAATCAGCGCTGTGCGCCCTTCCCGCCAACCCACTCGCCCGTGACGCAAATTAAAGGTCGTATCAGCGAGCTGACCATATGTACTAAAAACGACATAACACTTTCGTCTCTCAAACTAATAGTTAGGGAGTTATTAAGGCAACACTTTTAAAATTAATGCTGTTCCACCGTTTAGGTTGTTTTGTAATAAGTAGGGAAATGATTTTGAAGTGCGGCACCTTTCCAAAAATATAGCTGTTTTCATACCAATAGTTAAACATATGTATTTGGAGGAATGAAATGAAGCGAAATGAACACAATTTGTTGCACCTTTTTGCACTTTTTCGTGAGATTACTACATTTCACCCCTTTTCCCCTCTTTTTTATGCTTCAGCACCTATTCCTCCACTCTTCTCTGCGTTTTTTAAAAGATAGGACAGAAAAATTTATATTTTTTCCTTCTTGAACAGCTTTTTAAAATCTCGATCAGAAGTGAACAATATTAAATAAATAATAAAATATTTTTTTATTGAAAGCCCCAGGTTGTCATAATTTAGGTAATTTATACCCCAGAAAGAATGGCCAATCTGCAGTGTGAAGTTAACAATAGTAAATAGTAGATATTAAAAAAAAATTATGTAAACCACCAGTAATTTATATTCCATCAACAATAGCCAATCTGCAGTTGTGAAGTCAAATTAAAATTTCAATAGCGTTGCTGTAACATATTAAAATAAGTTCAGATAGTAATGGCAATAATTTGAGTTTTCTATGTACCGACTTGTTGTTGGCTGTGTTTTACTAGTCTGAACCACAACGTATTTTTATTAGTATTACAACTGGGTTTCACAACATTAAGATGCCGAATGTTAAGAAGGATAAGTTGTATGCACTTTCAGAAGAATTCAAAACGCAATTTATCGAAAGTGATGGCATCATTCTTCGATGTTCCATCTGCGAAATAACTATTGCAATAAACTAAAGAACTATGAACTCCCTCTTATGGACTCTATAAAGAAGAAAAATTTGGTGCAAAATTATATGCATATTATATAAACTGAATTCATATAACTGGTTTAAACCTTGATTCAATTATTTCAGCAGCACTTTTTTTTGCACATTTTGTATGTTTTTTCAGAACCTTTTTTCCCCCCTTTTACGACCAAATTTTACATCCTAAATCCTTCCCCTAGTAATAGCCTATTTTACAAATAATAAAATGACTACCGGAGATATCAGTCATCAAAATTCGTTAAAATTGTGTACTAATTTTATTATTTTAACTAATTAAGACATTTCTAAAATTCATTGTAACCATAATTGAGGTTATGTATTAACATTAAAAAATACATCATCATCATCATCATAGTACATTCACGAATTTAGGCCATTTGTTGACCTGTTTCGGCCTCAAGAGAAACACCATCCAGAAGTCTTTTGAGTGGACGTCCTGGTCTTCTTCTTCCTGCAGGTTGATATCTTAACATTAGTTTGGGTATTCTGTGATCTTCCATTCGATGAACATGTTGTATCCATCTTGACTTATAATCAGAAATTTTGTTTTCTAAAGATTCCATGTGTAATTCTTCTAAGATGTCTTCATTTTTTTTGTGATCTAGTAGTGTGTATCCTGCAGTCCTCCGAAGATATCTCATTTCAGCAGATCTAAGTCTCTGTATATCCTTCTGTTTCAACGTCTATACTTCGCTACCATACAAAAGAGTTGGAAGAGCCAAATCATAAGTACATTTTTATATCAGTTTTCCTCAATTGAAATTGACCTTTGTTTAAAAAACTTCGTTAATTAATTAAAACCATGTAGCTTTAAGAACATGTTTCATCTTCGGCATGTCATTTGGTAGAAATGTAGGCGTATAAATTCAGGTCTGTGGGCGTGTTCTCGTTTAGTATGTTTATATTCTTTGCTTCTCTTAAAATGTTCATGTCTTCTAAGATGCTAATTTTGTTGTTCTCTTTGTGTAAGATTGTCATGTTATCTGCAATTTTGTTAAACTGATGTCCCGTTTCCAGTAGGCATACGTGTTTTGCAAAACTTGATTTTTCTTTTAATTGAGGAAGACTGTTATGAAAAAGTACTCATATTGATATTAAAAAAGATAATATTAAGGTAAGATGATATAGACTTTTTGATACGACACAAATTTCTGTTCTGGTACCCGTATGTTTCCGTGTGATTTAAAAAAAATCACATAAAAGAACTAGTAGAGTAGATTTTAAAATAAACGAGATTCTAAGTTTACACACAGGAAATAAACTAAGTTTAGAATAATTGCTTAGCTTAGTTGGCTTGATATTATTTTGTTTAAAGTTCGTGAGGTCAGGAGCTTTGCTGTGGAGTTAAAAACAAACATTTCTACTGCAGGAGGTCGCAGTAACAAGAAGTCATAACAATGACCTCTCCTTTCATTTGTATTCCAGTTTGCTACGACCTCCCTGAATTGCTTTGTGATCTTTCTTCAGAATATTTGTTAAATACGCTGACTGCAATTTATATTTTTTTATTAACCTCAATAAACAATTTTTACAAAAAAATAATGCAACATTTTTATTATAACAAAAAAAAATGAATTCGCATATATTTTCTGTTATTCACTTTGTCTTTCATTTGTTTGTTTTCCTTTTTAATATAATGTTTATATATATTGTTTTTAGTTCATTAAAGTTTTCACATTGTGTATGATTGAATTTCCTTCCTAATTCCAGAAACTTTTGTCTTAACATTTCCCGGAAATTTTCATATCGAGAACACACATAATATAAGATCACAAACAAATAGAACTTCCTCATTTAAGATATAGTTCATTTGATATGAAGGAACGAATTTTAACATACGATGTTACATTTTCCCGAAAGTTGCGTCAGTTAAATGTTTTTTTTTTTGACGTCGATACGTCTTTAAATTTACGTCTATAGTGGGAGGCAATTCAGAAAACTGATGATAACAAAATCGGGGTATATAGTTTGGCGTTGCAGCCACATATCTATCATCTACATACAAAATTTAATTACACCACTCGATAGATAAAGAATCAAAGAATTCGTTATGTTGAGTGTGGACTGTGACGCATCGCTCGCGGCGGAAGAAGCGCCGCCATTTTGAGGTCGTTTCGCTGCGTCACATAATTTTCGTTTAATATAAATTTTGACTGGGAGAAGTTACGACGTTCGTTTGAGTTTAAATCGTCAGCTCACATCAAGATATATCGATTCGTACACGTATTCATGTAAAACACACGGCCGTGTCTACGACACAGCAACACCCCGATTTTTTCTTTTATCTTTGGTTCACATATCTTACTATTGTTTTGAAAATTTACTGATTTCAGACATGCTGAAATTCGTTAATACACTTTTCTTCTGAAAATATATACATTGGAGGTAAAATATATTTCTGAAAACACACGCTGTTCACAAATTTAATTTCAGTTTCTTAAATTAATTTTAACATAAACAATTGAACGTCTCTGTGCTCAATAAGGAAAAGAAGAACAATAAGTCACCGAATTGTCGAGAGCGTCTGAAGTGGTTGCTAATATTGGCTGGTAGATTACAGTACGGGAGTTCACGCGGTTAGCATGACACAATTTCTCAATATTAGTTTTTAGTTTTCTTAATTTAATTTCGATACTTCTCTTATCAAGTAGTTATTCAATTAACCTCGCGAAACTGCTGGCTATTTCATTGTAATGAATATATGTCTGTTCTAGGAAGAAAATAGAACAAGAATGTTTGTAAAACACACATTTATGACAATATTGTCGATCCGGTGGATTACTGTTTGCTATTCCTGCTTTGGTTTACAAAGTTCGCGGATCAATCCCGGCCGGGATCGATGGATTTTAAAGGCTTCCTTCGGAAGGGACGTTTAACCACGTATCATATGTCGTAGATTTAGAGCACTTAAAATATCCATAAACCAGAAATAATAGGTATAAGGACATTTATTTTACCTTTTCCCACCCAGACTTGAATTGCGACGCTAATGACATCAGCCATTAAAAAAACATGGTTAAAATATCAATTAGGCTACCAAAATTGTGTACTATTTACAAATACGTTTGTGTTGCTCTTAAACAATCATAAATAGGCCCCTACTGTTTATAACTAGCTACTGTAAAAAGCCACTTTATTAGGTAGGCTTAAGAAGGTAAGAAAAATTGCGTGTCCCTTTATGTTACTTACTTATTACTCACTGGCACTATTGAACCCTTAAGTTCATGGTGATCTCAAAATCTATTACTGAAAGATATTTTTCATTTTATAGTTCAATAATTTCTAGAATATAGCCGCGCGGACATAAGCTCTCCATTCATCCCTATCCTGAGTGGATGCTTTCCAATCATTCCCTGTATAATCTACTTCCCTCAAATCATAGTTAATGTTATTTTCACCTCATTCTTAGTCTACCAACTGGGCGTTTTCCCTCTTGTTTTCCTACAAGAAGGTTCCATCCCCTTTTTCATTCCCCATTCGTGCCACAAGCCCTACCCATCGTAGTCTATGAGACTTCACTGTTTTTGTTATATCTGCTTTCCTATAAATATCATGTAGCTCATTGTTAAGCAGTCATCTCCATTCACCTCTCTGTTCATCTCTCTTTGGTCCAAAAATTTTCCTAAGAACATTATTTTCAATCACTCATAATCTCTTTTCCTCCCTTAAAGTAAGAGTCCATGTTTCGCACCCATACAGTATAATATAACTGGTAGAATAATAGTTTTATATATTTTCAGTTTAAGGTTTCTGAAAGGAGTTTGAACGTCAAGTCCCTTTATGTTAGAGCTAATTATTACTGCCTTCAGTAGAAAATATATTTTAGGGAAGAAATATCTCATTAAGCATTGTTTAGTTAATTGATTGACTGCGAATGTGACCATGATTTCTAGGAGGCGGATGCAAATGCTTTAGTAGGATGTTTCGGAGTGAAGCACATTTAGGTATACAAGTATAATAAACATACAAGTAAAAATAATTAATGCGTCTTATATTTCTAATTTCGACATCGGGATAGTTAATTTAGACACATAATAAAATGTATTTTTAAAGCTGTTAGAACTTATCTATGTATATTATCCTAATGTCGCGCGCGCAAACACGCACACGCATACGAGAGAGCGCACTCTCTAACGCTCACTCGCGCTCTTTCGCGTCCTCTCGCACTCTCACGCGCTCTTTCACACTCTCCTATGCGCTCTCTTGCAGCCTCCTAAGCGCTCTCACGTACTTTCTCGCACTCTCTTACGTGCTCTCCCCCATAAGACAGTGACATATTGTATATAAAACGTACCAAGTCATTCACTCAGCCTCCTTTGCATAGAGTAACTGAATAAATTAATAAATCCCAATGCCAGTCAATAAAAATCATAAACAACCGGAAAGGTCACAGAGAGAAGCAGTTATCAGACTTAGGTCATACGTATACTTAAATTAATCAGGAAAGCGAGTAGAAAACGATTATGAAAGAATAAATAAAATGATCCGACGAAATTAATATTAATGGGAAATAAATGACGTCATTAACAAGGTAGAGTGAACTCAGGTAGTGCCACCCTTTCCTTTGTGAAGGCGGAAGTGACCGACACATATACAAAGAGTTAAAATGTTGACAAAACCCTTTATTCTCAGGATTTGACTGGCAATCTTTTGTGAATTAGAATTTAATTGCTCTATGTTGACAGTCAAAATACAATAACTGAACTTACGAGTGGGGATTTCATCTTGGGACGCTAGCAAAAGGTGTGGGAAGAGAGAAAACTCAAGCGTCAGAGCCTACTACAAGTAAAGATCAATGGCCTAGGAAAAACCCAGTAGCCTAAGTTACAGACTTGTAACCCGACTGTACGTGTAGCCTGCACGGATAGGGCCCAACCTCCGAGGCAAAGATCACCAATAACAAATTTGTAACACCTTCTCGATTATAATATAAGGGTACATTAACCAATCATATTATTTGTTACATGTGCCTAAGCACTGATCTCAGGTCTACGAGGTCGATATAGTGGGATAACCGAATTTACGTAATGGGCGAGGAAGACGAACCTCGACACTTATACATACACACTTACACTCTAGTCGTGCTTGTGATCCGGGCATTGCCCACATCTTCGACACACACTGGCAGCATGGTCACCAGTGGTAATTTAACTTAAATTTTGGACTTAGAATTTTTCACCGAAGTACCTCAGTATCGGGACTTAAACATTTTTATTAATCGACTGACTGTTTAAACTTCATAAGTTAATTCATAAATCAGTGAGTTAGTACGCCATTTAATAATTATTAACGGGGTAAACTCACGACGAACGCCATCGCCGACTGGAGATCAGTACGAGGGAATATAAAACTTGTAGTGTTCTACATTTCGTGTGTTTTTCATGACATAATAAAGTACATTCAACACGATGTATTCTACACAATTAATTCTGCCCCACGAAGTCCTCGTGGAATCCCTGAGTAAGAACCTCATGCCTACTGATATTTAGACCTGAGCGAACCAAACACCTAAATTCCCTAGTGAACCGGGGAAGTCCTTTATAAATCCAGCGCCCACCAAATCCTTTATTATCCAAATAATCCTGGGATTGATCTATAACCCTATCCCATATTGCCACCTGACATTGGGGTAAGCAATAATCCATGTCCCAAAAAATAAAGGAGTTTACAAACTTAAATGCAATAGTTGCAATACATTTTATATTGGCAGAACCACCAGAAATGTTAACATAAGGTCAATTAATATTTTAAAGCTTAAAATACGAGGAAAAATAAAAGTTTTGCCAAACAGGTCGTATATAGAGGCTATCAGTTTAACACAATTGACATCTGAACTCAGCTGTATTAACAAAAAAATCATCCTAAAAAAATCTAAATATTGAAAGAAGGGAGAAATGAAAAATTACTTAAAGAGAGCACACCTAATGACCTAAACCCTTTCTACAGAATGGTCACTGAAAACAACTAATATCCAGTCAGCTGCTGAAGATGAAACAAGATGCTCTGAAAGGTCTGCGGTATTTTAATGGTATTTTATTTGTTGAGGACGAATAATATCTCAGGCAAAATTTTTATTATTTTAACGTTTTAATATTGTACTTGAAATATCAATTAGGAAGGCCCACATTCAAACTAAAGGAACAATCTAATATATAAAAATGTTTGTTTGTTTGTTTGTTCGTACTTTATGTGCGGTCATACCGTTGATCCGATTGTGATGGGGCTTTTTGCAAAATGTTCAGGAGATTCCCGGGATGAACATAGGTTATAAGAGAGTTGTGATATTCAACTCCTACATCCTTAAAAATCGTCCTTTATAGTGGAAAACGTGAAAAAAGTAGCTCCTTGGACGCTTCAATGGCTTACTCTGCCTAAACCATAACAAATACACAAAATTAATGTACACAGAATTGAATATGTCAAAAAGCTCTACAAAAAAGTCCGCGACAGAATATGTTTCTCTTACGGATAACTCACAGTAACCATTTTTGTCTTTCATTGATGCCAAGAAGATAGAAACAAGTAGGCTACGTAGATTCCTGTGCAAGCACAGCAGCACATGGCGGGTATTCTTTTGCGGATAACTCACAATAACGGATTTTGTCTTTTAGTTCATTTATGCCAGGAAGATCGAGATAAGTAGATTCCTGGGCAACATCGGGTAATAAGCACGGGGAATCTTAAAATAATTACGATATACATTTATAATTATATTTCATTTTACTTACTCAATTAATCATAAGAAGTACATTAATTTTCAGCCCATTTATGCCAAGAAGATTGGGATGAGTCGATTTGCGGACAACGCCGGGTAAACAGCACGTAGTATCTAAAAATAATTACCGGTACGTTATACATTTTTGGCTCCAACTTATTTAACTAAACATAAACATATTAATTTTCGTGTTTCAACTCATTTATGTCGAGAAGATAGGGACAAGTAGATTTCCGGGCAATGCCGGGTAATCAGCACAGGATATCTACAAAATAAAAATATATAATTTTTTTCCTTTTACTTATTCAACTAAACATAAAAGCACATTAATTTTCAATTATTTAGGCGTATCAGCGCACGCCGGGTATTAGCTAGTATTTAATAAATGTAGCCAGATTCTAACCTATTCAAATGATCTTACTCTATTGAAAAAAACATTAATGAAACATTTAGTAATTAATGGAACATTTAGCAAACTGGGAATTGAAATTAGTGAGCAAAAAATCGAAATGCTTGGTTATGTCAAGGAATTCCCATCTACAAAACAAAATTAAATAGATAAATATAGTTTAGAAGATAAGGAAAAAATTATATATTTTGGAACATGTTTGACAAGTAATAATGAAATATACCGTATACTGAAGTGGAAACTAGGATTCGTGCAACAAATAGAGCATATATTGTCCTCCTACACTTATTGAGGAGCCAATTGGCACAGAGAAATACGAGGATGTGATTATAAAACTTTTTTTTAAAGATCTATAGTAACCTATGGAGTAGAAACTTAGATACTATATGCTGACACTAGTAAACGGCTAGATTTTTTTAAGGAAAAATTTGAGGAAGATACTGTTAATAATGTGTGGAAAAGACTCCAAAGTATCTAACAATGACCTCATGCACCTATAGACGGATCTGGATATTGTTCAATTTATTAAAGAAATATGAGGTTAAAGCAAATAAGGCATGTGACACAATGGAGGAAAAGAGAGGCTCGTATCAACCACACGGAAAAATACAAAGAAGGAGACCTGAAACCAGATTGCGGGATGATGTGTATAATGGTATTAGGAAATGTAAAATCATAAAGTAGAATGTAAGATCTAAGGACAGACAACTGGAGGAGAAGGCGAAGATCCCTATTGGACTGTCGTGCCACTTAAAAAAAAGATTAAGAAGAACGTAATATATATATGCATGCTATAAAGTAAATATTCTCTTTAAACATTTGCTTACCTGTTATGGTGGCCACTAGATGTCAGTTGGAACGACTTCCCACTACCTCTTGTGTGAATTGAGAATACTACATATATAAGAAAAATGTATGCTTGTGTTGGAATATTTGAGTAGCTCAGTTGGTTAGAGCGCTAAACGTACAGAGTTCAGAGACTCGGGTTCAAATCCCGACTCGAGCATTCATTTTTCTTTTCATATCATATTTGCCTTCATTGCCAAATGTCAAAAATATAGTTATAACATCTAAATATACAAGCGTTACTGCTATAAAGTAAATATTCTCTTTAAAAATTTGATTACCTGTTATGGTGGCCACTAGATGTCAGTTGGAACGACTTCCCGCTACCTTTTGTGTGAATTGAGAATACTACATATATAAGATAAATGTATGTTTGTGTTGGAATACTTGAGTAGCTCTGTTGGTTAGAGCGCTAAACGTACAGAGTTTAGAGACTCGGGTTCAAATCCCGACTCGAGAATTCATTTTTCTTTTCATATCATATTTGCCTTCATTGCCAAATGTCAAAAATATAGTTATAACATCTAAATATACAAGCGTTACTGCTATAAAGTAACTATTCTCTTTAAAAATTTGATTACCTCTTATGGTGGCCACTATATGACAGTTGGAACGACTTCCAGTACCTCTTGTGTGAATTGAGAATATACTACATATATAAGAAAAATATATGTTTGTATTGGAATACTTGAGTAGCTGTGTTGGTTAGAGCGCTCAACGTACAGAGTTTAGAGACTCGGGTTCAAATCCCGACTCAAGCATTAATTTTTATTTTCATATATATGGCGCGGAATGAGAAATGTTGGTCGCCCACACAGAAGATGGTCTGAACAATTTTAACAATTCCAGCTTTCATGAAACCGGAACGAGCCAACAGGCTTAATCCCTGGAAGAAGAAGAAGATATATATATATATATATATATATATATATATATATATATATATATGTGTGTGTGTGTGTGTGTTCCATGAGATTCACGTTTGTAAAGATACTATTAGTAGGTCATACATTTATACACCATTTATCCAAGTTCGTAACGTAAATAGGTAATTGGGTGTTAAGCATTTATTGGTTTAAATTCTAAATCTATTATTTAACTTTATTGTCCCCTTTGTCCTTGTCCTTATACCTAGCTTTAATATTATGAGTGTATTAAAAAAATATATATTTACTTTTCAATTCCCGTTCCATTTATTTTTAAAAGTCTCGTTACTGATGCATGCATGTGTTTACTGGGACAAAATTTAAACGTTCGCTGTCAACTAGAATTTACCTTATAGGAAAGTTCGTAACGTAAATAGGTAATTGGGTGTTAAGCATTTATTGGTTTAAATTCTAAATCTATTATTTAACTTTATTGTCCCCTTTGTCCTTGTCCTTATACCTAGCTTTAATATTATGAGTGTATTAAAAAAATATATATTTACTTTTCAATTCCCGTTCCATTTATTTTTAAAAGTCTCGTTACTGATGCATGCATGTGTTTACTGGGACAAAATTTAAACGTTCGCTGTCAACTAGAATTTACCTTATAGGACCTGTGTTGCTCCATTTAAATTGATCGATGGTTTTGACAGTTCTCATTAAAGTGCTTTGTGGAAGTTGACACAAAACAATTGCATCTAGTAAATATTAAAAAAGTGATAGATTGATAATTGATTATAACCGCTGTGTGAAATTAAGTCGCTGTGCTTCTTGTAGTACATATTTTTTTTGTTCACAATGTGGTCATATTAAGTGCAAGCATATACGCAGAGACATTAAAAGTTACTGGATCTAAGATCACTGTAGACTTTTAAAGAAAGGAGAAAAAAGGAGGGTTTTCATAGTATGCTTACTTATGGAATGGATTATGGTTCATGGCAGATAAGGTGAAACTGTTAAGAAGCACTTACCAGTATCTTGACTTCTGCTCCCTGCGTAGGGACTTCACAAAACACCACTGTACATTTTGTACTTGCTTCCGGAAAGCTTATACATGGTGCCCATAAAGTAACTATCCATTTTACGGAAAACGTACATGTGGATTATTTTTGTTATATGTACAGTGAAGGTACGTCATAATGTTTACAATAAACGAAAGAATCGCACTTGTTAAATATCTTTTAAACGGCAAACCCTGTAATGAAGTCAAGGCGGTTTCACAAGGATTGCCCAGATCCGGCAATTGTGTCTGTTGATGACGCCAGAGACATGAAATGTCGCTTTGTCACTGAAGAGAACATGATTCACGATGTTCTCCTCATCTACAGCATCCAACAGATCATGACACATGGCTGCTCGTGCCGCATAGTCTTCATCATCTAGCTCAGGCGTGTCTAACTTTTTTAGAAAAGGGCCACTGTCGTTAAGATGAATTGGTTTGCGGACCACATGATCCAATTTTTTACCGTATTAATAGGATCTAAGATAAACCAATTAATTTAAATATCCATCCATCCATAATAATTCTGCCCGAAAGCAGGTCCTTCACTGCAATCATAGCATTTTCATGCTATGCTTGCAGCTTTACTATGGAATTGTAGGTGTGGTACCTTCCCGTTGCTTTCTTCACCGGTGAAGGATGAAGATGATGATGATAATGGCCATATGATTTCGGGGACCGTTTGGGCCTTAAAGTTTTCCTGGCATTTGTCTTACAGGTGAGGAAAAACCCCAATAAAATCCTCACCCAGAAAAACTGCCCCGACCGGGGATCAAACCCGGGCCCGCTGCGTGACAAGGCACGAGACCACAGCGGTGGACAATTTAAATATAAAATAGCTAATATGTTGTGATGTTATTTTTATTAAAATAATATTCATATATTAGTTAAATTATTTTAAAAATTAAATTTTATATATATATATATATATATATATATATATATATATATTATGTATAATCTAATTCTAATATCTAAATAGAACGATATTTTCTTGGCGTTACACTTAGAAGCCATAATTAACACTTATAAAACTCACATAAGTAATTATATTCTTCAAATCTCTCACTAACACTGACACTATATGAGCGAACAACTGCATACTGGAAACTAACTTGAAATGTTCAAAATGTGACGATAAAAAAACATCTGATACACACTCGCCTTGGAAAGTAGTAACCGCGCGGTCAACAATGCACGAATACTTCAAAGCGATGCGTGGTAGGTAGGATCATAAATAAAAATGTGGGCTGGTCGTTTCTTAAAAGGGGTATGGTTCCTCCATGTTTTGAGTAAGAGGATGAGTAGGATGAACTTTTGCAAACACATGTGTTGGAAACAGAAAAAGTCTTGCTATTTCAAGTTTATCTCATATCAAATACAATTACTTATTTCATAAATTATATTAGATTATAACTTACAAATATCACTGAGGACAAAATTCGACGCGATACAGCAAATATCATTGCGGGCCGCGGGTTGGACACACTTGATCTAGCTTGTGTATGCTCTTGAACTTCGTTCGATAGTTTCCCTCACACTCTGTACAGATTGTGGGCTGACCGGTGGTCGTCCTGAGCTGCTGTCATCAGCTACAGAACCTGTTCACAATCCTAGTAGGGGAGGTCCTTGTGAAACAGCCTCCAGACTTCCTCTAGGGTTTGCCATTTAAACGATATTAAACAAGTGTGCGATTATTTCGTTTATTGTAAACATTATGACGTATTTTCCCTGTACCTGTAACAAAAATAATCCACATGTACGTTTTCCGCAAAATGGATAGTTACTTTATGGCACCCTGTAGAGTATTGATTGTCGAGGATATGTTCTAGGGAAATATCTGTTTTTATCTTCATATTTGTGAATGTCTCATGTTTTAAGTTCCACAGTTCTTTAGTTGATGTATGGTAACTATATTTTCTAATTAATAACGAGATATTACAATAGGTAACATTTACAATATAAAAATAGAATACCTGAACTTTAGATGTAGGGTGAGGAAGACTGAGATCTCAGGTATTCCATTTTTACACGCTTTATGTTAGTTTGACCTGTATCTATCTGTCTGTCTGTCTATCTACCTACCTATCTACCTACCTATCTACCTACCTATCTATCTACCTACCTATCTATCTATCTACCTACCTACCTATCTATCTACCTACCTATCTATCTACCTACCTATCTATCTACCTACCTATCTATCTACCTACCTATCTATCTACCTACCTATCTATCTACCTACATATCTATCTACCTACCTATCTATCTACCTACCTACCTATCTATCTACCTACCTATCTATCTACCTACCTATCATCTACCTACCTATCTATCTACCTACCTATCTATCTACCTACCTATCCATCTATCTATCCATCTATCTATCCATCTATCTATCCATCTATCTATCCATCTATCTATCCATCTATCTATCCATCTATCTGTCCATCTATCTGTCCATCTATCTGTCCATCTATCTGTCCATCTATCTGTCCATCTATCTGTCCATCTATCTGTCCATCTATCTGTCCATCTATCTGTCCATCTGTCCATCTGTCCATCCGTCCATCTGTCCATCCGTCCATCCGTCCATCTGTCCATCCGTCCATCCGTCCACCGTCCATCCGTCCACCGTCCACCCGTCCACCGTCCACCCGTCCACCGTCCACCCGTCCACCGTCCACCCGTCCACCGTCCACCCGTCCATCCGTCCACCGTCCATCCGTCCGTCCGCATGTCCGCCTATCATGTAACGGAATCTTCCAAAGCGATTTTCACCCACTTAAAATCATGGATCGACTTGAAAATTTGTATACTTGTAAAATATCCGTGACAATACAATAATTTCATTTTTTCTAAAATCCTGGCCAGAATCATCAGAAAATAAAAAAAGTGTATTTGTATCTATGTAACGGAATCTTTGAACACGATTTTCACCTACTTAGAAACATTGGATCGACTTGAAACTTTGTTTACTTGTAAAGGACCCGTGACAATACAATAATTTCATATTTATTTTCTAAAATCCTGGCCAGAATCATCAGAGAATCAAAAAAATGAAAACTGGTATAATAGGTTGCGGACTTGTCGACTTTTTAGTCAATCGTTGTAAGAGCTCAGTTGGTAGAGCGGTGAACTGTAGTGGATATAATTTCAGAAATCCATAGGTCCCTGGTTTTCCGGCTGGGAGGATTTTTTTAGAAGAGTATTGCTTTTAACTCATACTACAATAGTATCGAATTTAAAGATATTTACATTTTTATCTTATTCTGTAAAATATTAAAACTAAAAAATAAAAAATAAATAATAGTTTTAAAAAACTAAAACAACATGCTTTATTAGAAAACCGAACTAAAAAATGAAACATAATTTTAATTTTCTACACGCTTGGGATAAAATTAATGTGGTCAACAAAAAAAAAATCATCTCCAACACATTTAGAATAAAACTAGAGTTATCTACAAAAAAAAATACCATCAAAAGCGTGGGGTGCTTTTTATGGTTTTTACATTTTATTCTTAGAGACTTTACTTTTACCTATATCTGTTTATTATCAAATATATTAATTGATATAGAGCACCCCACGCTTTCGATGGTAAAATTATTTTTTTGTAAATAACTCTAGTTTTATTCTGAATGTGTTGGATATTATTTTTTTGTTGACCACATTAATTTTATCCGAAGCGTGTTGCAAATTAAAATTATTTTCATTTTTTAGTTCGGTTTTCTAATAAAGCGTGTTGTTTTAGTTTTTTAAAACTATTATTTATTTTTTATTTTTTAGTTTGGTTTTCTAATAAAGCGTGTTGTTTTAGTTTTTTAAACTATTATTTATTTAAACTATTATTTATATTTTAGTTTTAATATTGTACAGAATAAGATAGAAATGTAAATATCTTTAAATTTGATACTATTGTAGTATGAGCTAAAAGTAATACTGTACTAAAAACATCCTCCGGGCCGGATTTGAACCAACGACCTATGGATTACTGAAATTATATACCACTACAGTCCACCGCTCTACCAACTGAGCTCTTACAACGATTGGGTAGGAAGTCGATAAGTCCGCAACCTATTATACCGGTTTTTATTATTTTGATTTTCTCCTGATTCTGGCCAGAATTTTAGAAACATTTATGAAATTATTGTATTGTTATTGGTCCTTTACAATTATACAAAGTTTCAAGTCGATCCAATGATTTTAAGTGGGTTAAAATCGTGTTGAAAGTTTCCGTTACATAGTTACACAGACATTTTTTTTTATTTTCTGATGGTTCTGGCCAGTATTCATCATCATCATCATCACTCCAGGGATTAGGCAATTGCCCGTTCCGACTTCATATTGCATCAGCCCAACGTCTTCTAGGTCTTCCAACATCACGCCTTCCTCTTGCTTGATAGTTCCTGGCTAACAATGGATATCTCTCCTTACTCATTCCATCCATGTGATCAATCCATTTCTGTCTGTAATTCGTGACTTTATCCAATAAAGGCTGTACTTTCAATTCTTCTCTTATATCCTCATTTCTTATTCTATCAAGTCTTGTACATCCTTTTACTTGTCTTAGGAACCGCATCTCTGCTGTCTGTATTCTATCCTTCTTCTGTCTTTTCACTGGAGCCCAAGTTTCACATCCATACAATATTGTGGGAACCGCCATAACATTATACATTTTTATCTTGGTTTCTTTTCTAATTTTATTTTTGAATGTTCTCTGTATTGTTCCACACACCGTCTGAAATTTATTTATTTTGGAGTCAATATCTCTTTCCACATTGTAGCCAACATCACAGCCCAAATATTTGAAACTAGACACCTGTTCTATATTTTGATTTTCTAAAATAATTTTTGTATTTATTTATTCCCCTTACGTTCCAATTTCCTAATTTCAAAATGTCCTTTATTCCAAATCGTATCCTTTTATCTTGCTTGGGTCGGTTCCTTTTATGACAATCCGGCTGATTTCCATGAAGCTTCTCAGTAAGATAAATGTCTCCTGGAAGCGTTACGAGCGCTTCGCAGGACAAGGATGGTGGAAGGGCTGCTTCCTCTGAGCCTCCAAACATGCTCCTCTGGGTATCCACCCCCCAAGAGAGGGCTGCTTCTTCCGCTCTTCAAGCCCTACAAGTTTAGCTGTGCTATTCCTTGTCTGGCCAGTATTTTAGAGACAAATTATGAAATTATTGTATTGTCATTGGTCCTTTACAAGTACACAAAGTTTCAAGTCGATCCAATGATTTTAAGTGGGTGAAAATCGCGTTGAAATATTCCGTTATATGGATAGATACAGGTCAAGCTAATACTTAAAGCGTGTAAAATATAATTTCTGAACTTTAGATGTATGGTGAGGAAGACTGAGATCTCAGGTATTCCATTTTTATGTTGTAAATGTTACATAGTAACCTCAACGGTGTTTCGTCATGAATTTTAAAAGTACTGCAATAGGTGTAAGCTATTACATCTTACACTGTAAGAATGCGTTTGGATGAAGAAATTATCATATACATTTGCTGGGAAATAAAAACAAAGTAAGTTGTTTTTAAAATATCGGGCACCCACATTCTTGGCAAATTCGTAGGTGAAACTATATAAATAAATTATTTATTTCAAATGAATTATCGAATACATGAATCTCACATAAAAGGGTACGTTTACTAGACAGAATTGCTACATAACGGCAATGCTATTTTCTAGACGTGAATAAACCCTACATTCCGCAATTATGCGGCCGGATGATTACTACCCCGCATTTAAGCGGCAAGTGAAGAAACTGAAACGTAGAAGGTAAACTCGTTAAGTTCCCCTTCTCCACGTTTTTTGAATAATTGCTTAGTTTATACAATTGGATAATACATGTTACATTGAAATTATTGGTTAATCAATTTTTTGCCCCCGGAAAAACCACAAATCCTGTTCGCAACATATGTTGCTAAAAATTCCATGTGTGCCAATTTACGTGGATTCGGTTTAATTATCTTATTTTCCAAAGCAATTACTTTAGAACTGATTTCCAGATTGCTAGAAGACTCTGAAGATTCATTTATATTTATGATTACTTAAAACCCACTTTATGTCAGATTTAAACGTCATAGACTTCTTTACCTTTCAAATTTACTGCTGTGTCTGACTCATCTTTGTCAAGCTGTATTTTATAATATCGTTATTTTTGCAACTAGTACAATTATTACATTTCTATTGTACATTATGTCAGACACTATCAAGAATTTCTGTAGAGATAGAAACCCTTGCTTTGTGATTTCATCCAAAGATAAAAAAAAACTCTTTGTACGATTAATAAAATTAAACTATACTTTATTTCAATCAAATGATCACTTGAACCAATTTCTAGTCCTGACTTTTTCTCTAATTATTATTCAATAGAGTTGTTACTTCATACATTTAAAGGTAAAGGTAAAGTGATCCCACTACAGGCCTCAGGAGGCCCTTGGGGTAGTAGGAGGTTACGGCTCCCACTTTTTCTTGACAATCGGCACTTGATGTCAGCCGGGGTGTCAGCCCTGCGTGACGGCCGCCTTTACCCCAGAACAAGCGTCTGGTACTCATTTCAGTTAGAGGCTGAGTCGACCCCAGGGCCATAGTGCCGCCAGAAGGTTTGGGTCAGTTTAAAAATCCTGACCCCACCGGGACTCGAACCCTCGACCCTCCGGCTTGTAGCTCAGTGCCTTAACCACTACGCTACGGCGTGCCCCTACTTCATACATTTATTTCCATTATTTTTTTTAATATCGAAAAAAATAAAGCAATGGCTTTCGGAGGATTAAACCACAGAAAATGCAAAATCATGATAAATAAATTAATAGAACAAATAAAAAGTTTCAACTACTAAGGTTTTAACGTATGCTACTTTCAAAAGAAATATATAAACTTATAATTTAATCAATTATATAATATGTGCGGAGCAATAATAACTTTAAAAAAATAAATCATTAACAATTACACAATTAAAAATCTATAAAACTATGGCAGTACCTATGTTAACATATGCTTGTGAATAGATCAGACAAAAGGAAAATAGAAGTATTACACAAGTCAACAAAAACCCAAAACACCAATTTAAAAAAAAAGTTAAAGAGTCAACGCGTTTCAGTAGCGACACTACCATTAGCATGGCTTAATATTAACTGAAGACAAACAAACTGAAATGTGTAAAGTATAAAATCAGATAAAAACAAACTACGTCACATGACATAATTTATTTAAAATAACATTGATATTATAGTACTAATGCTCTTCTCTTTTAATTAACGAAAAGAGAGTCCTGTCGTTACTCATAATTTTATCTTTGTTTTTATAAATTTCTAAACCTTCAAGGACGTCAATGAATTTAAAATTATCTAACCAGCCTGAGATTACTTTTATCAATAATGTGACCGTGATTAGAAATATCTTGAGCAACCGCAGATTTATCAGTTATCAGAATTGGTCAAGGATCGGTTCTATGTCCTGAAGGATATCCGATTCCTTTTCAATATCCCACTTAGTATAGCCTGCTGTTCGACGCTTGCACTTCCTTTCACTGACGCCAATCCTGTCGTCTTTCGCCCGCAGGGTCCACACTTCACTGCCATAACATAAGATAGGCCTTCCCAGAGATTTATATAGACGAAGACGTGTGTGTTTTTGAACTAGAGATGGTTTCGTTACTCTGATAAGATATACTTACTTACTCACTGGCACTATCGAACTGGTAGGTTCATGGCCGCGCGGACATAAGCTCTCTATACATCCCTATCCTGAGCTAATGCTTTCCAATCATTCCCTGTTTTAATCTACTTCCCTCAAATCATAGTTAATGTTATTCTCCCATCTCATTCTTGGTCTACCAACTGGGCGTTTTCCCTCTGGCTTTCCTACAAGAAGCTTCCATGCACGCCTTTCATTCCCCATACGTGCAACATGTCCTGCCCATCGCAGTCTACAATACTTAACTGCTCTTATTATATCTGGCTTCCTATAAAGACCATGTAGTTCATTGTTATGTAGTCTTCCCCATTCACCTTCTGTTCATCTCTCTTTGGCCCAACAATTTTCCTAAGTACTTTATTCTCAAATACTCTTAATCTCCTTTCCTCCCTTAAAGTAAGAGTCCATGTTTCGCAGCCATATAATATAACTGGTAGAATAATAGTTTTATATATTTTCAGTTTAACGTTTTTGAAAGGAGTTGGGACATCAAGAGTCTCTGCAATGCATAATAGCACGCATTTCCAGAATTGAGCCTGTGTTTAATTTCTTTGTGCATCTCATTCCTATTTGTGATTATTGTTCCTAGGTATTTGAATTCAGCCACTTCCCTCATTTATAATAATTCCAATGAATTTATTAAAGTAAACAATTTTTCCATGAATATATCTAATTCTTCTTGAAAAGGCAGCATATAATCTAGAATTTAACCACGAAGACAAATTTTACTTTGTACTGGCTCTTTCCCCCGAATTTACGAAAATTAATTTGATTTAATTTTGATATTTAAACATATATAGTCGGAACATTTACGACTGCCAATGACACATCTGTCTGGAATAATTCATTAACAAAGTTCACGTTACTTCCTTTTATTATACAGCAAATAATGTATTTACCATTTACATTTATACAACATTTATTCACACTTGACCTTTGTTTTCTTCAAGAGCTAAATGTGCTTTATTGGTCAACCAACTTCGGGTTAGATTGGAGGAATGACGTTGATGTAGGGCGTGTTACATTGAAAACAACGCAGATCGGAGAATAGTTTATCAGAAAGAATACATGTGAATACCAATGTTGCCGATGAATAAATCATCTGTTTCTGTTTACATTATGAGAAATTTTAATGTCTGGCGCCCCTTTCACATCAGATGGTTTTGGACGTATTGCAAAAGGTCATACATTCGCCTTCTTATTATTTTATTGGTAAGTTATTTAGTGCATTGCTTTTGTTGATTTTTTTAGTGAAATGACTGGAGTTGATAAGAAGTAGTAGAAAAAAATACGTTCCTCAGACTTTCAAACAGAGTGTAAAATAAACCTGAACGTCAAAATATACAATTACAAAAATGTATTCAATGAACTGATAAGCTGACTGTAAAGTTGAGCTAAATAAAGAACAATTTATCAATTATTTTTGTAAATATTAATGAGCACAATTTGTGTTAAGATTATTATTTTTTTTAATGTTGATCTCTCTTAATTTTCGTTTACCATTAACGTATGGTATGTAATTTTATATGCAACTAGCTAATACCCGGCGTGCGATGCTACGCCTAAATACATGAAAATTAATGTGCTTTTATGTTTAGATGAATAAGTAAAAGGAAAAATAATTATAAATTTATATTTTAAGATTCCCCTACTGATTACCAGTGTTGCCCGGGAATCTACTTATCTCGATCTTCTTGGCATAAATGAGCTAAAAGACAAAATTTATTATTGTGAGTTATCCGTAAAAGAGTACCCCCCCCCATGTCCTGCTATGCTTCACAGAAATCTACGTACTTGTCTCGATCTTCTTGGCATCAATATTGTGACTTATTCGTAAGAGATAAACATATGCTGTCGCGGACTTTTTTGTAGAGCTTTTTGAGATATTCAATTCTGTGTACATTAATTTTGTGTATTTGTTATGTTTTAGACAGCGTAAGCCATTTAAGAGTCCAAAATTCTACTTTTTTCACTACAAATGACGATTTTTAAGGGTATAGGAGTTGTGTATCACAATTCTCTTATAGGATATGTTCATCCCGGGAATCTCCTGAACATTTTGCAAAAAGCCCAATCACAATCGTATCAACGGTATAACCGCGCATAAAATACGAACAAACAAACAAACATACCAACAAACAAACATTCATTTTTATATATTAGATTTATAATCATTTTTTCTTGTATCAAATTAGCTTAATATTCTGTCTCAAAAATAAAAATATTATACCAATTTACCTAAGCCCATAATTTTTAAAACCAGTAATAGAAATATATTGGTAGTAAAAGATTCCGGGCTATGTGGCCGTGGTCTATAACTGGCGTTTCTTCCAGACGTTTCTCCCTCAACTGCGGAGGGCTAATTTACTACCATGATTACCGGCCGTGAAAGCCTGCATTCCACTAATAGAAATATATTGTTTATAAATTCCAGCCGCCTTTGGTAGAATTGGATATATATAAATCAATAGTGCCAAGTTATTACTCCATTAGATGGTATCATGTAACAAAATTGTCTAAAAAATTGGCGTATAATTTATGGGTATAATTCATTAAAATCTTTTGATGGAGGTTGGAATGAATATTTTGGAGGTCAGGGGCTCTATAATAGTTTAATATAAAAAATGTTGACCCATAAACTGAATCTGCAATTGTAAATGGGGCCTCAAGGTATTCAAAAGCTTGAAGAGCTGTAAAGTATAGACCTTGTTAAATTGTTAATGGGAATTAAATTTAATGTTTCTTGTCTATAAGTGGGAAAAGGAAAATTGTAGGACTCAGGCTTTCACGGCCGGAATTGCTATGATGATCTTGAAGAAGATTTCCGGGCTGTAGGCCCGTGGCCTTGAGGCTTGAAGTTCTCCGACGTTTCGCCAGAGACTGCATCTGGCATCCTTAAGGGTTGTCTTGAGACGCCAGACGCAGTCTCTGCGAAACGCCGGGGAACTTCAAGCCTCAAGACCACGGCCTACAGCCCGGAAATATTCTTCAAGATCTTCATGAGGTATAATTGTTTATTGAGGCCAAGTCTTAGATTTTTAATAGACTATTGCGATATTTAAAAATAAGTAAAATTAAAATTGTAATATAAAATTATAAAATTGTTATCTAATAGGTTCGTCTCCTCAACTTTGTAAACTATTAATTCACTGCTGGCCTTTCGGGACTAGTTCCACCATCAGCAGAAGGAGCAGGGGATAGGCCTGAATCTGCTGACTCTGTATGCAATACTTGTACACTACTGTTGATGATTTGGTACAGAGAGTTTAATGTACTGGAAGATATTGAAATTTTAAAAGAAACCAACAAGAACCTTATTTTAAATGAGAACGCACCCAGTATGTTGATCCTCTGTACCGAATCATCAATAGTATTCAAGTACTGCTTTCAGGGACAGTAGATACAGGCCTATCTCCTGCTCCTACTGATGGTGGGATTAGTTCCGAAAGGCTACAGAGAAATAATAGTTTACAAAGTTGAACGGACGGACCAATTAGGTAACAATTTTATAATTTTATATTATAATTTAATATACTTATGTAAATATTTGTCCACCGCTGTGGTCCTGAGGTAGCATGCTGCCTTGTCACGCAGCGAGCCCGGGTTCGATCCCCGGTCGGGGCAGTTTTTCTAGGTGAGGATTTTATCGGGGTTTTTCCTCACCTGTAAGACAAATGTCAGGAAAACTTTAAGGGTATTATGTTAGAACATTACTCTCTACTCAAATTACTTCCAATCACTAGTGAGCTGATTCACCGTGAGCAATTGCTGAGAACGAATTAACGGCCGACTTAACGGTCATGCACGAGAGTCGACGTTTTCGTAATATTGGCAACGAATTACCCAGAATTCTCAGCGATAAAACCACTTCCGTTATTTTCGTCTGCTATAGAGGAATGCATTTATGCTTGCATCCCGCAAATAATACCGTATACAAACACGTCTGCGACACGCAATATTACGCCGATTCTCCTGTTCTTCCAATTGAATTCTTTGGTAGACTCTATCAAATTCCTCTTCTCCGTGTATACCGAAAACATGATCGAAGTCTTCAAGGTCCGACATCTTGGATAAATGTTGGATAAAGCAGCAAAGTACATCGATTACCATCGGTTCCCTTCGGGATTTTAATTTGAGTTGCTCATGTAAGGTACCTCCGCAGGTAGCTTACAAATTTAACCAATTATTATCGCATGAACAGATTTCTGAGTAAGCAAAATCGTATTAGCATACAACTTGCTCAGCAGAGAAGGCATTTTACTGTCTAATGCGTCCAAACATGCGACCCTAAGACTCAAACGGTTCCCGAAATCATATGGTCATCATCATCCTTATCATTATCATCATCATCATACTTCACCGGTGTGAAAAGCAACGGGAAGCTACCACACCTACAATTCCCTAGTAAAGCTGCAAGCATAGCATGAAAATGATTGCAGTGAAGGACCTGCCCTCGGGCAGAATTACTATGGATGGATGTATATATATATTTATATTTTAATTTAATATAACATAATTTTAATTTTATTACTAATACCTCAACTGAGTTTGATCATGATTTTTATTATTGTTGATTAATAAATAATAGTTTTAAAAAACTAAAAGAACACGCTTTATTAGAAAACTAAAAAATGAAAAATAATTTTAATTTCCAATACGCTTGGGATAAAATTAAAGTGGTCAACAAAAAAATCATCTCCAACACATATAGAATAAAATTAGAGTTATCAACAAAAAGAAAATAATTTTACCATCAAAAGCGTGGGGTGCTCTATATCAATTAATATATTTGATAATAAACAGATATTGGTAAAAGTAAGCTCTCTAAGAAGAAAATGTAAAAATCATAAAAAGCACCCCACGCTTTTGATGGTAAAATTATTTTCTTTTTGTTGATAACTCTAATTTTATTCTATATGTGTTGGAGATGATTTTTTTGTTGACCACTTTATTTTATCCCAAGCGTATTGGAAATTAAAATTATTTTTCATTTTTTAGTTTTCTAATAAAGCGTGTTCTTTTAGTTTTTTAAAACTATTATTTATTTTTTATTTTTTAGTTTTAATATTTTACAGAATAAGATAAAAATGTAAATATCTTTAAATTCGATACTATTGTAGTATGAGCTAAAAGTAATACTCTTCTATAAAAAAAAACCCTCCCAGCCGGATTTGAACCAGCGACGTATGGATTACTGAAATTATATACCACTAAGAGTTCACTGCTCTACCAACTGAGCTCTTACAACGATTGACTAAAAACTCGACAAGTCCGCAACCTATTATACCAGTTTTCATTTTTTTGATTTTCGGATGATTCTGGCCAGGATTTTAGAAACAAAATATGAAATTATTGTATTGTCACGGGTCCTCTACACGTATACAAAGTTTCAAGTCGATCCAATGTTTCTAAGTGGGTGAAAATCGCGTTGAAAGATTCCGTTACATTGATACAAAAACACTTTTTTTTATTTTCTGATGATTATGGCCAGGATTTTAGAAAATAAATATGAAATTATTGTATTGTCACGGGTCCTCTACAAGTATACAAAGTTTCAAGTCGATCCAATGATTTTAAGTGGGTGAAAATCGCGTTGAAATATTCCGTTACATAGATAGATAGATAGATAGATACAGGTCAAGCTAATATAAAGCGTGTAAAATCTCCCACCTCATTCTTGGTCTAACAACTGGGCGTTTTCCCTCTAGTTTTCCTACAAGAAGTTTCCACGCCCTCTTTCATTCCCCATTCGTGCCACATGTCCCGTCCATCGCAGTCTACAAGACTTAACTGTTCTTATCATGTCTGGTTTTATATAAAGATCATGTAGCTCACTGTTATGAAAGTCTTCTCCATTCACCTGTCCGTTCTTCTCTCTTTGGTCTAAAACATTTCCTAAGAACTTTAATCTCAAATACTCGTAATGTTTTCTCCTCCCTTAAAGTAAGCGTACATGTTTCGCATCCATATAATATAACTGAGAATAACAATTTTATACATATTCAGCTTAACGCTATATTGAGAGAGGTTGAGACGACAAGAGTCCTTATACATAATGTATAATAGCATACATTTCCAGAATTGGGTACATGTTTAATTTTAGTGTGCATCTTATTCATATATGTAATTATTTTTTCCATAGATATTTGAACTCAGTCACTTCTTCGAAATTTCCCTCATTTGTCATTAACTGTCCATTTCCGTTATATAATGTATTTATATGTGTGGACATATATATCGTTTTATTGATATTTATTTCCAGTTCCAATTTCTTAGTGTTACTCAATAGTGTGTGTTGGTCCTTGGTATCTCCACGATATCGCCTAATAATACAACATAATCATAAGTAATGCCACGAGTGATTTCCAAATTATCGATAAATTCACGCCTCACGAAGTGAGGAGTAAATTTATCTAGAGAATTTGGAAATCAAGAGTGGCATTTGTTAGGACTATTTAACGAATAAAATTAAGCTGTTTACTCACAAATCATTATTTAACTATAGTTATTTTAAAATATTTATATATTTAATGTAAACGACGATGTTTGAAAACAAATGAGAAACGATAGGTACGCTTCATCTGCTTCTTTTGTTTATCACTGCTACCAGATCATACTATTTATTGCCAAAGGAACGCAATATTGTAAGAATGCTCTCTAGTGGAGAAAAAAATGAAACACATCAAACT
This sequence comes from Diploptera punctata, assembly GCA_030220185.1. NCBI lineage: Eukaryota > Metazoa > Arthropoda > Insecta > Blattodea > Blaberidae > Diploptera > Diploptera punctata. Next base: position 429,810 of record JASPKZ010007182.1, on the reverse strand, counting down.
GTATATTATTTCATTTGTGATGTCGTGTCCACCGCTGTGGTCTCGAGGTAGCGTGCTGCCTTGTCACGCAGCGGGCCCGGGTTCAATCCCTGGTCGGGGCAGTTTTTCTGGGTGAGGTTTTTATCGGGGTTTTTCCTCACCTGTAAGACAAATGTCAGGAAAACTTAAAGGCCCAAACGGTCCCCGAAATCATATGGCCATCATCATCCTTATCATTATCATCATCATCCTTCACCGGTGTGGAAAGCAACGGGAAGCTACCATACCTACAATTCCCTAGTAAAGCTGCAAGCATAGCATGAAAATGCTATGATTGCAGTGAAGGACCTGCCTTCGGGCAGAATTACTATGGATGTGATGTCGTATGATGTAAATATGACAATTATATTTTTCTGGATTATTACCTTGGAAAAAAATACATTTAATAAAGTGCAAACAGTGGTTTCTTTTTTTGGGGGTATAATCAATTGCAACAAATGTTTTTATATTAACTCCTACAAGCACTGTGTGTTGACATCCATGCACTATATATACAATCTGATAGCCGTATTTCTTACAGAGTGTCACTGCAAAATAATGGTCAGACCTGTTCAGAATATTAAAAAGGAGGAGCTTTCTTTAATATGGTAAATTTAATATTGATAAATATTTGGTGAAACGCGACTGTGATTGGTTGTAAAACAGAAATCATTGAAACGTGATTGGTCATTGACTCCCATTTGGGGCATGAGGTTAAATAGTCAGCATAAACTAATAACTTATTAACACAAGGAACACACTAAACAATTTACCAACAAAGTCGTTCACTAAAATATTTAGGTATGGCTTAAAGCTATATCGCATGCTATCTTCTCGACAGCTGCTGTAGATAAAATTGGTTCAGTGTGAAACCATGCATATAACCACGCACGTCACTAATCCAAAGGCAAAGGGTAACATTTGATTTGTGCCGTGATTGACTAATGCGAAGTCTTTTTCATATAGTTTGGTCGTACGATTTTTCTATACATCCAAAACTGACCATTGTGAAAGGAGTTCAATATGAAGGATCTCATGCTTTTCTTATTTCCTCTAGAAGAATGTGGACGTTCGAGTTTTTGCCGTACACTCAAAAAAGAAGCGTGAGTATACTGTTAAATTATTAAATAGTTAAACAAAACAAAACCATTTACTAGAAACTTTGAAAACGAGGTCGCAGAGTAACTACCTACAGTTTGTTTTCAGCTTATTTACGGAAATTGTGAGGTTTAACTTAGATGTTCATCTGGATTCATTAACGTAAAATTTGCCAAGTGTACTAGACACCAGACTCTGGTTATTTTTACTTGTATTTTTATTTTGTTGATTTTTCAAGCTGATATATTCCTATCTAGGCTATAAATATTTAGCTAATTACTTTTACATTTAATCTGTCTACGACGATGAAACAGTCCAATGTTGGGCCTCAGTCGGCCCATTGATAGGATTTACTAGACCAAGTTAATTTAGTTACTCTCATTTCCCTACAGATGTCATGAATGGTATAGGGTCAGTCTACTGACCTAATGAGAAATCTAGCCAGCAGTTGAGGTATTACTAGGATGAAGAATGTCAATGAATTTTGCTTAAAGGCCTCTTTATTTAGGCTTAAGGATCTTATGCGAGTCTCAAATTCTTCAGATTCGGAACCAACAGCTTAAAGTCCCTCCCGGAGGACTTGTTTCTTAGATTTTTCCATCCTAAAAAATATTATCGACCCCAGTCGGTTTTGAACCCGCGACCCTCAGGACCAGAGGCAAAAAACATAACCACTAGTCCACTGACACCGTCGTAAAATAGAACTGACCAGGATTCGAACCGGAATACCTACATGACAGTCCAGCGTCTATCCACAAGAGCTATACCGTTTACATTTATATTTATTAAGCAGTGTTTTCGTTTTATACCTCTGATCATCCTTAGGTCTCGGGGTGAGTTATTTTCCATATGCTGTTATGTGCTGCATTTTGCTAATCACAATCCAAGGAGGCCTGTCACTCTGTGTATCTGTTTTAAGATGGCCGATCACTAAGGATGGAGGTGCTTCAAACAGGAGATACGATAAAAAGAAAGAAAATATTAAAGACTTTTTTTTTATCAAGCATGTACCTGCTTTCTAAATAAACACCTTTACTTTTGGAGTCATGTTCTCACTGCTACTGCTGTAGCTTTCCTTGAGGCTGAGGTATTAAAGTTAGTCTTGATTTGAATGTATCTCTTTACGTTTAGGATTATGGTTGATACAACTCTTGTAAAACCAAATATTCTGTATGTACTGTTGAATCCGGTATAATCATTTAAAATACCAAGTTACCAAGAACCTTGTATTATGCAATACATTGATTTGGTGTTTACTTGATGAAAATCCTTTGTTTGTTTACTAGGCCCTATATAAAACTACCAAAATTTTATGATTTTCATAAATATATGTGAGAAAAACATCTTTAACTCCATGGCGCGACAGGTTTAGAAGGCTCTTGGCCTACCAGTCGACTACTGGGCTCTCATCCACATGTGTTAATCACAGAGTAGACGATGAATCAGCCAGTGTAGAGGTGATATATGTGGGTAGCATGTCCCCAGCTGTTTTAGCTGGTTTTATCAACCTGGAGCCGCTACTTATTGTAGCAACCCAAATGTCTCGCGATGCTGGGTGGGCACCGGTCCGATACTGGCAAGAATTCCATGGAGAAAAATTCTTCTCCATTTAAACTCGAAACAGCGCAAGTCTCGTAGTTCTGCGCCAAGGCATCTTGCCTTAACTACTCGGCTAATGCGCGAGACGAAAAACACCTTTATGAGTATACATTCAATTAATGACGGAAAATTGCTAATGTTGCATATTGTAGGGCAAAGATAGACTGGATTGTCAGACATGATAAAGTCACCCTGTACACAGTTAGCTGGAAATTGAGTTCATTTCATTGCATGGTGGGTATTTTCTAATCATAAAACATTATGCGCGGGCGTATTGAAATTTGACTCATGAGGAAGTTCCTTGTACAATTTTGTGATGACAAAATAGGAAACTTCATTATAACATACAAAGTTGGATAGTTACGAAATGAGGTACTCAGGCGTAAACAACGATAACTACAGTTTCCAATAAGGTGCGCAAACACTGAAGCAGATCTAAGACAATTTTATGCAAAATCGGAAAATTACAGACTTTGGTATACATTATCTGCATGAACGCGCTGCATCTATTTCCTCAGCCAAAAATATAATTTTTATGCAGTGGAGTTCTACAGTCACATCGATTTAATATAATTTGTATTGTATCTGCTCTGTAAATGTGGTTTCCACCCATTCTATCAGAGTCCGCCATATATAATCTTGATCGCACTGTAATGGATCCCTGGAGAAAAGTAAATAGTAGTACTGAATGAGTATAGTACATTCTAGAATAATATACATGCGTCTGCTATTGAATTAAATAGTTTACCATTTCGTTGCAACATAAATGGATTTACTGAATATTTCCTTTATATAGGCTATTAGCTTATAGCGGTATAAGAATAAGAGTTTTTGTATGCATTTGAAATGTTAATTCATTCATTTTTATAATCTAATACAACTTGTGTAGTTGTTTCGTTGCAATCTATAAGTTATAGGCCTATATAATTAGTGCTGGTTGAATAAAAGGAAAAACCTTATGATCTTAAATCTCCCCAAAAAAAAAATGAGCGTAATAATAATAACAATCCATCCATCCATCCATCCATAGTAATTCTGCCCGAAGGCAGGTCCTTCACTGCAATCATAGAATTTTCATGCTATGCTTGAAGCTTTACTACGGAATTGTGTAAGGTGTGGAAGCTTCCCGTTGCTTTCCACACCTGTGAAGGATGATGGTAATGATAATGATAAGGATGATGATGATGGCCATATGATTTCGGGGACCATTTGTGCCTTAAAGTTTTCCCGACATTTGTCTTATAGGTGAAGAAAAGCCCCGATAAAAACCTCACCCAGAAAATCTGCCCCGACCGGGGATCGAACCCGCGCCCGCTGCGTGACAAGGTAGCACGCTACCTCGAGACCACAGCGGTGGACATAATAATAATAATAATAATAATAATAATAATAATAATAATAATAATAATAATTGTTATAAATCCTTGTTTCTCTCAACTCTTTCCCTACAGGGGAGAAATTCAGCCATACTAATTTAGTTACACTTGTTTTCGGATAGATGTCATTGAGTGGCCCGTGGTCAGCGTTCCGCCTCATAGTGATATCTAGGAAACCGAGGTAGTACTAGGATGGGAACATTCGGTAAATTTTGCTCAGCGGAATTTTTATTGAGACTGAGATCTTTTAAGATTCAAACAATCTTCAGACTCGGAATAGGCAGTGGATTTTTCTACCTAAAAGATAATCTATCGACCTAGGCCGGGCTTGAATCCGTGACCCTCGGGACCATAGGCAAAAGCATAACAACTAGTCCACCGCGGTAATAATAATAATAATAATAATAATAATAATAATAATAATAATAATAATAATAATAATAATAATAATAATAATAATAATAATAATAATAATTTGTTTTGTAAATTGTAAGCCCTTGTTTCCCTCAACGAGATTTAGGCGCTCTCCCCCTACATGGGAGGAATTGAACCATACTAATTTAGTTACACTTGTTTTCATATGTCATTGGAGTGGCCCGTGATCAGTGTCCCACCTCATACCGACATCTAGGAAACCAAGGTAGTATTAGGACGGGAAAATTCGACAAATTTTGCTTAGAGGCCTTTTTATTCAGACTTGAGGATCTTTTACGAGCCTTAAAATCTTCGGACTCGGGACCCACGGCTTAAAGTCCCTCCCGGAGAACTTGCTCCTTGGATTTTTCCATCCTAAAAAAAATCCATGACCCCGGCCGGGTTTGAACCCGCGACTTTCGGGACCAGGGGCCGATGATGATGATGATAATAATAATAACAATAATAATAGTGATAATAATATAGTGATAATAATAATAGTGACAGTGATAATAATAGCAATAGTAATAATAATAGTTATTATTATTACTATTACAGTGTAATTTGTAATTAACGTTCTTTGGACTTCTGACAGTTAATTTGGAGTCTACAGGAGGAGTACAATGTCGTCGCTCATATATGATGAGACGTTGGCGATGGGAGGGAGGGGGCTACCACCTCGCCAGAATTTATAATTCAGATGTGTCAACACAGCGCTATGAGTAATACAAATATGCATAATATTTTGAGAATTGTAACACATACTCACTAATTAAGTTAACATTAATATTTAAAATAGAAATGAAAACCAAACACAACGAATACACATGGGCAGATTTTAGAGAACTTGCAACATTTCACAATATTTTTCGGGAATACTTGAGTTCTGCGGGCATGAACGTATATCATACAATTGATCATACAATGATTAAATATTTTCAAGATAGAATGCGTTTCTATGGCAACGTGGACCCGCAATTCTTAAATGTTGATCTGTCAGAAGACCAATATCTGGTTAATTCCACTGTAATTTCTTTAGATTTTGTAAGATTATAAAATATACAGTGTACTCACTTCAGGCCTTAGGAGGTCTTTTGAATAAATTGAGATTAGGGCTCCCACCTTTTCTAGAAAATTGGCACGAGTTGTCAGCCGGGTTCTCAGTCGTATGTGATGACCATCTTTACCCTCATAACATACGTATGGTACTAATTTAATTCTGAGTCGACCCAGGGGCATGGTGCCGCCAGAAAATTTAGCCTAGTTAAAGTAAATCCTGAACCCATCGAATCGAAACCCGGGAATCCAAACTGCGACCTTTCGGCTTTTAGCGCGTTGCCTTAACTAAGTACGCCAAGCCATACCCTTCAACTTGTAACTGCTATTATGGAAGGTGATAACCGCGTATCGTGTTATATATATATATACAGGGAATCCATTTTAAGAGGAAACCTCGCATCATTCTGCCGCCGCCGCTGACCAGATAATTTATTGTTTAGTAGTAGTAGTAGTAGTAGTAGGACTATTAGACAATTTAGTATGTAATATTATTGTAATTTTTTAAATTTAAATTTTATAAGTTTGTCCTCGTGAGGGGGACAGAAGGCGACATGGCCATAACTCCACCAGGATAAATAAATAAATAAATTCCATATTGGAGTTTCAAGACAATCCTTGAGGATGCCAGGCGCAGTCTCTGGCGAAACGTCGGGGAACTACTGTACAAGCCTCACGACCACGGTCTACAGCCCGAAAATCTTCATCAAGATCATCATAAATACCATATTATTTTCCAGCGGTTATAAACGGAACAGTAATAAAAACTGTCAAATGGTGAGTAATTAGCCTCTATGTGTAGGCCTATTTTTTATAATAATCTAAATTAGTTGAGTTATTTGTATTTTGTAGCTTGTAACTGTCTTCATTTGCCGGTAGTAACACAACACGCTCCCCGCAGGTGCATGCACAATAGCGGGCAAAGTGAGAGCCGCTGCAACGCTGTAAAAATGGTTTCCGCTTAAAATGGATTCCTTGTGTGTGTATATATATGAGTACGGTGTACGTATATAGTGTACAGAGCTTACTGTTGCACGTTAGTATTGCATGAGTGATGACGATGATAATGAAGAGAAGGGAGAAGATGAAATCCGGTCCCGGCATATAGCCTACGTTGCTGGAAAGCATCAAAGGGACCACAAATCTTAACGTCCTCACCGCCGTTTGAATCGCTACCGACAATACCATTCATTGTTAGAAAATCTAAAATAATTTTTTTATGAACTTCATACCGTAATCTAGAATTTTTGTAATGAGGTGGATAGCCCGAATGTTATTAAAATAATAAAAGTAGCAGGACTAAAATGCAGTCCAAACTAATAATTCTTCTCTGGCTGTACATGGTTACTGAGAAATCATTTATCCTCGTAGGAATTTGATTTTTAAACATACCATATAGATTTTTAATTCGACGCGACGACTCCCGGAGAGTCAAGAAAACGAAATGCTGACTGTATGTTCACAAAAAGATTCGAATTATAGAGGGTTCAAATCAACTCGAGAGAATAATTTAGAAAACAAAAATATTAACTAGAAACTAAGGATTTCTGTAGGTGAAGACCGGGTGGACTTATGTCAGAGAAGTATAATAAACACATCTTAATTAATATAGCCAGCAGATAACGAGAAGGTAGTCAGGAATCAGGAAGCTTTGCATTATACAGGGCTTCCAATATAAAACCGGACACGCCTCACGGGGTTTCACCCGTCAGGCTGCGCTCTCTCCTCGTCCGCATTTCACTCTGCCAGCCGCAGAGTGTCCGGTTTTATACTGGAAACCCTATACTACGTGAGTGCAGAAATACCTGAATTTGGAACGGATTTTATAGTCCGAAGGGGACCCTCTCCGCTGTACCAGATAATATTAAGTTTGTCAGCGATAGGATATTATACATAATTGTAAAGGGTAAACTACATGATTTTGTAATCGTAAATATACATGGTCCCACAGAACATCCATCCACCAATAGTAATTCTGCCCGAGGGCAGGTACTTCACTGCAGGAATTGTAGGTGTGGTAGCTTCCCGTTGCTTTTCACACCGGTGAAGGATGATGATGATGATAGTGATAGGGATGATGATGATGGCCATATGATTTTGGGGACCGTTTGGGCCTTAAAGTTTTGCTGACATTTGTCTTACAGGTGAGGAAAAACCCCGATAAAAACCTCACCCAGAAAAACTGTCCCGACCGGGAATCGAACCCGGGCCCGCTGCGTGACAAGGCAGCACGCTACCTCGAGACCACAACGGTGGACCCACAGAACATAAGGATAACAATGTCATGGATGCATTCTATGAAGAATTAGAATGTGTATTTGATAGTCTTTCACGATATCATATGAAAATTGTCTCAGGAGATTTTAATGCAAAAGTGGGGCGGGAAGATTATATTCAAACTAACAATAGACAAATTAAGTCTTCATGAATATAGTAACGACAATAGAGTTAGATTAGTCATCTTTGTCACATCAAAGAATCTCATTGTTTTGTTTTTCTTCTTCGGCTTTCCCCCACTTATAGGTTTGCCGTATTCAGTTTCCATTTATCTGTACCATTCCAATCTCCCTCTTCCAAATTCCTATCATCCATTATGGTTCTGACGTAGGTGTTCCATTTCCATCTTGGTCTGCCACGTTTATTTCTTCCAGGGGGTGACCATTGGTATATATATTTTTGGCCATCTTTCATTTTCCATTCTTTGTACATGGCCATACCATTTAAGCGTTTGAATTTCAATCCTCTTAACAACAGATATGGTGACATTCATTTCTCTCCAAAGGAATTCATTTGTTATTTTATCCTGCCTTGTTTTTTGGAGGCTTCTTCAAAAATAACCAAATTCAACTGTTCTAATTTTATTCTTTTGTAATTCTGTCAAAGACCAAGTTTCACGTCCATATGACAAAATATTCTGTATTATGCTCTTATAAATTTTCATTTTAGTTTCCTTTGTAATATTTTTGTTCCAAATTATTCCATGTAATGTCTTAGTTGCATTTTTTTTGCCATTGCAATTTTAGTTTGTACATCTCCCTCACAGATACCTAAACTTGTAATTATTGAACCGAGATATTAAAAAAAAATTCACATTTTTTTTATTTTCCCTGTTTCGCAAACACATATATTCTGTTTTCTGTAAATTTATATTCAGTCCCCATTTTTTATATTCTTCCATTAGTTTATCTCATTGTTAAGAGCACATTTCACCATAAGGATATTCATAAATACCCTGGACATCTCCAGATGGCGAAACTCGGAACCAGATAGATCACGTATTAGTGGACAAACGCTGAGACAGTAGAATCATCGATGTTAGATCAGTTAGGACAGACTGCAACTTTTAAAGGTCAATTAGAACCATAAAATAGACACAAATTGTTTTCAATTCATAGTAATCACTTGTTGCAAATATATTAAAACAATTCTCAACGTTCTCTGTGTTTCTTTTATTGCTGAGCGAGCTTTTTCGTGTTTATGGAGATTACATTTGCTATATATAAACTCCATGGTGTGACAGGCCTTAAAGGCCCATGGCCTACCAACCGATTGATGGAGTTATATCTACATGTATTAATCAGAGAGATGGGTGATTATCCAGCCAGTATAGGGGTGACATGTGGCCAGCCTGTGATTCCTCAGCTGTTATAGCTGCTTTTTTTAAACCTGGAGCTGCTAAGCTCTGTAGCTACCCAAATTCCTTATGATTTTGGGTGGGCACGGTCCCTTAGTGGGCGAAATTCCATGAGAGAATGTCTTCCCCATTGGGACTCAAACAGCTTAAGTTCGGTAGTTCTGAAGCAAGGCATAATGACTTAAACCACTCGACTATGGCGCGGGACACACACACACTAACACACACGCACACACACACACACATATGTGTGTGTGTGTCCCATGCCATAGACGAGTGGTTTAAGTCATGATGCCTTGTTTCAGAAATTATATATATATATATATATGTCCACCGCTGTGGTCTCGAGGTAGCGCGCTGCCTTGTCACGCAGAGCGGGCCCGGGTTTGATTCCCGGTCGGGACAGGCTCCTGGGTGAGGTTTTTTCGGGGGTTTTCCTCACCTGTAAGACAAATGACAGGAAGCTTTAGAGTCCAACGGCCCCCGAAAATCACCCGACCATCATAATCCTTATCTTTATTATCAGCCTTCACCGGTGCGGAAAGCAACGGGAAGCTACCACACCTATGATTCCCTAGTAAAGCTGCAAAGCATAGCATTAAAATGCTATAATTGCAGTGAAAGACCTGCCTTCGGGGAGAATTACTATATATATATATATATATATAGTTTTAAATACGCCATATCGTTTACTTAATTCCTGATATATTGAGATTGTATAGAACACCTATATTTCATCTGAAAGTCGAATTGATTCAGGAAACAACCATCCATTTGAAATGAGGAAGGATCAGGTGTTTTCTGAACTAACCGCAGCGAAATCGTAATTCGCATTTATTAGAGTATTGGTTTTCTGTTTGATGTTACACTTGACGAACATTTCTGGAAGCAACCCGCAAATAAATTGAAGCTATTAGATTCAGTGATTTCTTCAATAGAATACGTAACCAAGCAACAATCTATTCTATAAAATATAGGAGAAAATAGTATAATAATAATGATAGTAATAACACTGGTAATATTAATAATAATAATAATAATAATAATAATAATAATACTAATAATAATAATAATAATACTGATATAATATAAACCTATAAGTTGATTAAATTAGTGACTTGATAGTGAAAGCATAAGATGTAAAAATACGCCTGAAACCCGGTTATGTTATCTAAGCAAGTGTTCAAACAGCTTATTTTCGAACTGTTTTTGAGTCGGTAGTACTTGAAATAAGAGGGAAGAGAATACCAGAAATAGGTAGCCGATAAAAGAAAGGACGATGAATAAGTAAGGTTTCGATGTAGAGGCACAACCACAGTTATTTCCAAACTCATGTTTAAGTTATGGTAGGAATAGAAGTGAAATGTAAAGTAGTATAGGGGTGAAATGTCTATGATATAACGAAACTAGAATATGCCTAAATTTATATTTTAAAACCTTGAGTGAGTTTATCAAAAGCAATGCCATGAGTGATTTCCAATTTATCTAGAGGATTTGGAAACCAAGGGTGGCGTTTGTTAGGACTATTTAACGAATAAAATTAAGCTGTTTAACTCAAAAATCAGTATTTAAATATAGTTACCGGTATTTTTAAGTATTTATATACGCGTATTTAATGTAAGCGACGATGTTTGAAAACGAATCAGAAATGTGTGGTTATGTTTATTCACTGCAACTTGTTCATGTTACTTATTGCGAAATAGGATCGCAATATGCGATAACCCACCAAGATCGCAATATTGTAAGAATGCACCCTAATGGCTAAATAATGAAACACATGAAACTGTATATTATAACCAACATTATAGGTTATTAATTATTTTTTTAGGAATCAACTCAATAAAATCATTATTTAAAGATACAATTATTGAATACACAATTATCTAATGTGTAGTTCGAAGGAATATGTTCATTATTTGCTATATTCATGCTATATTCAACGTATTTGTTGGAGAGTCAGTCACTGCAAAATAATGCTTTGACCTGTTCAAAATATTAAAAAGGAGGGGCTTGCTTTATTTTGATAAACAGAAATCGATAAATAGCGAAGTGAAACACGACTGTCATTGGTCGTAAAACAAAATTCATTGAAACGTGACTGGTCATTGATTCCAAATAGGGACAAGAGTTAAAGAGCCACTAAAATTATACAAAAAGTTTATGGGCATATGATTTTTTGCCTTACATTTAAAACTGTCCAATGTAAAAAGAGCTTTACTTCATTCTATCTGGTCATTTGTTTGCATATGCTTTGTAACGTTGTTTCCTGAACTGACGTAAACAATACAGTCGTAATCAACCATATTTCTTCATTAAACCATGAAAATCCGCTATTATACATAAGGAAACCACAGATCGCAGGATGAAAATATTGTATTATATTAACTGATTTCCATTTCAGATAATATTATAACTTCAACATGAATATCCTTATGTTTTACATTACTATAGATTTTCATTTGATATTATGGTAACAATAATATAATGTACGGTTAAAAACTATAATATAGTTACATTGTAGGTCCGTCTCCTCAACTTAAGTTCTTTTAAAACTCTGTAGGCCTTTCGGGACTAGTCCCATCATCAGCAGAATGCATTAGGTCCGTTCTTGTTTACCCTTGTTGAAGCACTGACTTGGTTGTGAGAATTTTGTACAGAGGATTGTGTGGATTAGGTGTGTATTCATTGAGAATCAGGTTGCTGTTGATTTCTCTTAGGATTGCGATTTCCTCCAGTATATTTATTCTCGTTGGAATGTTTTCTCTATGTACTATTGTGAGGGTGTTGTCGATGTTATGTATATGGTGTCCAGCTTGAATTACATGTTTTGCGTAACTTGATTTTCCTCCATTGTAAACGAAATCTCTGAAATGTTCCTTGAATCTAATGTTGTTGGTGAAGTTTTTTGTTAGTGTTAGGTCCAAATAGTTTAAATAGTTTATACTACAACAAAATAGAAATTGGCATTTATCGAAAACCGACTAGCAACACACTAGCCATAAACAATAAATCGAGACATCCTTTTCAACATAAAATAAGTACATTCAAAAGCCTAATAAATAGGATGTTAAAACTCCCTCTAAATAAAGACAATTATAATAAAGAATTACAATACATCAAACACATGACAAAAATTAACGGCTACAACAAACAAATAATAAATAGAATTATAAATAAACAAAAAAGAAAAAACAACATTACCAACATAACCAAACTTGAAATAGAGTCCAATGACAACAACAAAAAATGGATAACTCTCACGTACACTGGTAAAGAAACATTAAAATTGGCCAACACACTAAAAAAGCTCGATAAGAATATTAATATATCCTACAGAACTGACAACAAACTAAACAATTTAATAAACAACATCGAAGAAATAGATGAATTCGACAATAAAGGCATCTTCAAATTAACATGTACAGACTGCAATAAATTCTACATTGGGAAAACTAACAGAAGCTTCAACATTAGATTCAAGGAACATTTCAGAGATTTCGTTTACAATGGAGGAAAATCAAGTTACGCAAAACATGTAATTCAAGCTGGACACCATATGCATAACATCGACAACACCCTCACAATAGTACATAGAGAAAACATTCCAACGAGAATAAATATACTGGAGGAAATCGCAATCCTAAGAGAAATCAACAGCAACCTGATTCTCAATGAATACACACCTAATCCACACAATCCTCTGTACAAAATTCTCACAACCAAGTCAGTGCTTCAACAAGGGTAAACAAGAACGGACCTAATGCATTCTGCTGATGATGGGACTAGTCCCGAAAGGCCTACAGAGTTTTAAAAGAACTTAAGTTGAGGAGACGGACCTACAAGGCAACTATATTATAGTTTTTAACCGTACATTATATTACTGTGAACTAATACCTCAACGGAAAATCACCATGAATTTTACTAGTATGGTAACAATGTAAAATCATATGTTAACCGAGGTACAAAGTCGAATTACAGCGGGAAATAAAGCCTAATTTGCACTGATAGGTATCACATAATTATTTAGTTTATATTTTTGTTAGTATTAACAGCAAACTATATTCGCATTGTGCAATGTTTAGGCTATACTTTAATATTTTAAAATTGTAACAAGTGTGTACAATTTTATACTATTTTATTATTCTCTGGTTGAGTGGAAGAGAAGGTCTTATGGCCTTAACTCTGCCAGCTTAAATAAAGCATTATTAATGTTATTATAGTTATTTTGTTATTATTATTAATGTGATTAATATTAGTATTATTGTTATTATTAATATGATTTATTGTGTATTATTATTACTTTATTAGTATTATTATTTATTACTATTATTTATTATTATTATTATTATTATTATTATTGTCCACCGCTGTGGTCTCGAGGTAGCGTGCTGCCTTGTCACGCAGCGGGCCCGGGTTCGAATCCCGGTCGGGATAGGCTCCTGGGTGAGGTTTTTTCGGGGGCTTTCCTCACCTGTAAAACAAATGTCAGGATGCTTTGGGGCCAACGGTCCCCGAAAATCATCCCGCCAACATCATCATCCTTCACGGTGTGGAAAGCAACGTAAGCTACCACACCTACAATTCCCTAGTAAAGATGCAAAGGATAGCATGAAAATGCTATGATTGCAGTGAAAGACCTGCCCTCGGGCAGAATTACTATGTATGGATTATTATTATTATTATTATTATTATTATTAATTATAGTAATCAAATTGTTTACTCCAGAAAATGAAAATATACCATACTATTAACAGGATTATTCTCATCTTTGAAAGTGAAACATGGACAATTTCCAAAAACATTAAAATGATTCCTAGTGTATATAAACAGAGATATTTAGAAGGATCTTTGGAAAGATGCAAAACAGCTCTATTTGGAGAATTGGATACAAATTTTTTTGTGTGAAAAGTATAGCAGTGCCGATCTAGTTTCTCAAATTAAGGAAACTAGAATGAACACATCTATAGTATTGGTTAACACAGAATATCAAAGAAAATATGGAAGGAAAAATACTTGGTAAAAGATGGATGGATGGATTGATGGAGGTACTCTAGAGGCCTCCTTGACTCGGCAGCGTAGAGAAGCATGGCTTAGGACTGGGAAGGATAGGAGATTTGACATGCAGCAAATGTTTTCACATATGCGTTTTTGTATCCTCTCTGTCGTACTCGAGTTTTTCAGTCAGTCGCATGATTGGAACTGACGAAGGAACTTGTCAACCATTGAATGGCTAAACCTATCGCGAAGTTTCTCCCAGAGAAACGTTGTGATATATCAAGGCCATGCCATTTTTTTTTCAAAATGGCGTTTACACATACTGTTTGTTGTTAATATTGCCATGGTTACAATGGAATAATAATTCACCTTTGACAATTTGTTTGTTTGGGTTTATTTGACATTCCATCTATTAATGTTATTTATTGTAGACGTTCACTTATTTTTACACGCTTTATATTAGCTTGACCTGTATCTATCTATCTATGTAACGGAATCTTTCAACGCGATTTTCACCCACTTAAAATCATTGGATCGTCTTGAAACTTTGTATATTTGTAGAGGACCCGTGACAATACAATCATTTCATATTTATTTTCTAAAATCCTGGCCACAATCATCAGAAAACCAAGAAAAGTGTTTTTGTATCAATGTAACGGAATCTTTCAACGCGATTTTCACCCACTTAGAAACATTGGATCGACTTGAAACTTTGTATACGTGTAGAGGACCCGTGGCAATAAATAATTTCATTTTTTGTTTCTAAAATCCTGGCCAGAATCATCCGAAAACCAAAAAAAATGAAAACTGGTATAATAGGTTCCAGACTTGTCGAGTTTTTAGTCAATCGTTGTAAGAGCTGAATTGGTAGAGCAGTGAACTCTTAGTGGTATATAATTTCAGTAATCCATATGTCGCTGGTTCAAATCCGGTTGGAAGGGTTTTTTTATAGGAGAGTATTACTTTCAGCTCATACTACAATAGTATCGAATTCAAAGATATTTACATTTTTATCTTATTCTGTAAAATATTAAAACTAAAAAATAAAAAATAAATAATAGTTTAAAAAAAACTAAAAGAACACGCTTTATTAGAAAACTAAAAAATGAAAAATAATTTTAATTTCCAATACGTTTGGAATAAAATAAAGTGGTCAACAAAAAAATCATCTCCGACACATATAGAATAAACTAGAGTTATCAACAAAAAGAAAATAATTTTACCATCAAAAGCGTGGGGTGCTTTTTGATTTTTACATTTTCTTCTTAGAGAGCTTACATTTACCAATATCTGTTTATTATCAAATATATTAATTGATATAGAGCACCCCACGCTTTTGATGGTAAAATTATTTTCTTTTTGTTGATAACTCTAATTTTGTTCTATATGTGTCTGAGATGATTTTTTGTTGACCACTTTATTTTATCCCAAACGTATTGGAAATTAAAATTATTTTTCATTTTTTAGTTTTCTAATAAAGCGTGTTCTTTTAGTTTTTTTAAAACTATTATTTATTACGAGTAAGTATGTACATGAAATATGTGTTCTTTCATTTTTCATCGTTTGCTTCCCACTTTTTTTTTCTCTAACTTGCGTTCTTAATTGTTCGAAGCGTTTTCAACTTACGGATGTAGAATTTGATCATTTACTAGCTTTAATTTCCATGAAATGTAGAACTTTTCTAAACTAATTAATTCTAACCGAAGTGTTAGTTTCATAACAACAGTGCTACAATACAGCTTCATTAGTACAGTCTTATACAATTATTACTCAGGCAACCAATTCTTATGCTGCAGATACAACGTGGAAATTTACAAAAATTGGTTTCATGGAGGCTTAAAACAGACTCTAAATGAATTAAATCGAAGAAATTCATTATAGGATAGCTGATAATTTGAGATTGGGAATCCAGGTTCTCAGACATAAGATATGAGTTATCAGTAGTCTTGTCTTGTAAGCCCACGTTTCCCTTAACAGAGATTTAGGCGCTCTCCCCCTACAGGGAAGAATTTGAACCATACTAATTTAGTTACACTTGTTTTCGTATAGATGTCATTTGAGTGGTCCGTGTTCAGCGTTCCGCCTCATACTGA
Source organism: Diploptera punctata (assembly GCA_030220185.1). Taxonomy (NCBI): domain Eukaryota; kingdom Metazoa; phylum Arthropoda; class Insecta; order Blattodea; family Blaberidae; genus Diploptera; species Diploptera punctata. Next base: position 413,527 of record JASPKZ010007182.1, on the reverse strand, counting down.
CATCTAGGAAACCAAGGTAGTACTAGGATGGGAAAAGTCGGTAAATTTTGCTTAGAGGCCTTTTCATTCAGGCTTAAGGATTTTTTACGAGCCTGAAATTCTTCAGACTTGGGACCCACGGCTTAAATTCCCTCCCGGAGGACTTGCTCCTTGGATTTTTCCGTCTTAAAAAATCCATCGACCCCGGCCGGGTTTGAACCCGCGACCCTCGGGACCAGAGGCAAGGAGCATAACCACTAGTCCACCGCGGCCGACTATATATATATATATATATATATATATATATATATATATATATATAGCCGATTCCATATGGGGACCATTAAATGTTTTATATATTTATATTTCAGTAATAATATAGTAATAGTAAATAATAATAATAATAATAATAATAATAATAATAATAATAATAATAATAATAATAATAATAATAATAATAATAATAATAATAATAATAATTAATAATAATAATCCACAGTAATTCTGCCCAAGGGCAGGACTTTCAGTGCAATCATAGCATTTTCATGCCACGTTTTGCAGCTTTACTAGGGAATTGTAGGTATGGTAGCTTCCCATTGCTTTCCACATCGGTGAAGGATGATAATGATAAGGATGATGGTGATTATGATGGCCATATGCTTTCGGGGACCGTTTGGGCCTTAAAGTTTTCCTGACACATGTCTTACAGGTGAGGAAAAACCCCGATAAAAACCTCACCCAGAAAAACTGTCCCGAGCGGGGTTCGAACCCGGGCCCGCTGCATGACAAGGCAGCACGCTTCCTCGAGACCACAGCGGTGGACTAATAATAATAATAATAATAATAAAATAATAATAATAATAATAATAATAATAATAATAATAATAATAATAATAATAATAATAATAATAAAAATAACAACAATAATAACGATAATAATAAAAATAACGACAATAATAACGATAATAATAAAAATAACGACAATAATAACGATAATAATAATGATAATAATAATAATAATGATAATAATAATAATGATAATACTAATAATGATAATAATAATAATGATAATACTAATAATGATAATAATAATGATAATAATAATGATAATAATAATGATAATAATAATGATAATAATAATGATAATAATAATGATAATAATAATGATAATAATAATAATGATAATCATAATGATAATAATAATAGTTTATTCGTAAAAGAAGGTATTCGTAAAAGATGGCTTTGTTCATGCCGTAAACATTTCTTACGTAGCACGAACACTACATAACTTCATTCTTCGTACTCACTGCGAGAATCCCGAAAATTCTCGAACTCTTGTTACCGGTACACAAGACTCTCGTGACCACACTCCCTTTCAGCCACTCTTGCTGATGAGAGCGAGCGGGAGTAAGATATAGGTTAAAAATTAATTTATAAAAAAGAAATAACTAATAATAAATAGGGCCTAATAACTACTTATTACAGACTAGACGATTGCTCTTAATAAAGTTCTCTTCTTGTTGAAGATCCATCAAGTTGAATACAGAATTTAGTTTTCAACTTTAGTCTAGGCTATCTTCTTTAAATACAGCAACCGTATGTTCAATTTAATTTTAAAACCATAGAAAACCTGATTTGCTTTCATCAGACCACTGAATTGCGTTATGGCTTTGACGTCAATCGAGACTCTTTCCTCATCCTTGAGATAGTTTTTGGTCAAGATTTACATAATCAGAATGACAATGAAACAATTTATAACATGGAGTGAAATTCTTCTATTCGGCTTGAATTCATTTAATACACCCATGCATAACAAAAAAAAAATGTATGTGAATTTCGTTTGACATTGTGGTATTTTTGCAACGTCTCGTTCATATTTATTTAGTTAGTTCTTTATACATGCTGGGAGGGCAGACGCCTGATCACCGCGATCTAAAAGGTCTATTGTGCTATCCCTTTATTATACATACATAAGGACTTTATTAGACTAAAAGTAAGATACCTACAATATTATTTACAAATATGGGTCGCACGGGCAGTAAGCCGTACGTTCTGTTGACAGTCCGTTACAATAAGTTTATGTTTGGTAATAATATACCTAAAACAAAAAAAAATTAGTTATTGATTTTATTAAACACAATGTGTACATTTAGAGTTTTCACCAGTCTTTTGTAATTTTGGTGAGAGGCTGAGTTCTGCTTTGGCATTTCATTAGGTGGTACCTGGAGCATGGCTCGTCGCAAAGCTTACATCTGCAGTGGTATGACGGATTCTGACATATTTTCCAATGGGAACCATGCGCGGCGAAGCGTGTGTATAGGTGGCGAAGTTGGAAGTTCGGTCCTTTCCACACAATGGTTTTCATCGTTTCTGTGTCCATTATTTCCATCGGTATTGCATTGGCTTTAAAAAGAAAACACAATAATATTACAATTAGATAACAATATAATTACATTATACATTAACTTGGTTAATTAGAATTATTAAGAAGCTAATGGTATTGCAATTTAACATATTTATTTATTCATGAATGAGTGTTGTTCTTATTTTCCGTGTTTAGTTCAGAAATCTACCCACGTTTATCCAATTTTCTGGGCTTACCAATAACTCGTAGCATGCCAATCTTTCACGATCTGAATTTAGAATGTTTTCTGGTAATAACTGACGCCTCCAATATTCCAAATCGTTACATTTTCCTAATAGGCCTATATGTATCTCGTCTTCAAAGCTCTCGCAGATTGGACATATGAAGATGAGTGGAATGAAAGTCTGCTCTACGCCGCGGCGGCATGTAAGTTGTAGGTCGTCTTGCAAGTCCGACACACCGGTTCTACTACCATGGGCGATACTGCCATTTTTGGATAGAGCCCGTAGCCGCGAGAAGGGACTAAAACCCCTCCCGTCGGCCCCTTCTGCCCTTTATTGCTCAAGCGTGGAGTCTTGAGCCATCACCCTGGTGAACCCCACTAGATCCCCGAAACCATGTATTTTCAACACCTTGTCGCAAAGTTAGGGGATTTGCGCTGGTTCGAATCTCTATAAGGGAAAACATTTTCTCATGAATTTCTGTCAGTATTGCACCGGTGCCCACCCAGCATCGTTTGGCGTTTGGATAGCTGCAAAAAGTAGCGACTCCAGCTCTTACAATAGACCGTATGAAAAGTAGTACTGAAATGCTATGATCCAATGAACAATCCCTACTGTGTTCTTATTTATAAAATGGAGCAAAGATCATTGACTTGCGCATTGTTTCAATGTAATAAATGAAAGTCCGTCACGCAGGACCTACGTAAATTTTATGAATTTCTCAGGAGATCGAATTTATGTTCCGATTTTATTAGTTAACGGATATATTATATATATATATATATATATATATATATATATATAACATGTAAAAAATAAATGCTTGAGCCAGGATTTGAACCTTAACTATACAAGTTAGTGCTCTACCAACTGAGCTACACAGGAATCCTAGCAAAAACCTTTATTTTTCTTGTATATGTATAGGCCTATAATTTTCAATTCACGAGAGGTAGCAGGCATCTAGTGCCTACTATAGGCTTAAAAAGTAAGCATTTTAAAGAGAATTGTTACTTTATAGCAGTATATTTATATGTTAAATTATATTTATGATCTTTAGCTATGAAGGCCAATTATGACATGAATATATAGGCCCTACGTTAATTAAATCGTTTGTATCAAGTTTATTTTCGAGGAAAATTATCATAAGTAATGCCACGAGTGATTTCCAAATTATCGATAATTTCACGACTCACGAAGTGAGGAGTGAATTTATCTAGAGAATTTGGAAATCAAGAGTGGCATTTGTTAGGACTATTTAACGAATAAAATTAAGCTGTTTACTCACAAATCATTATTTAACTATAGTTATTTTAAAATATTTATACATTTAATGTAAACGGCGATGTTTGAAAACATTTGAGAAACGATTGGTACGCTTCATCTGCTTCTTTTGTCACTGCAACCAGATCATACTATTTATTGCCAAAGGAACGCAATATTGTAAGAATGCTCTCTAGTGGAGAAAAAATGAAATACATCAAACTGTATATTAATTCATTTCTGATGTCGTATGATGTAAATAAGACAATTATATTTTTCTGGATTATTACTTGGGAAAAAATACATTTAAGAAAGTTCAAACAGTGGTTTCTTTTTTTGGTGGTATAATCAATTGCTACAAGTGTTTTTATATTAACTCCTGCAAGCGCTACGAGTTAAACATCAATACACTATATACACAATCTGGTAGCCGTATTACTTATGGGGTAAGTCACTGCAAAATAATGGTCAGACCTGTTCAGAATATTAAAAAAGGTAGGAGCTTTCTTTAATATGGTAAATTTAATATTGATAAATATTTGGTGAAACACGACTGTGAGTGGTTGTAAAACAGAAATCATTGAAACATGATTGGTCATTGACTCCCATTTGGGGCATGAGTTAAATAGTTTTAAAAATGTTCTTATTCAATGTACATAACGTTTCAATGCGAAAAAAAAGTGTTCATATTTGAATTAATTTGATTTTTGGAGAATAGCTTTCTCGTTTAATTTGAGTGGCATATGGAGCGATTTTTTAAATTTTACTTCAGGTTAAACTCCAATTTTACGGTCCAATTTTGTGGAAAATAATAAAATGGGCTTATAAGGTTAAGGCGTGGCGCGCATTTATGTGCTACAAATAAAAAACATCTTGCCATAACGACAAAATGACGTTAATGGAGAGAACATCCTAGAAATTAATTTAATTAAGGAGCTACGAAGTCACCAAAGTTGCTAGAAGCGAGAGTATTTGCTGGAGCTGTTTTTGTAAGAGAGAAACTAACGTATTCTGAAGAGAATCTTTGAACTAAGATATTGCTAAAAATTGCCCCAGATGGTATTGAAGTACCCAACTTCCTTATTATTTTATTCATTGTATTGCAAGTAGCCTTGCATTAATCTAGTACTTACATATTAAACAGGACATTTCATATTTAAATATTAACTAACTTAAATATGTAACTTACTTAGAATTAGAATAAAATATATTTATTTAGCCTGGTGGAGTTAAGGTCATGCGACCTTCTCTTCCACTCACCAGGACAAACATATATTACATCAGAATATAACAATCTCAATTAACTCTAATATTAAATACTAAGTAAAAATTTGATCGAAAAGATAATATCTATTATATTACGATCCATAATGCAACCAGTTAATGTTAGTTAAAATTAAGACTAAAACTAATAATAAAATGTATACAAGCAAGACATATTAAATTGTCTCTTGTCTAATGTATATATAAACCAAATGAAAATTATGAGATATAGAAAACTAATTTTACGATTATGTCGGCCGCGGTGGACTAGTGGTTATGCACCTTGCCTCTGGTCCCAAGGGTCGCGGGTTCAAACCCAGCCGGGGTCGATGTATTTTTTAGGACAAAAATCCAAGGAGCAAGTCCTCCGGGAGGGACTTCAAGCCGTGGGTCCCGAGTCTGAAGATTTTCAGGTTCGTAAAAAATCCTTAAGCCTGAATGAAAAGGCCTCTAAGCAAAATTTACCGAATTTTCCCGTCCTAGTACTACCTTGGTTTCCTAGATGTCAGTATGAGGCGGAACGCTGACCACGTACCACTCAAAATTACATATATACGAAAACAAGTGTAACTAAATTAGTATGGTTCAAATTCTTCCCTGTAGGGGGAGAGCGCCTAAATCTCTGTAAAGGGAAAACATAGGCTTACAATACAATACAATACAATACAAAATACAATATTTAAAACAAAACAAAATAAAATATTGGTTAATCTTAATATTATTTTCATAAATAGTTAAATTTATTAATTGTTAAAATAATACTATCGGTGATGTGTATAAGTTAGTTTGTTATTAAATAATTCTTTAGTTTGTATTTGAAGGATGTTATAGTTTGACTTTACTCTGATGCAAGAGTTTTCTGGCAGCTTTAACATGCAATAACGTACTTTATTACCTATATTTAAGTCTATATCTACATTTTTTTAGTGTCGTTTCCCTGTTCTCTGTCTGATGTTGTTTAGTTCTTTATTCAAACTGGGCAGGTGGACTGGTTTGAGAACCGCGACCTTAAAGAACTGCTGCTCTAACTAACTCACTGGCACTATAGAATCCGTAGGTTCATGGCTGCGCGGACATAAGCTCTCCATACATTCGTATTCTGCGCTAATATTTTCCAATCATTCCCTGTATAATCTACTTCCTTCAAATCATAGTTGATACTATTCTCCCATCTCATTCTTGGTCTACCAACTGGACGTTTTCCCTTTGGTTTCCCTACAAGAAGCTTCCATGCACGTCTTTCATTCCCCATTCGTGCTACATGTCCTGCCCATCGCAGTCTACAAGACTTAACTGCTCTTATTATATCTGGCTTCCTATAAAGACCATGTAGTTCATTGTTATGTAGTCTTCCCCATTCACCTTCTGTTCATCTCTCTTTGGCCAAAAATTTTTCCTAAGTACTTTATTCTCAAATACTCTTAATCTCCTTTCCTCCATTAAAGTAAGAGTCCATGTTTCGCAGCCATATAATATAACTGGTAGAATAATAGTTTTATATATTTTCAGTTTAACATTTTAGGAGCTGGGACGTCAAAAGTCTCTGTAATGCATAATAGCATGCATTTCCAGAATTGAGCCTATGTTTAATTTCTTTGTGCATCTCATTCCTATTTGTGATTATTGTTCCTAGGTATTTGAGAACTGCTGCTCTATTCCTGTATATTATGGATGAGTTGAAGGAAGTCTACTTTATGGTGTTATGTAAGTTGTAGGTCGTCTTTCGGGTTCGACACACCAGGTTCTTCTCTCATGTCTCATACCGTCATTTTCTAGATTTGGTTCATGACTGTGAGGAGTGTCTATATCCCTCCCTTTGGCTCCTTATGTCCATTTTTATTACTCAGGCTCGGAGCCATGAGCCATCATCCTGGTGGGCCCCACTAGATTCTTGAAATTATACGTTTTAAACACACCTGGGTGCCAACCAAACTATTTTTCCTAACATGCGACAAGATGAACTCCCGCGCCATGGCTGAGTGGTTAAGGCAAGATGCCTTGGCGCAGGGCTTTGGGACTTACGCTAGTTCTAGTCTCCATGGGGGAAGACATTTTCTCATGGAATGTCGGACAGTATGGGACCGATGCCCACCCAGCATCGTTTGACATTTGGGTAGCTACAATACGTAGCGGCTCCATGTTGAGAAAACCAGGTATATCGGCTGGGAAACTCGACATTCTGACCAATTGTCACCGCTAAAACTGGATGGATTATCGTCTACCTCTGTGATTAACACATGTGGGTATGAGGCCAGCGGGCGGATGGTAGGCCAAGGACTTTCTAGGCCTGTCGCACCATGGAGTTTGAGATGAGGTGAAGGGTGGTATGAAATATGTGAATGAGAAGTGAAATGATGGAGATGGAAAGGGAGATGGAGTGTTGGTGAAATTAAATTCAGGACAATTATTTTAATTATACACACTCTACAAATGTCTTTTATTAATCAAACATTTTTGATTAATAATGAAAAAAAATGATAAAAATCTTACTATTTCTCTCTCTTCTTCAGGAGATCCTGAGAAAATCCCGAAAAATCCCACCACCAATACCTCTCCTGGAACCGCAAGGATTCGATTCTGGAATTCTAGTCAGGGCAGCCGAGCGCATGTACCGAGACGCCCTGATAAAATAACATATCTTTATTAAACGTATTTGACTTCCATTTATTCAGAAGGCAGACATAAATATAGAGAATAACATGACCTAACAATAGTCCGTCGCCGTGGCGTAGTCGGTAGAGTCCCTACCTTCCACTCCGGCGACCCGGGTTCGATTCTCGGCGGGGTAGGGGATTTTTAATCTCCACCTTGAGTCTGGGTGTGTGTCTTGTCCTTGTAGCTATATGTGAGAATAACACAAAGTTAACAAAAAGGAAAAACGAAAAGGTAAAAACAAGAAGGAAAGCAGTGTAAACGAAAAGAGAAAAGAAAAATAGCATGAAAGGGGGAAAAAATCGTGTTCTAAAACGAAAACAAAATATGAAAATTGTTTATCTTACAAGCAGCAATATACCGAATAGTAGATCCTTCACAGTACTAAATTCTAATCATGCAACAAACTTGAGTGTCCATCATACGAAGTACTGTAGAAATAAATAGATCTAATATTTATCATGGTTGAAATTGTCATCTACCAATTGAACTTACATACACTCGCAAGAGCTATTAATTAACGATGGCTTTTATTCGCATAAATGTAAAGAAAATGTGCAAATAAAATTGCTTTGTGTGCAAGAACCAAAAACCATTGTTCGATCATGGTTACTTAAGAATATAAAATTGCATGCAACAAAAAATTGTCTTATTTCGTTCAAGAACAGTTATGCGCATCCGGCGAATAATTGGTAAATTACGGAAACATAGTAAATGCAGAATTTTATTCTGGTACAAAGACTAATGATGAGAGCATAGCATTTTGAATTAAGTTGTAAACAAATTAATGCGAACGTAAAGAGCTATTCATTAAAATGTTTAGCCTTGTTTACTTGTCAAACAACGTACCGTAAATTTAGGTTACGTTACGTTAAACATTTGAGAAATTATTCACGTTATTCAAGTGGCGTCAGACATTGTTACGAGCTATATAACATTTAGAAAAACGTTTAAAAAGCCAGTGTCTCTGTAAATGATACCTTAAAAGCAAACTAACCGAAATTCAACATAACTAAAGGATAAATACAAGGTTAGTATTAGCCAATATAGTTAGCGTTTTAAATTAAAAACATCATCATCATCATAGTACATTCACGAATTTACGCCATTTGTTGACCTGTTTCGGCCTCAAGAGAAACACCATCCAGAAGTCTTTTGAGTGGAAATTAAAAACATATGAGTATAATATGTGTGTATATATATATATATATATATATATATATATATATATATCCATTCATCCATAGTAATTCTGCTCGAGGGCAGGTCTTTCACTGCAATCATAGCATTTGCATGCTATGTTTTGCAGCTTTACTAGGGAATTTTAGGTGTGGTAACTTCCCGTTGCTTGCCACACCGGTGAAGGATGATGATAATGTTAAGGATGATGATGATGGCCATATGATTTCGGGGACAGTTTGGACCTTAAAGTTTTCCTGACATTTGTCTTACAGGTGAGAAAAAACCCCGATAAAAACCTCACCCAGGAAAACTGCCCCGACCGGGGATCGAACCCGGGCCCGCTGCGTAACAAGGCAGCACGCTATCTCGAGACCACAGCGGTGGACATTATATATATATATATATATATATATATATATATATATATATATATATGAAATATTATTGCTTATACGTTAATGTCAACGGAATTGAGACCTAACTAAAAACTTATGCTAGACAAAATGACAAATGAGGCGGGTCATTCCATTTTACAAATATTGAGTTGGTGGAGGACTGCAGGATTCACACTACTAGATCACAAAAAAATGAAGACATCTTAGAAGAATTGCACATGGAACATTCAGAAAACAAAATTTCTGATTATGAGTCAAGATGGATGGAACATGTTCATCGAATGGAAGATCACAGGATACCCAAACAAATGTTAAGATATCAATCTGCAGGAAGAAGAAGAAGACCAGGACGTCCACTCAAAAGACTTTTGGATGGTGTTTCTTTGAGGCCGAAACAGGTCAACAAATGGCTTAAATTCGTGAATGTACTATAATGCCCTAGCATTCCTTGTTATGCGTGCAATTCTTGTATCATAAGCTACTGCGCCGAAAGTGATATTTTCCGATAAATATATGGATCGGAAAAATATTATTGTTCCATAACTTGCCTTGTCCATTGTACGTGTTGTTCCAGAACTTGGCTAATACAATCAACCAATAAAGTACAGAATTTGTGACACTTGATATGGCGTTACATGTTTTCCTGTGGTTTGTTCCCTGTCTACCTCTAAGGTGCCTCACAGTGTTATTGGAAAGGTTTTTCCGTGTTGTGAATAAGAGTAGTAACTGAATCAATAATATAATACTGTGTTCGTATTTGAGGATGACAGATTAATATTAGGCCTACTCCTGCTTCTAAAGGCAAAGGAAGACAATGGAAAAGCGATCCAAATTCTTGGGTAAAGAACCCCGCTGAAGTGAAAAATGTAAAGATTTTACAAGCAAAACATTTTGGGTAAGCTAGGAAAGGAATGAATTGCTTGATTTTTATTACAACATATTCGAAAGTGTCTCAGCTCAGAAAGGCAGGATTTCTCTTGAAGAAGAAATTCTTTGTGAAGGACATGATAAAAAGGAATTAAATTTAAGAGTGAATTTCAGATTAAGACTGTAACGGTTGCATAGGGAATTGTAGATAAGTAATTAACTTAAAATTGTTGTGTATCACATAATCCAGTTTATCTACTTTGATTACTTGGAAATTTGTATAATAATGATTCTATTTTATTTTGTATGACCTTTTCTTTAATTAGTTTCATATTGTGTGAGAAAACAGTATTGTTAATAAGTAAGGTGAGTCTATAGCATGTTACCTCATAAATGTTGAGTAAGGTAAGATGATACAGACTCATCTTATTTATTAAGAAGAACCTCTTAATGTTACCTCCTATTAAAATTTTATATAAAAACAATATTGCGTTTATTTTTGTTTATGTAGTTAAAACCTGAATATTCATTAGCCTTAGGCTAAATAGTCAAAGGGTCGTATCTATGAACGCATTAGACCGTAAAAGTCGTTCTCTGCTGAGAAAGTTGCATCCAAAGACGTTTTTACGTACTCAAAAATCTGTTCATGCGATAATAATTGTCAAAATTCCTAAGCTACCTGGCGAGGTGACTTTGCAGAGAACGAATCGTGAGCAACCCGATGGGAACCGATGTAGTTTAAAACTTTGCCGCGTACCTTGCTGCTTTATCCAAGATTTCGGGCCTTGAAGACTTCGATCATGTTTCCGATATATGCAGAGAAGAGGAATTTGATAGTCTACCAAAGAATTCAACTGGAAGAACAGGAGAATCGGCGTAATATCGCGCAACGCAGACGTCGTCGTTTACGGTATTATTTGCGGGACGCAAGCATAAATGCGTTCCTCTAGCAGACGAAAATAACGGAAGTGGTTTTATCGCTGAGAATTCTGGGTAATTTCTTGCCAATATTACGAAAACGACGACTTTCATGCATGACCAGTTAGTGGGTAGCTAATTAGATCTTTGCACTTGCTCACGGAAAGTCAGCTCACCGGTGATTGGAAGTAATTTGAGTAGAGACTAAAGTATTTGCATGCGGTCCTAAGTGGTATGATGATCTTGTAGAAGATTTCCGGGCTGTTGGCCGTGGTCTTGAGGCTATGTGGTTCCCCGACGTTTCGCCAGAGACTGCGTCCGGCATCCTCAAGGGTTGTCTTGAGACTGGCAATTTTGTCGACTACCTGCCCTATTTATACATTTATCCGTGATGTGTTCTCTGCGCGGTCCGCTATTTCATAGCGCAGAGAAGACGTCGCGGATAAATGTATAAATAAGGCAGGTAGTCGACAAAATTGCCAGTCTCAAGACAACACTTCAGGATGCCGGACGCAGTCTCTGGCGAAACGTCGGGAAAACCACATAGCCTCAAGACCACGGCCAACAGCCTAGAAATCTTCTACAAGGTCATCATAATAACTCCGACCGTGAAAGCCTAAGTCAATATATTAGTCTAAGTGGTGTTTTTTTTCCCTTTGTGGTCTTTCTAATAAAGTTATGTAAAGTTATATCTCTAAAACACTGTTGTTTTCAACGTATTCAGAAGGCCTAAAAAGGCCCAAAAAATATTTTTTTTTCCTTTGTGGCTCTAAAATGAACCAATTTCTCTTCTGTTGCTCCAAAACTAGTCTTATCCAAAAAAATACGTGTTTCAACTATGTATGTTTTACTGCAATGATTACCTGTAGATCAAAGTATGAACTATTAGTCAAAATATCAAAGATGTCTGACTCAGTATTATAAAAATTAAAGGTTTTTTGCTTTTCCTGTAAATTGACTTATAAGGTAAATTCTGTAATGACCCGCCTCAAATATCATTGGTGCGAGTTATTTTGGTTTGTCAACTTTCTAAGACTTAAGAATCATATGTGTAAATCTGAAATAAACTCAAATGTGATACTTACTTACTTACTTACTCACTGGCACTATCGAACCCGTAGGTTCATGGCCGCACGGACATAAGCTCTCCATACATTCCTATCCTGAGCTAATGCTTTCCAATCATTCCCTGTATAATCTACTTCCCTCAAATCATAGTTAATGTTGTTCTCCCACCTCATTCTTGGTCTACCAACTGGGCGTTTTCCTTCTGGCTTTCCTACAAGAAGTTTCCATGCACGTCTTTCATTCTCCATACGCGCAACATGTCCAGCCCATCGCAGTCTACGGGACTTAACTGTTCTTATTATATCTGGCTTCCTATAAAGACCATGTAGTTCATTGTTATGTAGTCTTCTCCATTCACCTGTCTGTTCATCTCTCTTTGGTCCAAAATTTTCCTAAGAACTTTATTCTCAAATACTCGTAATCTCCTTTCCTCCCTTAAAGTAAGAGTCCATGTTTCGCACCCATATAATATAACTGGTAGAATAATAGTTTATATATTTTCAGCTTAATGTTTTTTGAAAGGAGTTGGGACATCAAAAGTCTCTGCAATGCATAATAGCATGCATTTCCAGAATTGAGCCTATGTTTAATTTCTTTGTGCATCTCATTCCTATTTGTGATTATTGTTCCTAGGTATTTGAATTCAGCCAATTCCTCAAATTTCCCTCATTTGTCATTAGCTGTCCATTTCCATTATATAATGTATTTCTACGTGTGACCATATATTTAGTTTTACTGATATTTACTTCCAGTCCTAATTTCTTAGTGTTACTCAATAGTGTGTGCGTGTTGGCCTTTAGTATCTCCTCGCTATCGGCCAGTAGTACTACATCATCAGCATAAACTAACAGCTTATTAATACCATTCAGTTGTAAGCCTTCCTCATTCTCTAAAGATTTAATGGCATGCTCTAGTACAAAATTAAATAGTAGAGGAGATAGTGCATCTCCTTGCTTCAACCCATTCTGGATTTCAAAAGTGTCTGAAAACTGTTTGCCTACACGCACCCTACTCGTTGAGCCATTTAGACACATTCGTATAAGTCTAACTAACTTTTTAGGAATTCCGAACTCCAGCAGGATACTATATAACTTCTCCCTCTTAATTGAATCATATGCTTTTTTGAAGTCTACATATAGTTGATGTACAGTACCATTATATTCCCATTTCTTTTCTAAAATCTGTCTTATACTAAAAATCTGATCTGTTGTAGACCTGTTTCTTCTAAATGCACATTGATGATCTCCTAGAATGTCATCAATATAGGGAGTAAGTCTGCTTACTAATATATTTGTTAGAATTTTGTACGAAGTTGAAAGTAATGAGATGCCCCTATAGTTGTTGCAATCAGTTTTATCTCCTTTCTTATAAATTGGTACGATAATTGATTCCTTCCATTCATCTGGAAGAGCTTCTTTTTCCCAAATCATACTAAGCAACCAGCGTATCTTGTCCATCAATTTTTCTCCCCCTGATTTTATCAGTTCTGCTGGGATCTCATCTGAACCTGATGCTTTATACATATTCAATTTTCAATTGCCATTTCAACCTCTAATGCACTTGGCTCTGCGACTAGCATTTCTGCTGTCTGTAACTTATCCTCCTCAATGTCCTGTTCTGTATGTACATTTAATAGCTGATTAAAATAACTTTTCCATCTATTTAATATACTCTTGGAATCTGCAATCATATCCCCATTTTCATTCCGAATTATGTTTGTTCTAGCCTGAAACCCTTTCTTCTCTATACTAATTCCTTGATATAATTCTCTAATGTTCCTATTTTTTGCATTCATTTCAAGATCATTAATCTTCTCTCTCAAATATTCCCTCTTCTTACTCTTTAGTAACTTGGTGGTTTCCCGTCTAACACTACCCAATTGCTCTAAGTTTACCTCATTTGGCTCGTGTAACCATTTCATTTTTACTAGCTTTCTTTTCTTTACAATGTCGGCACATTCCTCATCAAACCATTTCTTGTTTTGTCTCTTTTTTAAACAACCAATGCTTTCTGATGCTGACAATTTAATAGTATCTCTTATAGCCTCCCATTCTTTATTTATATCAGTTTCTTCTTCGTTTGCCACATTATCATAAACTCAAATGTGATACTTAAAATAATAATATTGATAGCAACAAAAATAATTTCAAAATGGCGTTTACACATACTGTTTGTTATTAATATTGCCATGGTTACAATGGAATAATAATTCACCTTTGATTATTTGTTTGTTTGGGTGTATTTGACATTCCATCTATTAATGCTATTTATTGTAGACGTTCACTTATTTTTAAGAGTAAGTATGTACATGAAATATGTGTTCTTTCATTTTTCATTGTTTGCTTTCCATTTATTTTTTTCTCTAACTTGCGTTCTTAATTGTTCGAAGCGTTTTCAACTTACGGATGTAGAATTTGATCATTTACTAGCTTTTGGTTTAATTTCCATGAAATGTAGAACTTTTCTAAACTAATTAATTCTAACCGAAGTGTTAGTTTCATAACAACAGTGCTACAATACAGCTTCATTAGTACAGTCTTATACAATTATTACTCAGGCACCCAATTCTTATGCTGCAGATACAACGTGGAAATTTACAAAAATTGGTTTCACGGAGGCTTAAAACATACTCTAAATGAATTAAATCGAAGAAATTCATTATAGGATAGCTGATAATTTGAGATTGGGAGCCCAGGTTCTCAGACATAAGATATGAGTTATCAGTAGTTTTGTCTTGTCTTGTAAGCCCATGTTTCTCTTAACAGAGATTTAGGCGCTCTCCTCCTACAGGGAAGAATTTGAGCCATACTAATTTAGTTACACTTGTTTTCGTATAGATGTCATTTAGTGGTCCTTGGTCAGCGTTCCACCTCATACTGACATCTAGGAAACCAAGGTAGGAAACTAGGACGGGAAAATTCGGTAAATTTTGCTTAGAGGCCTTTTCATTCAGGCTTAAGGATCTTTTACGAGCCTGAAAATCTTCAGACACGGGACCCATGGCTTAAAGTCCCTCCCGGAGGACTTGCTCCTTGGATTTTTCCATCCTAAAAAAAATCCATCGACCCCGGCCGGGTTTGAACCCGCGATCCTCGGGACCAGAGGCAAGGAGCATAACCACTAGTCCACCGCGGCCGATAGTTATCAGCAGTTGTTACCAGAATTACAATGAAATGGAAATATGTAATCCTCTTAGAAGGCTTCAGATCTTGATTAAGGATTGAATGAAAGCCAACTATTGAAAAGTAGCGAATCACATTTCCAAAATGTAACTTCTACAGAATGTGTGAAATTTCCTGCAAATAAGGAGCAATTAATCAATAAGAAGTAAGAAGCCGCATAATGTGCATTGATTGTAGTACAATATTAGTCTTTGGTGCAGAACTCGGTCAGAGAAACTGATCGTGCCTCGCAGATGATTACATGGTAGCGGTCACAGGTCTTGGCACATAATTCACATATTGATTCTTTAAAAGCTACATTTTTAATATATGGTTGATTAAATGTAGATGGTTGGTTTTAATCGAATCCGTAATTATAATCTGAAGCCATCGCACTCCATTATACACCCCTATATCATTTTTAAAACTAGAATATTAATATAATATAAAAAAAAAACTAAAAAATCAGTTTATTCCATGCTACCACCTGATCTAACACGTTAGACTCAAAAATCTAAGTGTTTCACAATTTTGATTCTTGAATCATTTCATTGGCACAATTAAACGTACTTTATAGAATAAAACTAGAAAAACTATTTTTACAAAGTATTGGCAGTTCCATCTCTTATCTATGGATGTGAAACCTGGACATTAACAAAGGCAGATAGTAAACAAATAGAGGCTGTAGAAATGAAGATGTTGAGAGCAATAGCAGGGCACTAAAGGACCGATAAAAAGAAAAACGAAGATATAAGAACAGAACTTAATATATTTAATCTCTGTGAAAGAATAAAATACTATCGGAATGCTTACCTTCAGCACGTATTACGAATGATTGAACAGCGCATACCAAGAAGAAGTAATTATAAACCAAAAGGGAGAAGATTATTGGGAAGACCATTGAAGAGACGGAAGGACCAATTCGACCTATAATGAGATCGGAACAGGCCATTGAGCTTAATCCTTGTTGTTGATGATGGTGAATCATTTCATCAAATTGTAACATAATTTTGCAACTGGTTTCCATTCTTCTGAGTTTCCTTTCTTTATTCCTTCGTTTCTTCCTTTTAAAAGGATTTTCTCAAACGAAAGACTGGGTAAAATAATCAAACCAAAAAAATGCTATGTATTCATAAAGGAAATAATCATTTCTGCTCTTCTGGTTCGTGAAATCGTCTCCTAATGCAGAACTAAATTTAACTTACTTTCGATTGACGTCAATTGTGGTAAAAAATATCCAGTATTACATACTCCTCAGAATCCGGTAACAGTTGCCGCTAAAATACCGTGAAGCGTGTCTTCCTCTTTAATCTACTGTATGGTTCAAGCAGGAAACAATAAATGAATTTCTTGATCTTTGTAAGTGAATCAAAGAGTTTATTCCTAAAACGTAATTTAATAATTTTAATTTCCAATAACATCTCCGATTAAGGCGGAAACGATCTTAATATAAAACTCTCAAAATATTTACAAATATTATGCTTAATATATAATATTTTAAAACCAAATCTTGTACAAAAACATTCAAGACTCAAATTATATAAAACTCTCGCCCTCCCAACTTTCCTGTATGGAAGTGAGTTCTGGGTTCTAAAAAAGACAGACATCACCAGATTCAGAGCTGCAGAAATGAGATTCATTCGCCGAACTGCTGTATATACTCTACTTGACCATCAGAGGAATGAAGATATTTTAAAAGAACTCCACATGCTACCGTTAGAAGAAAATGTATCCACCTACAAAGACATATTGCTGTAACATGTATCCCGAATGTAACCAACTAGGATCCCTAATGCAGTGCTTTGATATCGCCAACGAGGACGACGACGATCTGGAGGATCCTGTTTAGTTGAAACCGAAACAGGTCAACAATGACCTGTATTCATGAATGGTGAATGATGATGAAATGTTCAGTGTGTTGTAATTGTATGAATCATACGAATGAAATGAATTTAGCTCCATGCAAATTTGGAAGGACCTGATCCATGTACAAGTTAGTCTTTATAAGTTATGACAGCTGACAGGTAAGGAATGATAATTTATTATGGTTTCAATTAGGCCTCTTTCAATTCAACACCCGCTGAGTCGGATTTTTTAAGACATCAATTACTGAAACCATGGCCAATGGTTAATGAAATGTTTTTTTTTTGTCATGTGGACACTGTAATTAACATACATTTGCGTTTCTTTCAATGTTATTCTTATTTGTCCTTTATTTAGTTATTTTTGTTGGTGTTTTAATTATATTTTTCTCTCTTAGTCACATACACGTTGTTTAAAAACATCAACACACAATTTTTAAAACCATACTTTTAAGAGAGGGAAAACCATATTATAAAGTATTTACGAGTAGTTTATCCGCAATAGATTAGAGAAGCGTTTAAATTGTATTGTGGGTCCTTGGAAGGTATGAAATTCTTTTACCTTTTTAAAAGTGCAGAAAAAATGCTTTTAACGTGTCTGAGAGTTTTTAAACTAATTTAATTTCAGTAGAATATAAGCTAAGGATTATTTGAAATCTTCGCAATTATCAGAAAGACATACAAATTATTTTCTTTGAAATATCAGAAATAATAAAAATAAAGAAAATCAAAATTAAATAAAGATTTAGCTTATCAAATACTAATCCAATCAGTGTCTTCCCACCATAACTTAATCACACGATCGAAAGAAAATTTAACTCTAGCTGTACCTCTACATCGAACATCTCATTATTCCTCATCCGTCTCTTAAGTCAAGGACTGCCTGACTCAAAAGCAACTTAAAAAAAACCAAATATTTCCGTAGTATGTAATCTTGTTCTATACATTTTTTTTATTATTTTCTTATATTTTTAACTTTCTTTATCAAACCAATATATATATATATATATATATATATATATATATATATATATCCATAGTAATTCTGCCCGAAGGCAGGTCCTTCACTACAATCATAGCATTTTGATGCTATGCTTGCAGCTTTTCTAGGGAATTGTAGGTGTGGTAGCTTCGCGTTGCTTTCCACACCGGTGAAGGATGATGATGATGATGATGATGATGAAATGATAATGATGGCCATATGATTTCGGGGACCGTTTGGGCCTTAAAGTCTTCCTGACATTTGTCTTACAGGTGAGGAAAAACCCCGATTAAAACCTCACCCAGAAAAACTGTCCCGACCGGGGATCGAACCCGGGCCCGCTGCGTGACAAGGCAGCACGCTACCTCGAGACAACAGCGGTGGACTATACATATATTCCACCGCTGTGGTCTCGAGGTAGCGTGCTGCCTTGTCACGCAGTGGGCCCGGGTTCGATCCCCGGTCGGTGCGGTTTTCTGGGTGAGGTTTTTATCGGGGTTTTTCCTCACCTGTAAGACAAATGGTCCCCGAAATCATATGGCCATCATCATCATCATCATCCTTATCATTATCATAATCATCATCATCCTTCACCGGTGTGGAAAGCAACGGGAAGGTACCACACTTGCCATTCCCTAGTGAAGCTGCAAGAATAGCATGAAAATGCTATGATTGCAGTGAAGGACCTGCCTTCGGGCAGAATTACTATGGATATATATATATATATATATATATATATACAAATAGTGTGCTATTATGTGACTTCATGTCTAAAAATGCAACTGATATACATTTTAATGAATTATGGTGAAATAGATCCTGACATTTAAATTCAACTCAGCATTTGCTAGAATGATTGAAGAAAATCACGATAAAATTTCAGTCAGGTAGGTCGACAGAAACTGAAGTTGTTAAGAACACTATACTAAAATACTATTCACAATCCATATATTCCGAGTCAGAGTACATATTCAATACATATTTTGATTTTTGGACACCCAGAGATTGGTTTAGTATTCGGAACCTTCAGAATAAGTATACCAGATGCTACCACCTATTTAAACTAATTCATTTGAGATATTACTGATACCAGAATTTAGTACTCGTTTAATTTGCTGGTTGTTACCCTTATGAATGGTTCAATTATGTGCAGAGGTAATTTATTAGTAACCTAGTCTATTTATTGTATACACTAAATAACACTCTTACTAACAAATTCACTCTTCCGAGCCAAGTTCCAGTTGTAATATAAACAAACTAGATGCATTTGATTGGTCGAATAATGATTCTACTCTTAGCATAGTTCCCACTCTTGAAATAGAGAAAATAAAAATAATAAAAATATGTATTATCTAGCACATGACTATGTAAGTTATATAGGATAATCTTAAAATGCATAATTACAATTTCAATAGATTATTAGAAGAATTGTTCTATTCTTACGCATGAGCAATGTAGAATAAGATGAAACTTCAGTTGGTTAAAAAAATTCCGCTTCTGTAGAATTATAAGCCATTGCAAAGGAAAGTATTTCAAAAGCGGAGGGAAACAAATTATTTTGAATGTTTTCAAACAGTGTAGGGGGAAAAAATCTACATTAGCTATTGAGGATATAGCGAAAATAACAGCAGAATTTACAGGTGAGTCAGCATGGAGCATACATTCTGCTCGTAATGAAATTGTAAATAAAGGTTATCATCGACATCATGGAAAAAGCGTAAATGTGTGATTAGGTAGGCATATATATATATATATATATTTTTTTTTTTTTTTCCATAAATAAATAAGAAATGGAAGTTCCTATTTATTGGTACCGTGTTATCTTGTGTTCAGTCTTATTTCCCATAAAATACGATGTTACCTAAGGACAATGTTTCTATCGATGACAGTTCCATAAACAAATCAATCACATGGCGGGTAAAAGTAGCGTCACGTTTCTTCCAATGGATGGAGTCGGCGGAGTAATACCTTATGTAAGTTTGTTAAGAGTACATCAGGAACTTAACTCGGAATTATTAAATAGTATAGTTTTACAATGCTAAAGTCTAGTAGGCCTATATGCGGTATTTAAATAATATATAAATGTATTTTGCCGTAATAGATGTTGAAGAATGGAAAATCGCCAAAATATACCCTATAGGCCTATATAAAAAAAGGAAACAGACAAGATTTTTCTAATTATAGGGAAAAAAAGTATATTGAATACGTGCTATAAAATGTATGCCAATATTAAAAAAAAAACAGCTTAAACATAATTATAGAAAATATTATATTGGATGTTCAAAATGGTTCAGGAAAGGAAGATCCTGTTCTGATAGTGTATATTCACAATGACTTACTTACTTACTCACTGGCACTATCGAATCCGTAGGTTCATGGCCGCGCGGACATAAGCTCTCCATACATCCCTATCCTGAGCTAATGCTTTCCAATCATTCCCTGTATAATCTACTTCCCTCAAATCATAGTTAATGTTGTTCTCCCACCTCATTCTTGGTCTACCAACTGGGCGTTTTCCTTCTGGCTTTCCTACAAGAAGTTTCCATGCACGTCTTTCATTCTCCATACGCGCAACATGTCCTGCCCATCGCAGTCTACGAGACTTAACTGTTCTTATTATATCTGGCTTCCTATAAAGACCATGTAGTTCATTGTTATGTAGTCTTCTCCATTCGCCTGTCTGTTCATCTCTCTTTGGTCCAAAATTTTTCCTAAGAACTTTATTCTCAAATACTCGTAATCTCCTTTCCTCCCTTAAAGTAAGAGTCCATGTTTCGCACCCATATAATATAACTGGTAGAATAATAGTTTTATATATTTTCAGCTTAACGTTTTTTGAAAGGAGTATGGACATCAAAAGTCTCTGTAATGCATAATAGCACGCATTTCCAGAATTGAGCCTATGTTTAATTTCTTTGTGCATCTCATTCCTATTTGTGATTATTGTTCCTAAGTATTTGAATTCAGCCACTTCCTCAAAATTTCCCTCATTTGTCCTTAGCTGTCCATTTCCTTTATATACTGAATTTCTATGTGTGACCATATAATTAGTTTTATTGATATTTACTTCCAGTCACAATTTCTTAGTGTTACTCAATAGTGTGTGCGTGTTGGCCTTTAGTATCTCCTCGCTATCGGCCAGTAGTACTACATCATCAGCATAAACTAACAGCTTATTAATACCATTCAGTTGTAAGCCTTTATTCACAATGACTTACCGTACTTATTTGAAAAACATATAGAATTTAACATCCCAACATATATAGGTTTTATAGACTATGAAAACGCTTTTGTTATGGTAAATAGAAGTAAATTATTGGATATAATGAGAAATAAAGGTATTCCACAACATTTGATTATGTCTATACAAAGTTTATATTTAAATAATACAATTGTAATAGACATGGGTTTTAAATCAAAACAACAAAAAATGGTAATAATAAATCGTGGTGTCAGACAAGAGTGTCCTTTATCACCTTATGTTAAAGTGGCAGATTAATTTAAATAAACATTTTAAAATAAATAATAAACTATTGGATACAATATTATTTGCCGATGATCAAGTTGTGATTTCCAGTTCAGAAGATGATCTACAAAGAGCTATTTATAATTTGGAAAAAAATAAGTGCAAATTATAATTTAAAATTTCAAAGAATAAAAACAACATTTTAGCATTAAAGGACACGATACCTTAAGAACAAAAATAGTAATTGATAATAAAATTTTAGAGCAAATGAACAGTTTTAAATATCTAGGTTTCTATTTATCGTACGTTAAAATTTAAGATATTAATGACAAAATAAATAAATTTAATCTAATGTGTGGCACTATTAAAAGAAGCCTTAAAAATACAAGAAAAGAAACAAAAATGATTTTTTTATAAAATAGGCCTAATGGCTGTTCCTGTGTTGATATATGGATCAGAATGTTGGACGATCACTAAAAGACAAGATCAAAGATTGGAAGCAACTGAGATGAGATTTTTAAGAAATATAGCAGGATATACTCTGCTGGATAAGAAAACAAATGAAGATATAAGAAAGGAACTAACTATTTTCAAACTTACAAACCGAATAATTAAATATAGGAACGCCTGGAAAGAACATATTAATAGACTGCCAGAAGAACGATTTCCAAAATTATTGTTAAATTATAAACCGCATGGAAGGAGAAATGTTGGACGCCCACACAGAAGATGGTCTGAACAATTTTAACAATTCTAGCTTTCATGAAACAGGAACTAGCCAACAGACTTAATCCCTGGATGATGATGATATTACGTACAATCACCAAGTTGATTATTTTTTTATCCATATTTAAAATGTTTTTCTTTCAACCGGCTCCGATTAATAGTTTGAGGATTCTAGTGCAGATAAGTCTATTTCAATTCGAAGAAAAACGACAAACAATGCAATTATTGTAGAAGTATGTGAAGAATGGCCAAAGAAATAGGCTACATTTACGTGTTTTTATTTTCTCAGGAGAAAGTACAGAAAATATTTGAATATTTAATCGGAAATTGAGTTAGAAATAATCTAAACAAATTGGTGCTAGCTGTACGCAATGTTGAAAACTAGTTACGAAATAAACGATCAACAAGATAGCTAACTTGTAGGAATATGCTACTAAATACTTACTCACTTATTACTCACTGGCACTATAGAACCCGAAGGTTCATGGCCGCGCGGACACAAGCTCTTCATACATCCTTTTCCTGAGCTAATGCTTTCCAATCATTTCCTGTATAATCTACTTTCCTCAAATCATACTTAATGTTGTTCTCCCACCTAATTCTTGTGGTCTACCAACTGGGCGTTTTCCCTCTGGCTTTTCTACAAGAAGCTTCTTTGCACGTCTTTCATTCCCCATACGCGCAACATGTCCTGCCCATCGCAGTTTACGAGACTTAACTGTTCTTATTAGATCTGGCTTCCTATAAAGACCATGTAGTTCATTGTCATGTAGTCTTCTCCATTTACCTGTCTCTTCATCTCTCTTTGGTCCAAAAATTTTCCTAAGAACTTTATTCTCAAAAACTCGTAATCTCATTTCCTTCCTTAAAGTAAGAGTCCATGTTTTGCACCAATATAACTGGTAGAATAATCGGTCTTATACTTAAAAAGTTAACCAATTTAACTTGCCCTAAACTTACATTTTTGTGTAGCATATTTTATTGTCAAGTGTTACTGTGATTTGCAATATGCATGAGAATAAAATCAGACGACGTAAATATTTCAGAAACTTGAATAAATATGTTGGCAAACATTTTGTTAGCACAAGGTGTAATCTAATCGTTCCCATATCCGCAGCAGGCCTTTAATCTTCGAAGTTGAGAGGCTTTAGTCGATAGAGGTATCGATATAGTTAGCAACTTGTTTCCATTCCAAGATTCATAGACTATCATGTGTATTAGAGTAGTCAATGCTTTATCCGTTTAATTTATTTTCTTTTTCAATTTCCATGTTTTACTCCAATCTCTCTCGATGGAATTACCAGGAATTCTGGCTACAGATAGTCCAACTACAATGCTTGAAACGAACAAAAACAATTGGTTAAAAGCCAAAGTATTATTGAAAGCATGGTATTTTTGAGCTTTTTATATAAAATATCATTGTGAGGAAGAGAATTACATGAAAAAAAGGAAATGGAGAAATCTTTGCCAAATACTAAGGGTGTATGTGACCTCGTAAAGAATAGTAGATATAATTTGGAACTTCACCAATTTTTTGTATACTTCCAAACTGGAAAGTCAACAACTTTGATCTCTTCATAAATTATTCACAAGTTTAGCTATGATGCGTTGAAAATATGCACATCTTGTTCGTCACGATATACAATGAAAATTAATGTACTGTATAATATACATTTATAGAGATTAAAATGGAGAAAATTTATATAAAACGTTTTGCAAAATAACAATATTTTTACATAGAGATTGTTTGCGATCAAAGTTTGAGATGTAATAGATGATGCCAAGTAGAACAACTTTTGCTTATATACTCATATCCGGCGACCCTGCAGTTCAAAGTTACGTATACTTGAAAGCATATACCTTGAAATTTTTCCATGATAACCAACGATGAGATGACGTATGTATAGAACGAGTGGCATGGGCTTCTTGTTGAGACTCTCATTCGCGAATTCCGAAGGAATAAACCTATTGCGGTTGTTCTTGTGAAAACGTTTTACAT
Organism: Diploptera punctata; assembly: GCA_030220185.1. NCBI lineage: Eukaryota > Metazoa > Arthropoda > Insecta > Blattodea > Blaberidae > Diploptera > Diploptera punctata. The sequence continues at coordinate 389,161 of JASPKZ010007182.1, read as the reverse complement.
ATCTTCATCAGTATTACATGTTAGTGCATACCGAATGACCACGATAAAAATTATAGATTATTTCTGCCCACTGCTCTGAATGTTTTTTTTATTCAATGTCACCACTTGTGATTTCGACATTCTGGTATTCTCTCCTGGCATGGTGTTATTGTAACCCTTTTCTGAGGTTGGGGCCCCTGCAAGACGGAGTTACGCTGCCCCGATGATATATGATGATGATTATGATGATAGAGATGCGCCAGGAGAGGCCTTAATCCTACACTTAATGAATATTTTAATGATGATAATGATGGCTAGATGATGATCGTTTGGGTCTTAAAGTATCCTGACATCCAGGAAACTTGCCCCGATCGGGAATTGAACCAGGGCCTGCTGCGTGACAAGACAACACGCTACCTCAAGACCATACAGCGGTGGAGGTGCTCTGAATGTCAAAGTGAATACATTCAAAGAAGCACGGATAAACGGGGGGGGGAGTATCTATGATAATTTGAAGTAATCAAATGCCTCGTCAGTAACTATTAGTGACAAACATTATAGTTTAACGAGATTATATATATATATATATATATATATATATATATGAAGGGCACAGGAAAATAACCAGGTAGTCACTTTTTTGTCGAAATGGAGTTTGAAGTGTCACTAAATTCTCTATAAAAAGTACTGGCGTTTAGAAGTGTGAAACAATACTCAACTATAAATAAGGAACGATTTACATCACAAAGCCAGTCTGCAGCCGACATTTGAAGAGTTAAGAGGTCACAGAACACGCAGAATCTCCTGAGAATGTCTACCGTAGTAGTAGACGAAACACCGAGTGTTAATAAAACCAGACCACGGCCATTTAGCCCGAAAGACATAAAATACATGAATCAAAATACCTGCCGTGAAAGTCTACAATTTTATATAATACAAGTTACAGTTTCTAATGGGGTTATTTACCACTAACGTTTTGCATACAGGTAAGCAAGTATCGAAGATGTACAACTAAAAGTACATTTTCTAAATTTCAAGGAGTAAGAGACTTACCTATTTTTTCTTCTGTTTGTGTGTATATATATAATGTTAAATTGCAGATTTTCGTGGATATAAGTATGAATAAGAAAGTTTTCTTGGGTTTTCGGCGTCATGGATTTAAGTTCGGCCTCTGGCCACTGATTCCGACGTTTCGGCATGATCCCACATGCCATTATCAAGGAATGATTCCGACGTTTCGACATGATCCCACATTATCATTCCTTTTGATAATGGCATGTAGGATCATGCCGAAACGTCGGAATCAGTGGCCAAAGGCTGAACTTGAATCCATGACGCGGAAAAAAAAAATTCTGTCTTATTCATATATATATATATATATATATATATATATATATATATATATATGTGTGTGTGTGTGTGTGTGTGTGTGTGTGTGTGTGTGTGTGTGTGTGTAATGGCTCAAATCATCGCAAATTTTTGTTTATTTTAGATCCAAGCTCGTCATATAACAATTAAGAAAAGTAACGTCGAGTTCTTTAACCAGGAAAATAGGACCTACATGAAGCAAAAATAAAAAAAAATTGATATAGGAGTTTCGGTACAGGTGAATGGAGAAGACTACAAACAATGAACTACATGGTCTTTATAGGAAGCCGGATATAATAAGAACAGTTAAGTCTCGTAGACTTCGATGGGCAGGACATGTTGCACGTATGGGGAATGAAAGACTTGCATGGAAGCTTCTTGTAGGAAAGCCAGAGGGAAAACGCCCAGTTGGTAGACCAAGAATGAGGTGGGAGAATAACATTAACTATGATTTGAGGAAGTAGATTATACAGGGAATGATTGGAAAGCATTAGCTCAGGATAGGGATGTATGGAGAGCTTATGTCCGTGCGGCCATGAACCTACGGGTTCGATAGTGCCAGTGAGTAAATAAGTAAGTATAGGAGTTTCGGTTTTGGATTTTCCGCAAAAATATTATATTGAAATTAAACTAGAAACATTTTCTCCAAAAAATCAACGAAATCTGAAATTAGAAGCAAGGGTGTATCTGAAAATAGAAATTAAAAAAATCGCTCCAGTAGCCGCGGTGTTTGTTTTTACGCAGTACATATGATTCAGTTAACAACATAACGATATATTCCGTGAACCAGAAAAATCGGAGTATAAATTCTACTTGCTGAAGATTATCTTTGTTTATGTGTGACGGAATTTTTATTCTCAAATGATGTACTGGTATTTAATTTCATATTGATATTCTAACTTAAGTACCGCGACGTAGCCGAGCGGTTTAAGCGAGATCTAGGAGAGATGCATTAGTTCTAGTCCCATGAGATATTTTTTCTCATGGTATTTCGGTCAGTATGGGACAGATAACCACCCATTATCAAGAGGAATTTGGATAGCTACAATAAGTAGCGGTTGTAGGTTGAAAAACCAACTATACCGGCTGGGGGACCTCGCATACTGATTACATATCACACCTACACTAACCTACCTCTGTGATTGATACGTATGGGTGTGAAACAAAGGCAAAATATCTTCTTCATCTGTCGCACAATGAAATACACACTAGGATTGACTTGGATATATTTTTAAACTACTAATCGTGTCAGACAGCTAGCTTCCTGTTCTTCAAAAATTTAATGTGAATCTGTTTTTTTGATTGGCAATGACAATATTTGCTAAACTTTTTCAATTATAAATATGTAATAAAATGTATTATTTTTGAACATTAATGAAACCCATCTGCAATAAAATCCTTAGAATAAAGAGAATTTCTCTCTATCAAGGGAACTGTCAACCATTGAATGCTGAAATCTACCTTGAAATATATCCCAAAGAAGTGTTGTGATGTACGAAGGCCAAATCCAGCGCCAAATCTCGCATTTAAACTATAGGGAAGTAATATAACTCCAGACTCCGTAGATTGGATAAACGTCAGTACCTACCGTCCGCGCCCCGCCCCACTTCCACACTCCACTCTGCTCTTACTGAAATAGGAAGTTCATCTGCTCCGTAAAGTGGGTTGCCATTGCTGGATTCTGACTTTGCTTTCTGTGCCTTGCAGTTGAAAACGGCAGATGATTTTTTTAACACTGCCTTTGTAGATCACAACGCTTCTCTGGGAGAAATTTCAATATAGATTTCGGCATGAAATGGTTAACAGTTCCTTTGTAAGTATTTTATTTTTCGCATACGGCAAATGCCCTAAGATTAGAATAAACATTTTTTATGTTTTTAATACATTGGAGACGGATGTGCAGACATATTTAATGTATTATTTCTAAAAAAGGATAAAGTTAATATTCTGCTAAATGTTTCAAATAATTTTCTTGCACTTTAATCTAAAACTTAGTATTACGCCTGAATGAAAAAACCTCTAAGGAAAATTTACCGAATTTTCCCGTCCTAGTACTAACCTTGGTTTCCTAGATGTCAGTATGAGGCGGAACGCTGACCACGGACCACTCAAATGACATCTATATGGAAACAAGTGTAACTAAATTAGTATGGTTCAAATTCTTCCCTGTTGGGGGAGAGCGCCTAAATCTCTGAAAAGGGAAACATGGGCTTACAAGATACAAGAAGATGGAAGTACAAAGTACAGCACATTTCAGGCCGTGTTGCTCGGGCGCTATGGGATCTGAAATAGGTTGAATGGCCTGGTTAAGATCCTGGGCAGAGGAGCAGAGAATTCTTTCTTCAATATATTTGTGTTGAGACTGAACCTAGGGCATTCTAAGCTTCTAAAAATAATACATTTTTTTGTTGATGGTTTGCTGGAGCATATTTCATAGTGCCGTTTACTAAGAAAAGTGGATCCTTGTGCATATAAACCAATGGACCTTCATTAAATGTTAATGGGACGTCTTTATAATTACAGTAAATTGCCATTTATTTTGGTCTATAATTTCTTGGGAATTTAAATTTAGACCTAGTCTAATTTTCGACATTTTTTTCGTAATTTTCGAAACTGTGTATCAACTAAAAAACTGCCTTTTGTATTAATCGTCATATAACACTGAGCAAGAAAAAATAAACTTTTTTTTGTGTCAGAAAGAAAATATATATGATTCTAATAGTATATTTTCTCCTGAATGCAAATATGATACCGGGGTTTCTCCATCACGCAAGGTTTCTGAGAGACAGGCATTTATAATTTCAAACACTTTAATATTTTCTACATTCGTAACTATACAATATTCGAATATTCGGACTCACCTAGAAAGTAAGAAATGACGATTTTCTGCTATATTTCGCCTATGGAACATCCCTCTTGATGGTCCAACAACAATCGGCCAGCATATTAGGATTCCATTTGCCTTGATATCTCTTTTCCATAGCTGAAATATCCTGAGTTAGCTCATTTGGTTTTATTTTACAATGGACAAATGGACGAAAAATGTTTATTAAAAAAATAATTATTTAAATCCATTAATTGAAACTGAAATAAAAAAAAAAACTGTGGGTGATGGAGAAATTCCGAATACATATTTGAAAACATAATAAAAAACTGCATTAAGTACAACTATTGGTACTCATGAGACAAAAATCATGTTGTCCAGTGTAATATGTGCCCATTAATACAATATTAAGACTTTTTAAATAGGGCCTGTATATATGTATACACGTAAGCCTATATACTTGATTGAGAAGAATAGGAAGTTTTGGTTTTATTAGATTTTTGTTCAAATATCCTTTGAAATTTCCTGTAAATTAATTCACAGTTGGACGAACGTGCAAGCTAATAAAACATGCACATGAACCACACAGCTTGATTGGAAAATTCTAATGTACATACGCATCTTCAATTTCTCATGCCGTTCAAATTCAGCAATGTAAAAAAAATAAAATAAAGGCTAGTTGAGTTGCTTGTATAATCTATATCTCGAATTGAATACAAAGTTGAGAAATCAAATTTTATAAATATAGCCTTGATTATTATTTCGTTTCATTTGGTACTTTGAAAAGTTTAATTAATGTGAACTTTTAAACAATTATGCCTCGTGATGTAACCGAATGGTTTAAGGCACACTTTGGCGCAGAGCTGCGGCATTGCGCTGATTCGAGTCCCCAAGGGAGAAGAAATTTTGTATTGGAAATTCGCCCAGCATCGTAAGGAATTTGAGTAGGTGCAATAAGGTAGCGGCTCCAGGCTGAGAAAACCAGCTATAACGGCTGGGAGACTCGACATGCCGATCACATGTTACCCTTACATTGGCTTATGATCGTACACCTCTGTAAATTACGTATACGACACAAGTGGATTGAGGCCAGCAGCAGGATGGTAGCCCAAGGATCTTCTAGGCCTGTCGAACCATGGAGTTAATCAACAATCTTCTTCTTCTTCGTCACAATTTAGGCTTATTTACTAGCCTGTTGCGGCTACAAATTGCTGCGGTTTCCATCTTTTCTTTGGTCTTCCCAAACTTTTTTCTTCCTCATGGTGAATAGTTGTATGCTGCTTTTAGTATTCTATTCTCAGTCATCCTTGCTAAGTGTTCTTTCCAGTTTGTTTTGTATTTCACTATTGTTGTATTTAATTCCTCTACTTTTAGTTGTTGTCTTGTTTCTGTATTGTATTTTATGTCTGTTCTTTGATATCCCAATGGATTATCACCTTGGCGTGGTAGGAAGGTTCAGTACCAATGACCCAGACGATCATAACCGGGAAGCCTTGGCTTGCGGTTAGATAAGAGGAGAGGGAATTAAGAATAATTCGCAAAGTGGGAGCAACGACCACACTGGAAGCTGTAAGCACGGAAGATCACAACGGCAGACACGGCTGAGATAGAAATATCGGAAAGGCGAAAACGGCGGAAGTGGCAACCCAATCTCTGGGGATGAAATAAGAGACCAGCTCGGGGAAACATGAGTGAAGTCCTCAACGGCAGAAGGCGGAAGATGCAACCTTTGTTGTGGGGATAAAACACAAGGAAGCAAGTCCAAAGGCTTTAAGGAGCAGCCTCCTCCAAAGGACTAACCCTGCAGAACGTTAGCACCGTACTCAGAGGACATTTGAAAATACGCACTTACAAGCTCCAAAGAGATAGCCGGTCTGTTAATCAACAATACCACATGCATCTGTAAGGGTTCTTTAACTCCACGGTGCGACAGGCCTATATAGAAGGCCCTCGGCCTCTCAGAAGTCAGCAGGCATCACTTCCGTATGTGTTGATCACAGAGACAGTAGATCATCCAGCTAGTGTAGGGGTGTCATGTGTCAGCATGTCGGGTCCCCCAGCGGTTATAGCTATTTTGCTTTCAACCTGCAGCCGCTACTTATTGTAACTACCCAAATTCCCGATGATGCTGGATGGGAACCGGTCCCATACTGGTGGATATTCTATGTAGTTTCAATCTAATTTCATATTTCTTTCTTAGGTCTCAGGTTTATGATCCAATCATGAATGCAGATCTTTCTGTTATTTTATGAAGAATCATCTGGATGTCTCTTGTCATATTTTCCCCAAAATGTGTCCTGATTATACCATTAATTTTGCGCCACGTTACTTAAAAATGTTATTAAACCATGCGAATTGCAACCAACTTGCGCTGCCGTGTTTCGATCTACTACGTTGTGTATATTAGCATAGTAATATTCATAATCCTTTGCCCGGGCCCATGAGAGGCAAAGATTGATTCATCCTTCCTATCCAAATTCACAAACATTAATCAATAATAATTTTTAAAACACACTGTAGTAATTTATGATGCTTAGTTAACCTGAATGTACTATTATCGACCATGAAAGCTAGACGGAAACAAGGAGCTCATATAACTTTTGAGCAAGCATATGTACAGGAATTATGCAAGACAGCTGTAGCGTGGCTAACATACGGTACAATAATCAAACATTGACATTTACTTAAAATTATATTTAATGTTAAATTGCACGTCTGAAGTTTGAAAAGTTAAAACTTGATCATTCGAATACTAAATGACAAATAATAAATAATACCAAAAATAACATAATTTACACACTCAACCTCTCATACGTACTTTTAGTCCTGCCTAGGGTGCTTTACCCTGGCTTCCCGGATCAAAACCCAAAATACGCAGCTCGCGTCCTCCAGACGACAAACCAGTGTTGCAACGAAAATCTACGATCGAATCATAGTGTTCACTAAGTGTGCAGCCTATTTGAGCGTTCCGAGGTAGAAGGGAAAGTTGCGCACGACAAAGAGATCAAAGGGAGGGGTAGAAAGGAGAGTGAGAGTAGATAGAAAGAGAAAGGAAATTGGCATAGTTCACGAATCTCACTATTGAAGGAGGATAGCAGCACTGATGCAATCAACCGAAATAGCACTTTCGGTTCAATTTTATTAGGCTATATTAGGACATTTTATTATCAAGATCTTCCTTACCGTTATGTGACAATATATTTCTCAAATACGAATTGAAGGTTTCAATCTGTTCAATGATATGCTAATCATTCTTTATTTTAATTATGTTTATTTTCAGCCCCAATTTCTTAATGTTACTCAATATAATGTGCGTGTTGGCTCTTAGTGTCGCTCACTATCACCTAATAACACTTTATCATCCGCATATACCAAGAGTTTATTAATATAAATAAGTTGTACGCTTTCTTAATCCCCACCTTTGTGGTGCCGGGGTTAACCGTAGGCTCAAATGGTATCAGGACTTTCACTAATCATTTTAACGACCCAGAATACTATTACTTCGGCACCAGTCTATCTTCCCCTCATAAACGTTCTAGGGGTCTCTTGTCCCTTATATTATTGTGTTCCAGTTTGTGCGTTATAATTTATACGTTAGTTATTAATCAATGGAATAGAAATTGTTTTGATTTTTGAAGTTTTTGGGAAATGTTCACATGCAGCTGCATCCACAATAAAAGTCTTATACTTGCTGTTGATATCCGTGGAGGATGTCACGCACTAATGGAATTCCTAAGTTTGTAAGCCTGAAGAAACAGGAAAATCTCCCTTCAAAAAGTCTTCTTATTATTTAAAATGTATATTTAAATTTTTCTTTGTCATTGTGACACATTTATAGACATTATTTAACAACATATGGTATAAATATAAAAAAAATGCGGATAAAATGGACGTTTCCAAATAGAAATATCTAAGTGAATTTCTACAAAATCGGCCGCGGTGAACTAGTGGTTTTGTTCTTGCGTCTGATCCCGAAGGTCGACGGTTCAAACCCGGCCGGGGTCAATGGCTTTTTTTTGGGATGGAGAAATATAAGGAGCAAGTCCTCTGGGAGGGACTTGAAGCCGTGGGTCGCGAGTCTGAAGACTTTCAGGCTCGTAAAACAACCACAAACCTGAATAAAAAATCATCGTACAAAATTTACCGACCTTCTTCATCCTAGTAAAATCTTAGTTGCCTACTATATATCTCATTGGATCGGTAATTGACCGCATACCATTCATGTCATGTCTAGGAAAATAAGCGTAACTAAATTAAGTTAACGTTAATAAAATTCATGATAAAGTTCCGTTGAGGTATTATTCAAAATTAAAATATAAAATTATCAAATATTTACCTAAAAGATCCGTCTCCTCAACTTAAAGATCATTAAATAAAATCATTAATAATCTTTATGTTTTAATTTTAAATTTAATTGGTCTAGTATTTCCTAACAAAGGAGAGGTTAAGGCTCAACATTGGCTGTTATTGTAGACGTAGAATTTCTCCAAAATGAAAATGCAAATCAAATTAAAAATATTTAAATAGGTAATTAATCTACAGTTAATAAATTGTTGTACAATATATTTTGTAAAAGTGAAATTTCTGCTTTTTTTATGAGAGTATTAAATTCGGAAATTATCATTAAGCTAACTTGTAAGGAAATGATTATCATTTAACCAGATGTTATAGTTGTGGTGTTTTTGTTCTCTTACAGAATATTATAAATCTTCTATTTAATTAATTTATATTCTGTATAAACAGGATCAATCACAAATCCATGATAGTAAAAATGTGTGGGCTCTAATGGGTTAACCCATCTAACCAATGTACTTCTGCGTTAATCTTCATTAAAATGAAGGTTGATTTATCACACAATGTCATTTTTCGCTGTCTAGCTTCTCTCCCAGAATAAGAATATTTCTTTTCGCTCTCTTTCCTTGATGAAAAAAGTAATTCATCTATCATAATTTCTGTAAACTGACAGCCAAAAAATACCATTTATATTATTTTATGAAGAAAATACCTTGACGCAACGTGAATTTAAAGTTGAAAACAGATCAATATGAGTTTTGATTTTAAATATTACAGATTCAGAATAATGAAATATTCCTTTTTTTTTTAATTGCAGATTTGTTGAACCCTTGCTGCATATACTTAAGAAATGAAACATGACTATGAGAAGCGATTGATTTTATACATTATCCTACTGTATTTTGTTAAAGCCTCAACTCAAGAGTCCATCCATAGTAATTCTGCCCGAAGGCAGGTCCTTCACTGCAATCATAGCATTTTCATGCTATTCTTGCAGCTTTACTAGGGAATTGTAGGTGTGGTAGCTTCCCGTTGCTTTCCACACCGGTGAAGGATGATGATGCTGATAATGATAAGGATGACGATGATGGGCGTATGATTTCGGGGACCGTTTGGGCCTTAACGTTTTCCTGACAATTGTCTTACAGGTGAGGAAAAATCCCGATAAAAACCTCACCCAGAAAAACTGCCCCGACCGGGGATCGAACCCGGGCCCGCTGCGTGACAAGGCACCACAGCGGTGGACTAACTTAAGAGTAGAGATAATTTAATTCAGTACAAAGTATTTGGTGACATTACTTTTTTTCTATTTTTTATTCTTTTCCTCCTTCCTACTCCTTTATCTATCCAATATCTCCTTATTTTGAATATTCTTTTATTCTGATATTAATTTTAAGTATTGAATAATATGTAATTTTATTGAATAATAATAATAATAATAATAATAATAATAATAATAATAATAATAATAATGATAATAATATTAATTATTATTTTTTAATGCCCCAGGTTGTTATTTCTGCATTTCTCTGCATTTGGTGTTCTCTCCTGGCATGGCGTACTTGTAACCCACTTCTGAGTTTGGGGCGCCTGGATATGCTGCCCCTATGATATGAGAATTGGTGATGATGGTAATGATGCGCCAGGAGAGGCCTTAAACTAAACTTAATGTAATTAGGCAACTATGATATTGTTCATAATGATGGCCAGATAGTGTTCGGAGACCGTTTGGGCCTTAAAGGTTTCTGACATTTATCTTAGAGGAAAGGAAAAACCCCGAAAAAAATCTCACTCAGGAAACTTGTCCCGACCCGAGATCGAACCCGGCCCGCTGCGTGACAAGGCAGCGCGCTACCTCGAGACCACAGTGGTGAATAATTAATTAAAAATATAGAAAACAGTTTATATTTAACTTTTTATCGTATCCAAATATTATGCTATGTATTGTTGTTGTCTAATGTGCTGCATCTAAACACTGAAGTCATTAGCAGTCTTGCTCTCCAATGCATTGAGAGCTATATATTGTTGTAGTATTAAGAGATTCTGGGCTAAGTGCTCGTGGTCCACGACTGGTGTTTCTCCCTCAACTGCGGAGGACATCTTCAATGGCGAGTACTTTAAACCATTTCATTAAGATATTTAAACATTTTTGTTTATTTTATTTTTTTCTACAGGATTAACTGTATAGGTAGTGTTTCCTGGTCGGAGGATCGACTGTGAACATCGGGTTGATGGTTATGTAGTATGTATCACTTAAAAACTCGATAAATCTCATTTATTCCTACAAGTTCTACACATGTCTATGTCATTAGTTCCTGGATAACGTTAAGACATGTGAGGACGAGGAGCGAATCTTAACGCTATACTTGAAACCTATCAGCTAGAGGAGAAACCCTAATAGAAAATCATTGGCTCCGTACTCTAAACATGAAACAAAGGTCGTGCAGGCCGGTTCTGATTGGAAATGAAATACTTGAATGCAACATTCCAAAGTTACTTGTGTCGTGAACGAGACTTCATCTATTACAATGACGTCATCTGCCATAAATTTAGTTCCAGATCAACTTTGCCTCAGTCTAAAGTGCCTGCTGTCTATTTATAACAGCTAAAAAGTGTTCAATATAAATTATTTACCTTGAAAATACCTAAATTACAATAGCAAAAGCCACCCTAAAATATAGCAGTGAAAACTAGATTTTAAATTTTAGACATAAAAAAATTAGGCCTGTAAGTTGGACAATTGAGATTTTTACTTACTCTTTTAGCTGTAAAGAGGCTGAAAAAAAAGAGAAATGCTGATATTTGCGAAATATTAGGCTATAAGTTCAATTAGTTTACCTTCGAGGAGAAATTGATTATTCAAATTATTTATGAGTATAACTATTATATATGTTACAACAGCTAAAAATATGATAGTGATTATTAAGGCTGCTTTACAATAGGAGTAGCTCCATCTTGTAAATTTATGTTGGAATGGTAGAAGGTATCCAAACATGTAGGAAATGGTTAAATCACCTTCATAGAATGCATTCAAATCGTTTAGCTAAGAAGGTACTCCAGTACCAACCTAAAGGATACAGACACAGAGGAATGCCTAAGCAACGCTTGAGAAATCAAGAACACTCTGACATAGAGGAATAGGCTCAGCTGAGTGTAAATATAAAATGTTCATAATGATGGGATGGAACTTGCAAATACAATCTTAAAGTTATATACGTGTGGAGCATATTAAGTGAAAAAGGAATTCCACTACACTTGATAGCAGTAATTAAGAAAATGTATGAGAAAACAAAAATAAAAATAAATCAAAGGGAATCAATACATATAACAGGAGGAGTTAGATAAGGTTGTCCACTATCAACCACTCTTTTTTAACATTTATTTTGACGACATGATAAGATCATGGAAGCAAATGACGACTGGGGGAATTAGCTCAGGAAATATAGTAGTAAAAACAGTAGATTTTGCCGTTGACCAGATTTTAATAGCAAAAACAGACGACGAACTACAAAGAATGCTATATAAACTAAATTAAATATAAAAAATACAACATGGAAATATCAACAGAAAAATAAAAAACAATGGCTTTCAAGGGCGCTCATCCAGTTCGGACAAAGATGATATTAGAAAATAAACCATTAGAACAAGTGGTAAGATATAACTTACTAGGTTGCGAAATATCAAACACAGCGATATAAATAACAAACTAAATAAGTTTAATTATATAACAGAAACACTAAAAAGAAATTTGAAAAATAAAGCCAGGAAAGACTCTATAATGAAATTATACAAGACAATGGCAGTGCCTATTATTACTTATGGATCCGAAACATGGACAGTGACAACACTACAATCTGCCAGAATACAAGCTGCTGAAATGAAATTCCTCAGACCAATAGCAGGATATCAATGAACAGACAAAAAACACAACACAGAAATAAGACAACAACTAAAAATAGAGGAATTAAACACAACAATAGTGAAATACAGAACAAACTGGAAAGAACACTTGGGAAGGATGGCTGAGAATAGAATACCAAAAGCAGGATATTCACCATAATGAAGAAGAAGTTTGGGAGACCAAAGAAAAGATGGAAACAGCAGCAATTTGGAGCCGGAACAGGCTAGTAAATAAGCCTAAACCGTGATGAAGAAGAAGAAGTCAATCATATACACTATATTATATGAGATAAATTCAAGGTTTGGCCATAATATAATCAAAATCTTAAGTGTAATTTATTTGGATTTAATTTGTTTAGACAAGAGTAGGGTAGTTATGATCTTGAAACTTATATAATTTGGAGATATTTTAATATGGCAATATTATAATTGAGTAGAATATTTTATGACAGATAAGTCATGACTCCTAGAGAAGCACTAATCAATAGATTGGTTGTCCGTCCCACGGCGTTGCCTAGCTGAGACCTCGCGACACATCACTGTACATTAATTTCCTTTGCGCTAGGAAAACTTATGTACTATTGATTGCTGAGAATATTTGATAGAGAAAGAGCTATTTTTTACTTTAATTCTTGTGAAAGTCCTACGTTTTAAGTGCTGCAGTTGTTGAGATATTTATGAATCTTTTTCAATTAAAAACGGGCTATTGATATATATATATATATATATATATATATATATATATGATATGAAAAGAAAAATGGATGCTTGAGTCGGGATTCGAACTCGAGTCTCTAAAGTCTGTACCTTTAGCGCTCTAACCAACTGAGCTACTCAAGAATTCCAATACAAGCATACAATTTTCTTATACATGTAGTATTCTCAATTCACACAAGAGGTAGCTGAAATTGTTCCAACTGCCATCTCGCGGCTAACGTAACAGTTAAGCAAATGTCAAAAATATATTTATAATAATATATAGAGAAAAGAGTTACAGATATTAAAGTAAATATTCTTTTTAAAAATTGGCTTCTTAACTGTTACGTTAGCCGCGAGAGATGGCAGTTTGGAACAATTTCCAGCTACATCCTTGTGTGAATTGAGAATTAATACATGTATAAGAAAAATGTAGGCTTGTATTGGAAGTCTTGAGTAGCTCAGTAGCTCAGTTGGTTAGAGCGCCTAAAGGTTTACAGACTTTAGAGACTCGAGTTCGAATCCCGACTCAAGCATTCCATTTTCTTTTCATATCATATTTGCCTTCATTGCAAAATGTCAAAAATATATTTATAATATTTTCTAGATATAAAAGCGTTACTGATATAAAGTAAATATTCTGCTTTAAAAATTTGCTTAACTGTTACGTTAGCCGCGACAGATTGGCAGTTGGAAAACAATTTCAGCTAACTCTTGTGTGTGAAGTGAGAATACTACATGTATAAGAAAATTGTATGCTTGTATTGGAATTCTTGAGTAGCTCAGTTGGTTAGAGCGCTAAAGGTACAGACTTTAGAGACTCGAGTTCGAATCCCGACTCAAGCATTCATTTTTCTTTTCATATCATATTTGCCTTCATTGCCAAATGTCAAAAATATATTTATAATATCTATATATATATAGGGACCTATTACACGTTATACAGTAAGAGAGTGTTCGAATGAAGAAAGTATTTTATAAATTTGTCAAAAATTGGAATTTATTTCTAAATAGGTAAGTCCGCATATTAGTAGAGTTAAACTTAAGCTGTATGGGAGAGATAACGGGGTGTAGATATCTGGAAATTATGTAAACTTTAGGATTGGCAATGACGCATTAGTGGTGAAATGATCCATTCACTATAGTATGTGACTGCAGATATGAATTGTTTTTATTTCAGTCACGGACGGATTCAGTCTTTCGTGTTTTCTCGGAATCCTTGAAAACGCCTTCTTATTCCTTTTCGATTTTGCGGTTCATTTATCCGACCATAAATCACTGTCCTAGTTGTGAAATTAACTATAAAACTCCGATCTGTCTAGACTTATAACTCTGTTTTATATTTGACTCATTTTTTGCAGAAACAAATTCTGTACGTTCATCGTGAAATTCACGATTAAACTCGACAGGAATACAACTGAAAAATAAATAAACTAAACTAAAATAACACGCTTTATTAGAAAACCGAACTAAAAATGAAAAATAATTTTAATTTCCAACACGCTTGGGATAAAATTAAAGTGGTCGACAAAAAAATCATCTCCAACACATCTAGAATAAACTAGGGTTATCTACAAAAAATAATTTTACCATCAAAAGCGTGAGGTGCTCTTTATCAATTAATATTTTTGATAATAAACAAATATTGGTAAAAGTAAAGTCTCTAAGAAGAAACATAAAAACCATAAAAAGCACCCCACGCTTTTGATGGTAAAATTATTTTTTGTAGACAACTCTAGTTTTATTCTAGATGTGTCGGAGATGTTTTTGTTGTTGACCACTTTAATTTTGTCTCAAACGTGTTGGAAATTAAAAATTATTTTTCATTTTTTAGTTCGGTTTTCTAATAAAGCGTGTTGTTTTAGTTTTTTAAACTATTATTTATTTTTTATTTTTTAGTTTGGTTTTCTAATAAAGCGTGTTGTTTTAGTTTTTTAAATTATTATTTATTTTTTTATTTTTAGTTTAATTGATTCTCATAAACCGGAATCCCATGAAAATTTAATTGCTTACGATATTTTTAGTGTCTAGGCACGAATATAATTATATATTTTTTAAATTATTATCTAAAATTATTATAATATTTTTGAATATTTTAATAAAGATAAATAGTTGTTAATCGTATCCTTCTCATATTTTTTGGATAAATTACAATGTGGTAAGTTTATAAAATTGTTATTAATATTTTACAGAATAAGGTAAAAATGTAAATATCTTTAAATTCGATACTATTGTAGCATGAGCTAAAAGTAATACTCTTATAAAAAAAAATCCTCCGGGCCGGATTTGAACCAGCAACCTATGTATTACTGAAACTATATACCACTACAGTCCACCGCTCTACCAACTGAGCTACGAGAGGATATAATATACTTCTTTTACAACGATGGACTAACAAATCGATAAGTTTGCAACCTATTATACCGGTATTTTTTTATGTCCAGATGATCCTGGCAAGGATCTTAGAAAAAATTATGAAATTTTTGTACTGACATTGGTCCTTTACAAGTATAGAAAGTTTCAAGTCATCAAATGTTTTTAAGTGGGTGAAAATCGTGTTGAAAGATTCCGTTACATAGACAAATACAGGTCAAGCTAATAGTAAAGCGTGTAAAAAAGTAGGATGTATTATTCTTATAGGCCTAGTATATCATCTTTATCCATAGCGCGACAGATATAGAAGGCCCGTGATCTACCAGCTGGCTGCTGGATTGACATCCATAAGTGTTAAATCACAGAGGTGGACATTTATCTAGCCAGTTATGTATGATTTGAGGTCAGCTTGTCGAGTCCCCAAGTCATTATAGCTGGTTTTATTTTCAACCTGGAACTGCTACTTATTGTAGCTACCCAAATTTCTTAGGATGCTGGGTGGGGACCGGTACCACACTGGCCGAAATTTCATGAGAAAATTTCTACCCCATAGGGATCCGATACAGGGCTAGTCCTATAGCTATACCCAAGGCCTCATGCCTTAAACCGCTCGGCAACGGCGCGGAACATTATTCCTATAGCATTTAGTTGCAAAAAGTGTGAAATAAAACTATTGAGTTTTTATTACCAATGTTTAAAGTTCTCTGGCCGATATTGGCATGAAACATTTTTTGACTCGCATTCGGAAGATCTCGGAATCAAAGTGGCCAACCTGTAATTTTTCCTCAGTTTTCAAAACTGGGTAGGAATTTTATTTCTAGGATCTGTTTCATCGTAATAATAACTCCATAATACCACCAAACTAACTTCTAGAAAAACACATATTAAATAGGCCTATATTAATTGAAATACACAGCCAATTGGATATAATATATATAGGTTATAGGTTGATATTATCTTAGATGCCAAAAGGCTTTATATAAGAATAAAAGTAGAAAATAAATATTCTCCCGATTGTGGATATTAGAAGAAATGTAAGATGTATTTTTTTTATCTTCCTCAGTACAATCTCTTCTTTCTTTAAGTACTTTTTCATGTCCCCACTCTACCTGGGTAACAAGATCAGTCAGGAGAAGATTTTTGACTCTGGATCAGATACATACTTTTTTGACAACACAAGGAAATGTAGGATCTCCACGCATGAGTGCCAGAGCCACCTTCGAGATAATATCAACATTTAAGACACGAAAAACTCTATACATTCATATTAGACTAGGCGATTATGGTAGGATAATATATATTTAGATGATATCATTAGTACATGGCAAACTTTTTTAGATGAACATTTTATGATGAACGGTACGAAAATGTACTGTCTTTTATTCGCAGATGACCAGATCATCGTAGCTTCCTCAGAAAATCAACCACAAATATCAGTTTATAAATTATGGAAACTAATAAACGATTATAATTTAAATATATCAACAGAGAAAACAAAGCCAATGGCATTTATTGGAACACAGCATAAAAGGACAAAAATTGTAATTGGAGCAAACATAATTGAACAAGTAACTTGTTTCAGTTATCTGGGATGCATGATATTGTACCAGCAAACTTTGGACATGGAGAAGAAATTAGGAAAATTTCAACAGATATGTCGTTCAATAAGAAGATATTTGAGAAATAAGCCCACAAGGGAAACTCGATTAAAATTTTACAAAACAGTAACCGTTCCAACATTAACATACGGGTCTGAGACTTGGTCTTTAACGATCTATAATAAAAATAAAATTGAGACAATAGAAATGAGATTTCTTAGATCAGTTGCAGGTGTATCTCTAAGAGATCAAAGGAGAATTCAAGATATCAGAGATGAACTACAGATCTATAATATAAACGAGAGAATACACACAAATAAACGTAATTGGTTTGAACATAGGCTATACAAAGAATGCCAAATAATCGTTTATCAAAACAGATGCTTCATTATAGGCCTCTAGGCCAAAGAAATGTAGGAAGACCAAAACGTCGTTGGAAAGACGACCTGCACCTGCAGCATATAGTGCACCGGGGAGCGGAACGGGTTAACAGGCCCATACCTTGATGATGATGATGATGATTATGGTAGGATGATTATGGTCCAAAAATGATATTTAGTAACTATTTGCGTCTTAAAGTTTCCTGATATTCGTCTTAAAGGTAGTTTCCTGATATTCGTCTTAAAGGTGAGGACAAACTCACCCAGGCAACTTCTACGGTTACCGGCTTAGAATCCGGGCCCGCTGAGCCTGAGACAGCCATATTACTCCTAGACTACAGCGGTGAACGATGTAAGATATTGTGATGTCATGTGATTTCTAACTTCATGATCGGTACTCGAGGTACAGTGAATATAACTGCAGTCTAGCATTAAAAACGGTGCGTATTTTAGAGTGTAATTTGCGCTCCTTAGATCACTCTACCTTTACCTGTCGCGCCATTGAGTTTTATAACCTAATTACGGCTTATTATTCATCCATTTCATTTTATCATTCATTCTATCGAGACTTTAATTGAATCACTTTTAATTATGAACAGTGCCTGTATGTAGTAGAGTGGTTTTCTCTGTTGTTTTATGTGATTATTCTTCAAGCTTTTCACATTAGTATTGTTTTTATGAAGTTAGAACATACATTTAACGGGGCATTAAAGGTTGACATTTGACCTTCTTATGTAGGAAAGTAGATGGTAAATAATACACAATTGAATATTTTTCTAGTGCATCCTGTTCTATAGAGTATCTTAGAGAATTAAATTTCCTTTGAAAATGCTTCCATAAAGTCAGGTAAAGGAAAGTTGCAATTAAGGAATTACTGAAGGAAAATGTCAGCGACAAGCATTTTGCAACAGGAAGAACGCTTTAAACATAACAGAAATTCATTTCATTAACGAACAGTTCAATTTAATAAACATGCACCAGTCTTTTATAATACAGGCCTGTCTCCTTCCATGGAGGAAATGTCGCATCCTTCATTATAAACAAAGATTTTGTTCTGAAATATGATTTTCTAGTAATTGCATAAATTATATCATTCTTATAGACTCATTTCATAGAGGTAAATTATTATTATTTATTAATTACGAGCTAATACACGGCGTGCGCTGCTACCCATAAATAAATGAAAATTAATGTGTTTTTATGTTTAGTTGAATAAGTAAAAGGAAGAATAATTATAAATTTATACTTTTAAATACCCCGTGCTGATTACCCGGCGTTGCCCGGGAATCTATTTATCCCGATCTTCTTGGCATAAATGAGCTGAAAAACAAAAATGAATGTACTTCTTATGATTAGTTGAATAAGTAAAATGAAAAATAATTATAAATGTATATCGTAATTGTTTTAAGATTACCTGTGTTGATTATCCGGTTTTGCCCAGGAATCTACTTATCTCGATCTTCTTGGCATAAATGAGCTAACAGACAACATTCGTAATTGTGAGTTATCCGTAAAAGAATACCCGCCATGTTCTGCTATGCTTGCACAGGAATCTATGTACTTGTCTCGATCTTCTTGGCATCAATGAAAAACAAAAATGGTTATTGTGAGTTATCCGTAAGAGATGAACATATGCTGTGGCAGTATTTTTTGTAAATCTTTTTGAGACATTCAATTATGTGTACATTAATTTTGTGTACTTGTTATGGTTTAGACAGCGTAAGCCATTTAAGCGTCCAAAGAGCTACTTTTTTCACGTTTTCCACTACAAAGGGCGATTTTTAAGGACGTAGGAGTTGAGATTACAAATCTCTTATAGCTTATGTTCATCCCGGGAATCTCCCGAACGTTTTGAAAAAAGTCCCATCACAATCGGATCAACGGTGTAGCCGCGCATAAAGTACGAACAAACATTTATATATATATATATATATATATATATATATATATATATATATATATATATATATTAGATTAATAAGAGGAGAAGTGCGCTCAAGTTGAGCATTAGTTTTTTTTTTTTAGTTTAGTTTTTGTTGTAGTCTGTTATCGATTTTGTTCTATTTGCATACGTCAAGATATGGTATTTTTACATCTTTCTCCGCATAGCAGGCATTTGCAATCTTCTGTCGGATCGTGGAATTTCTTGTTTGCACAAATTTTATGGTGAAAACCATGTATTGCGAGTCTTGTTAAGACGTGTCTCTGGGTGTTACACTCTCTGGTCCAACTATCATCTAGCATGGCTGATGTTATGTAGAACTTTAAAGTCCAGCTCTAAATCTCCGGTTCTGACGTTTAGGTTGTAGGAGGGGTAAAAAGATAAACTCGCCCTCTACTGCCAATAAGGAAATAGTTGAAGTGGGAGTGAACGTCTGCCACAACCAATCAGTGCTCCTGACACCGCTATAGCGCGCTAGTCATCATCATCATCTGCATTCATGGATTAGGTCTGTTGACCCGTTCCGACTTCAGCCCATCTCTTTCTAGGTCTGCCCACATCTCGGGTGCCTTTAGGTTTGTATTTTGTTATTTGTTTTGAATATCTATCTTCGCTCATTCTGTCTATGTGTTGATTCCATTTTTGTCTGCATGTATCTATTTTATTAGTTATTGGAAATATTTCAAGTTCCTGTCTTATTTCTGTGTTCTTGATTCTGTCTTCCTTAGTGCAAAAATTTCATTTCTGCCGCCGTTATCCTACTTAGATCTTGTTTTTTATGTATCCAGGCTTCTGAACCATAGAGCAGTACCGGTACTGCCAACGTTTTGTAAAATTTCAATTGGGTCTCTCTTGTTGTTTTGTTATTTAGTGATCGTTTTATCGTACCACATATTCCCTGGAATTTTGCTATTTTATTAGTTATATCATTATCATAATTAGATCAAATGTCACATCCTAGATAATTGAGATGGTTCACCTGTTCTATGATTTTGTTTCCTATTACTATTTTGGATCTGATTTGATTTTTCCCTTGGAATGCCATTACCTTAGTTTTTTCTATGGATATTTTGAGATTATATTGTTCACATATATTATGTAGTTTAAAAATATTCCTTTGAAGTTCGTCTTCCGTATTATTATTATTACCTGGTCATCAGCGTATAATAATGTTTTCAAGTAGTGTGTTTTATCTAATTTTATTCCTTTATTTGTTTCTTCGTTCCATTTTTTTATTATATCAATGATGTATAGGTTAAACAAAACTGGAGAGGTACTGCATCCTTGTTTAACTCCTTGATTAGTATGAATTTTAATTTTACTTACTTCATTTCTAGTTTTTATAACAAAATTTGTGTTCCAGTACAAACTCTTTATAGCTGCTATTAAGTGTTTCGGAATTCCTTTTTCTTTTAAAATTGTCCAAAGTTTTCCTCTATCTACTGTATCAAATGCCTTGACAAAATCAATAAAAGCTATGTGTGTTTCCTTGTTATATTCTCTTCTTTTGTTTTTAAGTTCTTTTATCGTATATGTATTATCCATACATGAACGCCCTGGTCTGAATCCACTTTGTTCTTCTGTTAACATTACCTCTGCTATTTGTTTTTAACCTAAATGTTAAGATTCTTGAGTATATTTTATAGCCTGCAGTTAAAATACTTATTCCTCTGTAGTTGTTGCAGTCTTTACGTTCTCCTTTCTTAAAAATAGATTGTACTATTGTTGTCCAGGTTTCTGGTACTGTTGCTTGTTTCCAACATAAATTAAAAAAATGTAATAATCTAGTTTAAAAAAGTCCTCTATATTTTATTAATTAAGCGCACTAATAAGGTTTGAAATTGCTGAGATTTTGTCAGCTGTATTTCTGCTGACCGTATACATAAAGCGGCCGCTCCCACTGAATATCCATATCGGCAACACTGTCGTGAAAACATCAGGGCCGGAGACTCAGTGGTTGGACTACAGGTCTATCTCTCTCTTCTTGTGTTCCCTGATGTTATGATACGTATATCATTACTTATTTCTTAATGTTGTGTTGTCTCCGAGGTGGCCCTGTCAATGAGCTGATCATTCATTCGAGAAAGTCTTCCACTCTCTTATGTTCTTAAAAAAAGTATGTTTGTGGTCCATAGTTTAAAATCCTTGTCTCCTACGTCAACCAGTTATTGCCATCGAAAACAAGGGCAATCTATCCGAAAGTGTTAATATATCACATTGTGAAATGTTCTAAGGAGGACATTTTCTATGATAGGGCAGAGTTTAGTTATTTATGCGGCATCCCGTAAAATTACGTTTATTTTTTACTCAAATTATACAGTATTGTCTCAGTAATGATTATTGTAAACACAATTAGGGAGGATTTCTCCTTATAAAACATATCAGATTATTACTATGATTCTTTTCTCTTGTGGCTATGTTTGTGAAAAGAAAATGTAATTATGGTAAAATAGTAATAAACGGATCATTAATTTATTTTGTGAATACAGTTATTTCTAAAAATATAAACATACAGGTCGGCACCGCATGTTATTTAATGAAAATAAACTAAGATTACATTTTACACTACAAAGGAAGATTGCTATTTAAATTACTACAAATATACTATACAAATATCTGTTTAGTACGCTTGCTTTCAGATCCAAAATTTGTGGTTCTATCCCGGTCGATTTGGTAGGGTCAAAATCCGAGGACGCGAATTCGGAAACTAAATTAAAAACCTTCGGTTCCGATTCACAATGGTTTGTAGTAATATAGGTGCACCCAATTTCGCCATAATTAATTTCGTCCATATTTTAGAAACCTATAATTTAAATGTTTCCAAATTTAAAATTAGGAACTTGTAACATGAAGGTCTTGGCATGTAATTCCTGAAAACGCTTCTATAAAATACACACTAACTGGTCCATAATACTCGTATATATAAAGTTATATAATGGCGAAATTGGCATACATTGGTTTCTAATTTTTCCACTTAAGTTCAAAATGATTTTGAGGCCCAACAAATTATTGAAACAACATTAGATGTGGAATGTATGCAAACAAAAAACATTTAAGTTACATATATTACTTTTATACACGTAAGCGATTAAATTAAAAAGAGTAGATATTCGGCGAAGTAAAATAACTTGTTCAACACGTACGGTTGGTTGCTCATTCACCTTCCGGAAAGCCGTGGTCACTCCACGCTTTATTTTGGATAAGAAACGTGATGTAATTGCTTCTGTTGGTGTGATTTTTCAATGGGATTGTTAGAATTATTCTAGAGATCATCGAATTATAAAATGAAAATAATCTTTCAGTGATAGATTTTGAGATAACTACAAAGTGTTATTAAGTGTTATTAATATTTTTAAAACAATACATTAATTAGTTTAGTAGCTCCAAGAAATTCGAGATCATCCTTATCAAAATAAATATTTTTTTATCGCACTACAGGCCGTAGGAAACCCTTGGGGTAGTAGGAGGTTAAGGCCCCCACTTTTTCTAGACAATCAACACTATATGTCAGCCATGCTTGACGGCTGCCTTTACCCCCAGAACAAGCGACTGGTAGTGATTTACGTTAGAGGCTGAGTCGACCCCAGGGTCATGGTGCCACCAGAAGATTTGGGTCAGTTTAAAAATCCTGAATCCACCAGGAAAATACATGTCAGTCTTCTTCTTCTTCTTCCTTTCCAGGATTAGGTCAATGCGACCTGTTCCAGTCTCAAATCCATCGTTTCCTTGGCCGTCCCAAAGATCTTTTTTTCCATGCGGTTTGTAGGTGTTGATCGTTTTGGTAATCTTGTATTGTCTGTTCTGTCTAAATGTTCTTTCCATCGGTATTTGTACTCTTCTGGTTTATCGAGTATTGAAAACATCTACAGTTCATTTCTTATTGATTCATTATCCATGCGTGTGCATCCTTTTAGGGATCTTAAAAATTCATTTCAGTAATAAACGTTAGTAACGGGAATATAACTTGCCGAATTTGCATGTTATATTGAAACTGGGTTCTGTTACCTTATGTAAAACCATTGCATACTGGTCAAGGCATTACGCTGCAAGCCGGAAGGTCGAGGGTCCGAGTCCCGGTGGGATCAGGATTTGTAAACTTACCTAAACCTTCTGGCGGCATTATGACCGTGGTGTCGACTCAGCCTCTAATGAAAAAGAGCACCAGACGCTTATTCTGGGGGTAAATTCAGCCTTCACGCAGGACTGACAACCCAGCTGACATCACGTGCTGGTTGTCTAGAAAAATTAGGAGCCTTAACCTCCTACTATCCCAAGGGCCTCCTAAGGCCTGTAGTTGGGATTACTTTACTTATTACTTTTTTTACCTTGTGTAAAAGAAAATCATTGGATATGAAATTAATACTGGTAACCAAATTCCCAGAGTAGCCTATGGAAATAACACTGGTCAACATGATTTTTGTCTCATGAATACCAGTAGTTGTACTTAATGCAGTTTTTTATCGTGTTTTCAAATATGTATTCGAAATTTCTCCATCACGCACAGTTCTTTATTTCAATTTCAATTAATGAATTTAAATAATTATTTTTTAATAAACGTTTTTTCGTCCATTTGACCATTGTAAAATAAAACCAAATGAGCTAACTCAGGAGATTTCAGCTATGGAAAAGAGATATCAAGGCTAATGGAATCCTAATATTCTGGCCGATTATTGTTGGACCATCAAGAGGGATGCTCCACAGGCGAAATATAGCAAAAAATCGTCATTTCTTACTTTCTAGGAGAGTCCGAATGTTCGAATATCGTGTAGTTACGAATGTAGAAAATATTAAAGTGTTTGAAATTATAAATGCCTGTCTCTCGGAAAGCCTGCGTGATGGAGAAAAAACGATACCATATTTGAATTCAGGAGAAAACATGCTATCAGAATCACATATTTTTCTTTCTGAGACAAAAAAAAAGTTTCTTTTTTGTTGCTCAAGGTAATTCGTAGCAGAAATGGATATCGTTAAATACATCAAACAAACAAGAAAGCAAATATCAATATTGTTAAGGGATCTCTAAGTGTGGTGGACTACCTATGTATTTCGTATATACAGATATTCTTCGGTTTCTGTTTAACCAAGCAATGAAGTGTTTTATTTATTTTTCTCATACGTTTTAGATTGCTATGTGGTAAATTAAGGCTAGTATCATTCGTATAAGTCTTCATAATTATGTAAAATTTATATTTCGTATTATTATATGAATACATTAGTACAAAATGTAATTGTAACGGTGGCGTATTTTAAAATTAGAGCTTTGGTCACGCAAAACTAGTAATACTGAGCTTGAAAACCCGCCGTATTGGTAGACATGTCTACAGCATTATTTATTTTTACCACGAAAATAACACAGTAGTGCCATCCCTCCCTAATTTATACGTTTTCAGGTCAAGTCATTTGATTTTGTCGCATGCTGGATATCCATTTAAATCACCTTCAGTGGCGTGCATGTTCCAAATAATTTGTACGCATCAATACTTACATTTATATTTATTGTTATAAAACGTACAAAACATTGTCCTTTTAACACAGGGTAATAAACTAAGTTATACAAGAATTTTTTAAAAAATTATAATATGTTAATATTTTTATAATAATTAAAGAGACATTTGAATACTTCCTGTAGATACTATATTATAGCAACTAGTAGGCACTACTACTACTACTACCGCCGCTAATAATAATAATAATGACGATGATAACGAGGTTGTTACTGCTACTACTTCTAATATACTACTAATATTACTGTTATTATTATTATTATTACTACTACTACTAGAAATATTACCACTGCTGCCACTACTACAACTACTACCAACATTCCGTCGTTAATAATACGGGCCAAGTAACAAAGGTAAAAAATCGTACAACTCAAAATTGACATAGGTGCTACTAAACTATATTTGGGTCGACTTTTAAATGTCAGGTTCCCCAGCCGCCATTGCTGGATTTCTCAACCTTGAGCCGTGTTGTAGCTACCCAAATTCCTCACGATGCTGGGTGGGCATCGGTCCTATCCATCCATAGTAATTCTGCCCAAAGGCAGGTCCTTCACTGCAATCATAGCATTTTCATGCTATGCTTGCAGCTTTACTAGGGAATTGTGTAGGTGTGGTAGCTTCCCGTTGCTTTCCACACCGGTGAAGGATGATGATGATAATGATAATGGTAAGGATGATAATGATAAGGATGATGGCCATATGATTTCGGGGACAGTTTGGGCCTTAAAGTTTTCCTGACATTTGTCTTACAGGTGAAGAAAAACCCCGATAAAAACCTCACCCAGAAAAACTGCCCCGACCGGGGATCGAACCCGGGCCCGCTGCGTGACAAGGCAGCACGCTACCCTGAGACCACAGCGGTGGACATCGGTCCTATAATGGTCGAAATTCCACGAGAAAATTTCTTACTTACTTACTTACTCACTGGCACTATCGAACCCGAAGGTACATGGCCGCGCGGACATAAGCTCTCCATACATCCCTATCCTGAGCTAATGCTTTCCAATCATTCCCTGTATAATCTACTTCCCTCAAATCATAGTTAATGTCGTTCTCCCACCTCATTCTTGGCCTACCAACTGGGCGTTTTCCCTCTGGCTTTCCTACAAGAAGCTTCCATGCACGTCTTTCATTCCCCATACGTGCAACATGTCCTGCCCATCGCAGTCTACGAGACTTAACTGTTCTTATTATATCTGGCTTCCTATAAAGACCATGTAGTTCATTGTTATGTAGTCTTCTCCATTCACCTGTCTGTTCATCTCTCTTTGGTCCAAAAATTTTCCTAAGAACTTTATTCTCAAATACTCGTAATCTCCTTTCCTCCCTTAAAGTAAGAGTCCATGTTTCGCACCCATATAATATAACTGGTAGAATAATAGTTTTATATATTTTCAGCTTAACGTTTTTTGAAAGGAGTTGGGACATCAAAAGTCTCTGCAATGCATAATAGCATGCATTTCCAGAATTGAGCCTATGTTTAATTTCTTTGTGCATCTCATTCCTATTTGTGATTATTGTTCCTAGGTATTTGAATTTAGCCACTTCCTCAAAATTTCCCTCATTTGTCATTAGCTGTCCATTTCCATTATATACTGAATTTCTACGTGTGACCATATATTTAGTTTTAGTGATAGAAAATTTCTTACACCACTATATTAAATATATACTTCTAGTGAACGTAAGAAAAAAAAATGCACAATGCACCAACATAATAATAATAATAATAATAACAACAACAACAATATAATAATTTGATATACATATTTTCAATGTTTAGACTTTTTTGTACCTAAAGTTTGATTTTCCGTCTCCACTCTTCCCTATTCACTCAATCCATGCCCTCAAGTTATCTTGTTTTCATCTAAATTTAATGTATCTTGAGATGCCGATTTTGGATTATGTATATTCATGTCGTATTTTTCTTTTGCAGGTGGGTGTTGTATTTATTGCAGTATCAATGTAAACGACTTTGTGAGTAATACAAAATGATTAATATTTTTACATTTTTAACTGTAGAACTGAGCTTCATGGTTTAATATACTTGTTTATAGTCTAATTATAAAAATAAATATTTATATTATTTTTAAAACACTATACAACTGGCCCGGCGTTATTCTCGCATATGAGTACTTTGTGCGTCTTTTCTACGTTATTTATTGTTGCTTTTACCATTATATAATATCACGTCATATCCTGACAGAAAGCAACTCGCTTTTTAACATAGAATTTATACAAGCGTTTATAAACGAACTGGTCAACATAATTTTTGTCTCATGAGTACCAATCCATCCATCCACAGTAATTCTGCCCAAGGGCAGGTCTTTCACTGCAATCATAGCATTTTCACGGTATGCTTTGCAGCTTTACTAGGGAATTGTAGGTGTGGTAGGTTCCCGTTGCTTTCCACAATGAGTACCAATAGTTGTACTTAATGCAGTTTTTTATCGTGTTTTCAATTATGCATTCGGAATTTCTCCATCACCCACGGTTTTTTATTTAAATTTCAATTAATGAATTTAAATAATTATTTTTTAATAAACGTTTTTTTCGTCCATTTATCCATTGTAAAATAAAACCAAATGAGCTAACTCAAATGGTTTCAGCTATGGAACAAATATATCAAGGCAAATGGAATCCTAATATGCTGGCCGATTATTGTTGGACTATCAAGAGGGATGCTCCACAGGCGAAATATAGCAGAAAATCGTCATTTCTTACTTTCTAAGTGAGTCCGAATGTTCGAATATTGTGTAGTTACGAATATAGAAAATATTAAAGTGTTTGAAATTATAAATTCCTGTCTCTCGGAAACCTTGCGTGATGGAGAAAAACCGATATCATATTTGAATTCAGGAAAAAAATACTATGAGAATCACATATTTTTCTTTCTGAGACAAAAAAAAAGTTTCTTTTTTGTTGCTCAGTGTATTTAAATTTAATTTAGAAGTTTATGAACTTATTGCGCATAACGTTCTTTAAAATGTTATATTAATGTATGTTTTATTTCCTACCAAGTAATATATTTCTTAATTTCGTATATACGAAAATATTTGAGTGTTAAATACACGGACTGATACGATAATATAGCCTATAGGCCTAATATCGTTGGTCTCTGCATTTGTTTGAGGTCGTAGGAAATGCATAACTGTACTGTTTAAATATAATTAAGACTTAAAATACAAAAGCCAAATTATTAAGTCTATGAGATTAAAATGGACAGACCATATAGCTCGAAAGAGTGACTGTAGAAATACTTTCAACCTTTTTATTGGTAAATCTTCTAGAAAAGACAATTAAGAAGACCCAGGTTTCAGCGAAAATATCATATTCGCAAGGATATTATGGGACTGGATGTAGAACACGAACTGGATTCAGGTAGCTGAGGATAGGAGCAAAAAAGAGGGCCTTAATGAACTGCGGACTCCAGTTCAGTTAGATTATTTAGGCCTACGTATAAACACTCAAAATTATAAAATATTTATCTCTTTTTGGATATTAATAAATGTTACAATTTATTTAATTACTTTTAACTCGAGTTCCATTATTTCGACATCGATATAAAGTAATTTATTTAGTTTGAAGGTTCATAATTTTAACATATCGATAAATATATGAGGAATTCTAGTCCTTTCCCCCCTCAAAAACTGGAGATTATTCGATCATTTATGTCACTAACATTTTGCAGATTTCAGGCGGCAATCCACAGTTAAATACACAGTTTACCAGGACATAATTCGATATTCGTCTTTGTTAATGACTAGGGAGAGGAACTGTAACTTAAGATTGTAACATAGATATTATAATGTTATAGGCCTACAAATGGAACAATATATAGGCATATTTCCTAATTCAGAAGTAACATGTGTGAAATTGATATGTTCTATAATGACATTGAGAAATATTTTAAAAATAAATTGCAGGGCCGATTTACTAAACTGTAAACGAATTATTTTCAATCGATTTAAGAAAATATTATTGTACTCATTTTATTATTTTGTCGGCCGCATTAAACTAATGGTTTATGTTCCTTGCTTCTGGTCCCGAGGGTTGATAGGTTTTTTTAGGGTAGAAAAATCCAAGGAGCAAGTCCTCCGTGAGGATATTTAAGCCATGGGTCCCAAGTCTGAAGATATTCAGGCTCGTAAAAGATCATGAATAAAGCAAAATTTACCGAACTCCATCCTAGTAGGCATAATAGGCCTACGATAGTTGTCTACTAGATGTCTCATTGGGTCAATATGTTGACCACGTACCATTAATGATTCCTTGGACTAAGGTCCAACATTGGACTGTTACGCCATTGTAGATAGATACTACGTTGCAATATTAACTTTGACCACATACAAATCCACATCCACAATATTCATAATAAAGTCATAATAGATAATTGGTCGAAATGTGCAATAATTTTAGAGGAAAAGACAAATACGTATACAGAATACACAGTATAATATTTACAAAGCTGAATAAAGCAATAATAAAAATCAGATGGGCTAGAAAATTACAGTAAAACTTGTTTAATCCGGAACGTGAATAATGCCGAAATCTGTCCAACGTGAACAAATTTATCGGTACCAGCTAAATAATAGTAATTTTACGTGTATTTATTTTGTATACAACGGAATCTGTCCAACACAGAAATGGAAGGATATTTCTACACAATTCCTGAAAAAAAAATGTTTATAAGGTGGAAAGACTGAGAGAAAAATAAATTCCACTTCATTTGAATTCCCGTTAGGCGAAATAAAAATAAGGGATGATTCCTGCCGCCGGGCGAAGTATCTGGAATTTTCTTTCGGCCTCACTGCACACCCGTAAAGCGAAATACAGGTTCGTTTGTTTATCACATATTTGACTTGACGTGTGAAATCTGTCCAACAAAATAACCGTGCACTGTAAAATCTTATATTAGTTTAAGATCTGAGACCCTTTGTGTACGTATCTTTCACAGGTAGCGTTCTGAATTTCCGCAATAAAGACAGCTAAATCGTATGTATCATTGTCATTAAACGAAAATATGAAAGTGATTGAAGATAAAGAAGAACAAACTCTCAGTACGCCAAATAATGACTACATTTAAATGTGGAAAAACCCAAGTTTATGAGATTTTTAAACACAAAGAAAAAAATTAATTACTGGATGCAAGGAAATGATGAAATGAAGAGGAAAAAAATGAAGAAATGAACAAAATAGTGTGGAAATGTTTTACGAGTGAACTATAAAAAAATTCCAAATTTCCGGAACAATGCTCCAAAGTCAAACTCTAGCTGTTGTTATATCCCTAGAGAATAACGATTTCAAGACATCTTCAGGTTGGCTGGACACTTTTAAAATACGACACAATGTAGTATGGAATGAAATTTGCGGGGAATCAAAGATTGTGAACGAAAGTATTAAAGTATAGTTAGTGAGTGGAAACCAAAACTCCATACTTTCATTTCAGGATACGCGCCTAAGAAACATTTTTAACGCTGACGAAACGATACTTTTTTACACACTTTATATTAGCTTGACCTGCATCTATCTATATATCTATCTATCTATGTAACGGAATCTTTCAACGCGATTTTCACCCACCTAAAAATCATTGGTTCGTCTTGAAACTTTGTATACTTGTAAAGGACCCGTGACAATACAATAATTTCATATTTTTTTTCTAAAATCCTGGCCAGAATCATCAGAAAATCAAAAAACGTGTCCTTGTTTCTATGTAACGGAATCTTCGAACACGATTTTCACACACTTAGAAACATTGGATCGACTTGAAACTTTGTATACTTGTAAAGGACCCGTGACAATACAATAATTTCATATTTTGTTTCTAAAATTTTGGCCAGAATCATCACAAAATCAAAAACATGAAAACTGGTGTAATAGGTTGCAGACTTGTCGACTTTTTAGTCAATCGTTGTAAGAGCTCAGTTGGTAGAGCTGTGAACTCTAGTGATATATCATTTCAGTAATCCGTAGGTCGCTGGTTCAAATCCGGCTGGGAGGATTTTTTTAGAAGAGTATTACTTTTAGCTCATACTACAATAGTATCGAATTTAAAGATATTTACATTTTTATCTTATTCTGTAAAATATTAAAACTAAAAAATAAAAAATAAATAATAGTTTTAAAAAAACTAAAACAACACGCTTTATTAGAAAACCGAACTAAAAAATGAAAAATAATTTTAATTTCCAACACGCTTGGGATAAAATTCAAGTGGTCAACAAAAAAATCATCTCCAACACATCTAGAATAAAAGTAGAGTTATCAACAAAAAGAAAATGTCCACCGCTGTGGTCTCGGGATAGCGTGCTGCCTTGTCACGCAGCGGGCCCGGGTTCGATCCCGGTCGGGACAGTTTTTCTGGGTGAGGTTTTTATTGGGGTTTTTCCTCACCTGTAAGACAAATGTCAGGAAAACTTTAAGGCCCAAACGGTCCCCGAAATGATATGGCCATCGCAATCATCATCATTCATATTCATCTTAGGTTAAGCTTAGGTTTAGGGACTCTCCTGGCGCATCATTATCATCATCATCACCCATTATATCATCGGGGCAATGTAACCCCGCCTTCCAGGCGCCCCAACCTCAGAAGTGGGTTACAAGTACGCCATGCCAGGAGAGAAACCAAGAATGTCGAAAGACAAACCTGGGACATTTGAAAAAAAAATCATTTTTTTACCATTAAAAGCGTGGGGTGCTCTTTGTGATTTTTACATTTTCTTCTTAGAGACTTTACTTTTACCAATATCTGTTTATTATCAAATATATTAATTGATATTGAGCACTCCACGCTTTTGATGGCAAAATAATTTTTTTTTGATAACTCAAATTTTATTCTATATGTGTTGGAGATGTTTTTTTTGTTGACCACTTTAATTTTATCCCAAGCGTGTTGGAAATTAAAATTATTTTTCATTTTTTAGTTTTCTAATAAAGCGTGTTCTTTTAGTTTTTTAAAACTATTATTTATTTCTTTCTTTTTTCTCACGTTACCGTCGAAGTCGCTCGTACATACAATACTTCACTTTTCAACGGCAGCGGAACTACAATTAATCCAAGGTACGTAAAAAAGGCATATACGGTACTCTATAATCTAAGATTGGTTAATCTTTTTTGTTTTTTTATAATGCGGAATTTTGGCTAATATGGAGAAACAATTGGTCCCATTCGATTCCGCTTTTGAACAAGTTTTACTATATTAACGTATGTTCTGAAGAATTCTACTGTCCGGCAGTCCCTAATTTATAATAATAATAATAATAATAATAATAATAATAATAATAAGAATAATAATAATAATAAGAATAATAATAATAATAATAATAATAATAATAATAATAATAATACTTTATTTATTCTGGCAGAGTTAAGGCCATAAGGCCCTCTCTTCCACTCAACCAGCACAAATACAAATAAATATTCGACAAATATAGATATACACTATACTAATTATAAACAGTTAAAGATACAATAAATGTAGCAGTGTAAATGTCATGTACAAACTACATTTTATAGGGTAATAACAATAATGATACGATAATAATAATAATAATAATAATAATAATAATAATAATAATAATAATAATAATAATATAATATGATACATTATACGGGAAACACCAATTAATATATATATATCTTACACTGGATAATAAAGTCGAGTTTAGAGCAAATATAAATTTAGATTTCTTTTAAAAGATGCCAATGTCCGGCAGCCCCTTATTTCTTGTGGTAGGGAATTCCAGTTGCGAGAAGTGGAGATGGTATATGACATGGAGTGATGTGATGTCCTATGTTGCGGTATATTAAGTAGGAGACTATGTTGTGATCTTGTGTTTAGGTTATGGTGAGGATAGATACTGGAAACGGGATGATAAATAATTGGGAATCGAGGTATGTAGAATCTTAAATAGGAGAATTAGACAGTGCGATTTTCTTCTCTCTTTTAGATGTAGCCATGACAATTCGTGGAATAATGGAGAAATGTGATCGTATTTTCGAACATTAAATATGAATCTGATTCACATATTATGGACACGCTGCAGTTTGTCCGACAATCCGTCACTTATGTCAGTTAGTAGAACGTCACAGTAGTCAAAATGCGGCATCACTAAAGTTTGGATTAAAATTCTTTTAAGAGTTGTAGGAAGAAAATGTTTAAGTCGCTTTAGGGAATGCATTATGGAGAAGATCCTTTTAGATGTTTGTTTTACTTGCTCATGCCATTTTAAATTAGAATCTAAGTGAAATCCCAAGTTTTTAACGACGTCGGTATAAGGAATTTGTTCATTATCTAATATGACAGCCGGCATATTGCCATTGTTTATGAGGTGTAATAGCCTTGGATGTCCGATAATTATTGCTTGCGTTTTGTTTACATTTAGTTTCAGCCCATATTGTCTGGACCATAAAGATATATGCCTGAGGTCAGTGTTTACTTTGTCAATATATTCATTAATTTCGTCAGGCCTAAAGTGTGTGTAAATCTGTAGGTCGTCTAAGGAATGAGAGAAAAAATAATTAGACAAAATTGGGTAAGACATAGAAATACATAGAATAGAGAGGGATATTAAGTGTTAAGTTACTCTATTAAATAGTATTTAAATCAAATTTTAGGATACAAAATTAAATATAGTTGATTCCTGAGTAATGTTTCTATCAGAGATTATTTATTTATTTTACCAAATGATACTGGTTGCCTGAATGTCATTTTCCCTCTAAGCCTCCCTGTATAATTTGACAAATCCTCTTTTGTCTGAGCCTCATAATTCAGGTGTAGGCAGTTTAGCAAATACTGTTTGTTAATTCCTAGGTAGGATCAGCATAAAGTGGACAGTTGCTGAATGGATAAATTCTTAATCAGCATAGACGGTGTGGGAGGCAGTGTGTCCTGATATAGCCTGAACTTCCCCACTGCTTTATTGCAACCCTTCAGTTTTGGTCTATTTCTAAGGTCTTCAGCCTTTCTCTTGCTACTTACTGATTTTCTGCAGTGTTTTCGTGGTCCCATATTTTCTGGACACTTTCTATCTTCCTTCTAAGGCGTGTTTCAGGATTTGCAGACATTTCAATGTGCCTGTCTCTTTCTTGTCCAAGATGTCTATTTCATTGTCAAGTATTCCAATTTGTGATGGTATTCATTGAACGCCTATCCATCACACCAGTTTTGGAGAGAATTTAGCAGTTATTTGCCACCCAGGTACAACTTCTAATTCTGGAAATGTGTTTTGAGTGATAGCTTCGATAACATATTTGAAAATTACTATGACTATTTAACTCATGCCCCAAATGGGAGTCAATGACCAATCACGTTTCAATGATTTCTGTATTACAACCAATCAGAGACGTGTTTCACGAAATAATTATCAACGTTAGGATTATCATATATTAAGCAAAGCTCCTCCTTTTTAATATTCTGAACAGGTCTGACCGTTATTTTGCAGTGACTGAGCCTATAACAAATACGGCTACCAGATTGTATATAATAGTGCTTACATGTCAACATTTGTAGCAATTGATTATACCACCAAAAAAAGAAACCACTGTTTGCACTTTCTTAAATGTATACGACATCAAAAATGAATTAATATACAGATTGATGTGTTTCATTTTTTCTCCACTAGAGAGCATTCTTACAATATTGCGTTCCTTTGGCAATAAATAGTATGATCTGGTTGCAGTGATAAACAAAAAAGAAGCAGTAGAAGCGTAGGCTACCTATCGTTTCTCATTAGTTTTCAAACATCACCGTTTACTTTAAATATAAAAATATTTTTAAATAACTGTAGTTAAATAATGATTTGTGAGTAAACAGCTTTATTTTATTCGTTAAATAGTCCTAACAAATGCCACTCTTGATTTCCAAATTCTCTAGATAAATTCACTCCTCACTTCGTGAGTCGTGAATTTATCGATAATTTGGAAATCACTCGTGGCATTACTTATGACTATTAACCAACGCAATAGCACTATCAAACCCGTAGAGTTATGGCCGCGCGGACATAAGCTTTCCATACATCCGTATCCTGAACTATGTTTTCCAATCATCTCCTACATAATCTACTTCCTACAAATCATCGTTAATAATATTCTTCCACCTCATTCTTGGCTTGCCTATTGGGCCCTTTTCCTCTGGTTTTCCTACAAGGGGTTTCCGTTCTCCTTCTTCATTTCCTATTCGTCCTGCCCATCGCAGTCTACGAATCTTAACTATTTTTATTAAATCTGGTTTCCCATAAATATAATGTAGCTCACTGTTATGAAGTTTTTCCATTCGTCTGTCTGTTCATCTCTCTTTGCCCAAAACTTTTCCTAAGAATTTTGTTTTCAAATACTCTAATAATTTTTCCTCCCTTAAAATAAAGTCCTTGCTTCGCAACCATATGCAGCCGTGCTGCGCATGCGCTAGAATTGTATGACGTAATGCTATACTTCCAATCAAGTTGTGCTAGGATTTCCCATGATCACTTATTTAATTGTATTTTTGGAAGACTTTTAGTTACATCACCATTATTCGCTATAATTGGTGATTAACCTTGGGAGGCTTTCAATTAGATCATCGTTATCACTGTTATCGCTGACATAAGCTCTCCTTACATACCTATCCTGAGCTAATGTTTTCCAATCATCTTCTGTATAATCTACTTCCCTCAAATCATAGTTAATGTTATTCTCCCACCTCATTCTTGGTCTACCAACTGGGCGTTTTCCCTCTAGTTTTCCTGCAGGAAGATTCCATGCACCTCTTTCGTTCCCCATTCGTGCCACATGGCTTGCCTATCGTAGTCTACGAGACTTAACTGTTCTCATTGTATCTGGATTCCTACGAACACCATGTAGTTCGCTGTTATGTAGTCTTCTCCATTTACCTCTCTGTTCATCTCTCTTTGGTCCAAAAATTTTCCTAAGAACTTTATTCTCAAATACGCGTAATCTCCTTTCCTCCCTTAAAGTCTTCTTCATCATCACGGTTTAGGCTTATTTACTAGCCTGTTCCGGCTCCAAATTGCTGGTCTTTCCATCTTTTCCTTGGTCTTCCCAAACTACTTCTTCCTCGTGATGAATAGTTGTATGCTGCTATGGGTATTCTATTCTCAGTCATCCTTGCCAAGTGTTCTTTCCAGTTTGTACTGTATTTCTCTATTTTTGTGTTTAATTCCTTAAAGTAAGAGTCCATGTAATATAACTGGTAGAACAATAGTTTTATATATTTTCAGTTTAGCATAGAGACACATATAAATATACTTGGTAAATAGTTAGAAATACATATAGATGAATTTAGTACACAATTGATCTTCTTGGTGATACAATATTAAAATATATATACAGTCAATATGCCCATTTCACCAATAAATGTTTAAAATGGTCAACTAGTTTCTACAGCCAAGCTGTCATTCTCAAGACCAGATATTGACTCAGTCAATATCTGGTCTTGAGAATGACAGCTTGGCTGTAGAAACTAGTTGACCATTTTAAACATTTATTGGTGAAATGGGCATATTGACTGTATATATATTTTACATATAGATGAAGAAAGACAGAGAGAGGTAAACGTAGGAAGAAAGTGAGAGTGTAGAGAGAGTGAGATAGATTTGGTTTATTTCCTTTCATATAACAAACTTGCGTCAAGTTGCATCTCGATTGATATGTTAACTGTCAAAGACTGAGGATCCCCTCATACCGTTGCTGCTTATATAAACACATCTTGAATTCAGGATTCCATGTGTTGTATCTCGTAAAGCTTTGATCAATAACTTGCCACTTAACTGTAAATGGATAGATGATTGAGCTGATGTATGTGGAATTTAGTTCAGTTTTCAGTATTTAGTCTAGTGAATAAACACTATCTCTGTGCCTTGGTTTGTCTAGAATTATTTGACACGCGTATATGAGCGGGGAGAGCGAGCGATCGAGCGCGCGAGCGAGGAGGAGCGCGCGAGCGGCGAGAGCGAGCGAGCGATCGAGCGAGCGAGCGAGCGAGCGAGGAGCGAGCGAGCGAGCGCGGAGCAGGGGGAGCGAGCGAGCTAGCGAGCGAGCGAGCGAGCGAGCGAGTCGAGCTATCGAGCAGCCAGCCAGGCCATCCAGCAGCCAGCCAGCCAGCCGACCAGCCAGCCAGCCATCCAGCAGCAGCAGCATCCATCATGCAGTCCAGCCAGCCAGCCAGCCATTAGCCAGCCTGCATCCAGCCGCCATCCAGCCCGCCAGCCAGCCATCCTATCCAGCCAGGCAGCAGCAGCCATCCAGCCATCCAGCCATCCATCCTCTGCAGCCATGCCGCCAGCCATCCATCCATCCAGCCACATCCAGCCAGCCAGCATCCATCCATCCAGCCAGCCAGCCAGCCAGCCATCCAGCCAGCCAGCCAGCCAGCAGGCCGCAGCCAGCCGCAGCAGCCAGCCAGCCAGCCAGCCAGCAAGCCAGCCAGCCAGCCACGCCAGCAGCCCGCAGCCCGCAGCCATCCCAGCCAGCCATCCAGCCATCCAGCCAGGCAGCCACCAGCCAGCCAGCCAGCAGCCAGCTCAGCCAGCTACATGCCACCATCCATCCATCCCATCCATATCCCATCCATCCATCCATCCACCATCCATCCATCATCCATCCAGTCCATCTATCTATCTATCTATCTATCTATCTATCATATCTATCTACTATTCTATCTATCTATCTATCTATCCTATCTATCTATCTATCTATCTATCTATCTATCTATCTATCTATGTAACGGAATTTTTCAACGCGATTTTCACCCACTTAAAATAATTGGATCGACTTGAAATTTTGTATACTTGTAAAGGACCCGTGACAATACAATTAATTTCATATTTATTTTCTAAAATCCTGGCCAGAGTCATCAGAAAATAAAAAAAAGCGTCTTTGTATTTATGTAACGGAATATTTTAACACGATTTTCACCCACTTAGAAACATTTGGATCGACTTGAAGCTTTGTATACTTGTAAAGGACCCGTGACAATACAATAATTTCATATTTTGTTTCTAAAATCCTGGCCAGAATCATCAGAAAATAAAAAAAACTGAAAACTGGTATATATAGGTTGCGGACTTGTCGACTTTTTAGTCAATCGTTGTAACAGCTGAGTTGGTAGAGCGGTGAACTCTAGTGGTATGTAATTTCAATAATCCATAAGTCCCTGGTTCAAATCCGGCTGGGGAGGATTTTTTTTAGAAGAGTAATACTTTTAGCTCATACTACAATAGTATCGAATTTAAATATATTTACATTTTTATCTTATTCTGTAAAAATATTAAAACTAAAAAATAAAAAAATAAATATATAGTTTTAAAAAACTAAAACAACACGCTTTATTAGAAAACCGAACATGAAAAATAATTTTAATTTCCAACACGCTTGGGATAAATAAATTTACCATCAAAAGCGTGGGGTGCTTTTATGATTTTTACATTTTCTTCTTAGAGACTTTACTTTTACCAATATATGTTTATTATTAAATATATTAATTGATAAAGAGCACCCCACGCTTTTGATGGTAAATTTATTTATCCCAAGCGTGTTGGAAATTAAAATTATTTTTCTTTTTTTTTTAGTTCGGTTTTCTAATAAAGCGTGCTATTTTAGTTTTTTAAAACTATTATTTATTTATCTTATGATGTTCCATTATATTTTTGTTAATTATTGTGGGGACACTTTACTCTTAGGACATTCTAAGTTGTAATATTATATAGAAATATTTATTATAAAGACTAGGAACATTTGTTCACTTTTCAAGAAACCAAGAGGAAATAAGAAAATTGATCAAATACTATTTTATTATCGAATGAATTTCTTCATTCTTATTTAAACACCCTAGTTACATTATATTTGAAGAGAAAAATATTCGCCTGGACCGGGGTTTGAACCCAGGACCTTCAGCTTTATACGCTAATGCTTTACCACTGAGCTATCTGAGGCATCTAATCTAAACGCAAATTTTTCTCTTGCACATTTCAATTACCGAGAGCGCAAAAGGCTTCCGAACCGTTGCTCTACACGCATATGGCGGCTTCTTATTTAAGAAGACTGTTTAATGGGAATTTAACATTGCTTTTTAAAGCCAGTAGAGCTTCTTTCAATGTTTTTTATTTAAATTAAACAAATATCACTGAAGGACAAATTACATAGACAAAAAATATACGCCTAGACCGGGAAAAGAAGCTCTACCTCCTGGCTTTATGAAGTAATATTAAATTCCCATAAAAAAATCTTCTTAACAAGAAGCCGCCATTCGCGTGTCGAGTAACTGTTCGCAAGCCTTTGGCGCTCTCGGGAATTGAAAAAAAAAATATGAGAAAAATTTGCGTATAGACTGGAAGCCTTGGATAGCTCAGTGACAGAGCATTTGCATATAAAGCTAAAGTTCCTGGGTTCAAACCCCGGTCTAGGCGTATATTTTTCTCTTCAAATATAATTTGTCCTTCAGTGCGAAATGTTAATGGGTCTATAATTACAATTCGTCATGTGAAAGCAGAACATATGGGGTACACGTGCACAGTTGAAAATGTTGTCGGCATGATTCAACATAATATTATAATTATATTGTGAAAATATAATATGATCCATTATTTTATAATAGATTTTATTAAACACAATGTGTACATTTAGAGTTTTCACTAGTCTTTTGTAATTTTGGTGAGAGGCTGAGTTCTGCTTTTGCATTTCATTAGGTGGTACTTGGAGCATGGCTCGTCGCAAAGCTTACATCTGCAGTCCTCCTTGGGGTCGTGGTATGACGGATTCTGACATATTTTCCCGTGGAAACCATGCGCGGCGAAGCGTGTGTATAGGTGGCGAAGTTGGAAGTTCGGTCCTTTCCACACATCA
This sequence comes from Diploptera punctata, assembly GCA_030220185.1. Lineage (NCBI taxonomy): Eukaryota > Metazoa > Arthropoda > Insecta > Blattodea > Blaberidae > Diploptera > Diploptera punctata. The sequence continues at coordinate 349,466 of JASPKZ010007182.1, read as the reverse complement.
GTTTTCATCGTTTCTCTGTCCATTATTTCCATCGGTATTGCATTGGCTTTGTTTTGTCTCTCTTTGATGGCGTCTTTATATGCCTGGGTTTCTGGTAGATTGAAGCGAAGCTTGATGTCCTCAATGAAGTAGGGTTCATGTGCTATTCTGTAGGCGTAGCTGTTTCTTGTGTACTTTGAGAGTGACAAGGCCCTCTTGAGATATCTGGCTTTGACATTCTCCAATTTCTTGAGGTTTTTCGCTGTTAGGTGAATCCAAATTATCTGAATACCGTATGTGGCCGCTGGTGCTACCTTGAGTTGGAACAGTGCCATCGCCGTTGGCAGGGACAGTCTCTGAAGCTTGGGGATGTCGAACATCGAATTTATTGCCGCTGTGGTCCTGTCTTGTATATGCATGGTGAACGTGGTTCCAGTGGTCTGCAGCGTCACTCCCAGGTACTTAAAGTTGGGGACTATTTCTAGGGCTGAGTCGCCGCACATAAAGTGGTCATTTTTTGATAATCTCCCTCCTCTTCTGAACTTCATTGCTTTTGTTTTGGAGCTATTTATTTCCATTGAATTTTCTGACGCCCATTTTCTGATATTCTTCATGGCCTCCTGCAGATCTTCAGGACTCTTGGAAAGGATGGCCATGTCATCGGCATACATTAATAGCTTTATATTTCTTGCGTTTATAGCTTGCCCAATATCGGCCGTCATAGTGTTAAATAGGACTGGGCTCAGTGGGTCTCCTTGTAGGACTCCTCGTGTTTGAGCAATTTCTTTTGACATTGATATGCCATCGTAGATTGCTACATAGTTGGTGCTGAGAATCGATTTTATTGTCTCCAGTTCGCGACTTGACCTGCCCAGTGCGTTCTCCAGCTTGTGGCAAAGTAACTTTCTGTTAATGCTGTCAAATACTTTTGAATAATCTATGAATATTGCATACAGGAGGGTGTTTGGTTGTGCCATGCTATTTTCTATCTCAACTAGGATTTCTTGTACTGCATGTAAAGTCGGTCTGCCTAGAGTGAATCCGAATTGATTCGTGGAGATGTTTGCTCGTAATCTTAGCTCGATGCGCTCTAGTATGATTTTGGAGAATAGTTTGAACATTGTGTTCTCTAAAGCGATTCCCCTGTAACTGTTTGGGTCGTCTTTCCTGCCTTTGCCTTTGTGGAGTACCACTTTATTGTCTTTCTCCATTGCTGTGGGATTGTGCTGTTCGTGAGGCATTCGTTGTATAGGAGGGCTAGCGGTACTGCCAGATCTTGAGACAACGTTTTCAGGTGCTCCGCGAATATCCCATCCGGACCGGCACAGCCTTGTTGTTTTTAGTATTGCTTATGGACCGGGCTACATCGTCAGGAGTGATTGGGTCGTCGAGTTCCGTTTTTGTATTATGCATGTGCGGCGCTGGATCAACTGCTGTTTCGCCCTTCTCTCCTAGTAGGTTTCTGAAGTGGGTTTCCCATTGCTCCAGATTCACGAGAGGATTTGGGTGACGTTTCTTGGAAGTCCTTAATATATTATATGGCTTAATTTCTGTATCGGTGATTAGGATTTGTTCTAGGTGTAGATCATAGGCTGTCTTCTTTTCTTTTAGTAGGAATTTTCTAAACTTTTGGGTATGTAGTTCTATAAACTTGTAATTTTCTATAATAATATTTTTGCTCCATCAAATGGAGTTTATACATTTTATTGTTTGTTTATGTGATTCTATTTTTTTTATTTCTGTTATGTTCTGACAGGTTTATTTTGCAACTAAATAAGCGACTTTCAGTGTTAGATTCAATTTCTTCTCCATTTAAAAAAAAAACTATATAAAATATATAATTATGTAAAAATAATTTAATCAACACGGATGGGAAGTGAAGGCTAGGTGTCTAACCAGTTTGAACACACATGAACTGGTTTCTTGTGCATGGCGCCGGCGTCATTTTGCTGGTGTTTGCATACTGATTATCGCGAATTAGACGACTCAAAGTTATATTAATTCAAAGAAGTTCTTGGTAGTAAGATGAAATCCCTACGTACTCCTTTCCTTCATTCAGAACACATAAAAGCGCCTGTAAATTTTAATGCAGCTTTTTGCGGACAGAAACCATGTTATTTGCTTTACACGTTACTAAACATAAGTATGAATGATTGATTCATATTTCAAATTACAAGACCACTTCCAATGCTTTGCTATATTAAAACATGTCGGTGGTAGACAATTATCTTTAAATCTATAATATATAACAATTGAATGTTTGTTTGTTCGTACTTTATGCGCGGCCTTACCGTTGATCCGATTGTGATGGGGCTTTTTGCAAAATGTTCAGGAGATTCCCGGGATGAACATAGGCTATAAGAGAGTTGTGATACTTAACTCGCCTATACTCTTAAAAATCGCTCTTTGTAGTGGAAAAACGTGAGAAAAGTAGCTCTTTGGACGCTTAAATGACTTACGCTGTCTAAACTATAACAAATACACAACATTAATGTACACAGAATTGAATATCTCAAAAAACTCTACAAAAAAGTCAGCGACAGCATAGGCCTATGTTTATCTCTTACGGATAACTCACAGTAACCATTTTTGTCTTTCAATAATGCCAAGAAGATCGAGATAAGTAGATTCCCGAGCAACACCGGGTAATCAGCACTTGGAATCTTAAAATAATTACGATATACATTTATAATTATTTTTCATTTTACTTACTCAACTAATCATAAGAAGTACATTGATTTTCGTCTTTCAGCTCATTTATGCCAAGAAGATCGGGATTAGTAGATTCCCGGACAAGGCCGGGTAAACAGCACGGAGTATCTAAAAATAATTACGATATAATTCTTTTTTCCTTTTACTTGTTTAACTAAACATAAAACACATTAATTTTCGTATTTCAGCTCATTTATGTCAAGAATATCGGGATAAGTAGATTCCCGGGTAACGCCGGGTAATCAGCAAGGTGTATCTAAAAACATACATTTATAATTATTTTCCTTATACTTATTTAAGTAAACATAAAAACACATTAATTTTCATTTATTTAGGCGTAGCAGCACACGCCGGGTATTAGCTAGTACCCTAAAAAAATAACACTGGTCAACATGATTTGTCTCATGAGTACCAATAGTTGTACATAATGCAGTTTTTTAACGTGTTTTCAAATATGTATTCGGAATTTCTCCATCACCCACAGTTTTTTAATTTCAATTTCAATTAATGGATTTAAATAATTATTTTTTTAATAAACTTTTTTCGTCCATTTAATATCTTGGCACAGTGAGCGATGAGCACGGGGAACACTTTCATCAGGAGATTTCAGCTATGGAAAAGAGATATAAAGGCAAAGGGAATCCTAAATGCTGGCCGATTATTGTGGACCATCAAGAGGGATGCTCCACTTGCGAAATATAGCAGAAAATCGTCATTTATTACTTTCTAGGTGAGTCCGAATGTTCGAATATTGTGTAGTTACGAATGTAGAAAATATTAAAATGTTTGAAATTATAAATGCCTGTCTCTCGGGAACCTTGCGTGAAGGACAAGAACCGATATCATATTTGAATTCAGGAGAAAAAATACTATCAGAATCACATATTTTTCTTTCTGAGACAAAAAAAAAAGTTTCTTTTTTGTTGCTCAGTGTAATCAAACATAAATAACTTTATGGCGACCAGCCTCATGGGCTGGTGGACAGCGTTTCTGGCTACAGTTCATGAGGTCCCGAGTTCGATTCCGGGTCAAACTATAGGAATTTTTCCTTGAAGGCAATTTATTCCTATGGTTGTCCATGGTCGGGAATTTAGATTAAGTTTAAGTTAAGAACTCTCCTGGCCCTTTTTTTAGCATTTATTACCCATCATATCATCGGGGTAATGTAATTCCGCCTTCCAGGTGCCCCAACCTAAGAAATGGATTACAATTCCGCCAATGCTAGGGGAGAAAGCTAGACATGTCATAAAATACACACTAGTGGCATTAGGCAAAAACAAAAATGTATGGTACGACAGCTTTGAAGAGTAGAGGTAGATTGTAGTGGTTGTGTGACTGGCTAGAATATGAAAGTACAGGAAGTCTGATGGCTAATTTGATGAAATCATTCGAGCTTAGGTTTTCTTAACCGATTTTTTTTTCGAATTGAGGTAACCTCCCAATTCTCACGATGCTGAATTGATCCCATTCCAAATCCTAGGCTCATAAAAAAACTGTGAAATAAGCGGAGATCAAACCTAAATTATTTTTATCCAGGTTGTGTACTGCTAAAAGCTATAAACATTACTCGATAGACCAGAACATGGCGTTCAATAGTTTTATTCGTTAATTTACTAGCATTGACACATTCAGTTTTCTCGCTCCTAGGCTATATATGTCCATCCATAGTAATTCTGCCCGAGGGCAGGTCTTTCACTGCAATCATAGCATTTTCATGCTATGCTTTGCAGCTTTGCTAGGGAATTGTAGGTGTGGTAGCTTCCCGTTACTTTCCACACCGGTGAAGAATGATAATGATGATGATGATGATAAGGATGATGATGATGGTCATATGACCGTTTGGGCCTTAAAGTTTTCCTGACATTTGTCTTACAGGTGAGGAAATACCCCGATAAAACCCCTCGCCCAGAAAAACTGCCCCAACCGGGGATCGAACCCGGGTCCGCTGCGTGACAAGGCAGCACGCTACCTCGAGACCACAGCGGTGCACGCTATATATGTGTCAATTTTTTTTACTTTATTTTTTTTACCTTTGGGTATTATTTGAATGTTCCATCCTAAAGTAATTCTGCTCGAGGGCAGAGCTTTCACTGCAGTCATAGCATTTTCGTGCTATGTTTCGCAGCTTTACTAAGGAATTATAGGTATGGTAGCTTCCCTGTTTCTTTTCACACCGATGAAGGATGATGATGATGATGATGATGATACGGGTGATAATGAGGCCGGATGGTTTTTGGGAATCCTTGGGCCCTAAGCTTCCTGACATTTGTTATCAGGCGAGGAAAAACCCCGAAAAAACCTCACCCAGGAACCTGTCCCGACCGGGTATCGAACCCGGGCCCTCTGAATGACAAGGCAGAACGGTACCTCGAGACCACATCGGTGGACATTTGAATATTAGATGATGTAAATATTTTTATGATAAAAATAGCATGAATTATATTTTATATATGCGAATAGCATTATAGTTAGAACTGTACTTCTGATTTTATAGATGTTCCGATATTGTTTGGATTTTTTTATATAATACTATCCTAGTATTTCAGACAAAGATAATAGTTTTACTGCTGAATTCAAAATGGAGTTGGATTCCGTTCAAACTTCAGTTTAAGATATATCATCACAAAAACTTGTCGTTATGTTAATAGGGCAATTGACGTCATAGAATGTAAAATTATTCCATTCGTTGTCAGCTTGGACTAACGATTCAGACATCAGTATCAAATTTAAACTGGAATCTTCTGATAGTAATGTATTTTAGCGTCTCCAAAATTTTAATTTGACCAATTAACGTGTAAGTATTTATCGATTTTTAATATTCCATTCAGAGTTCTGTATTAATTAGGCCTATGTTTAAATGTTATGAATCTAACTTGATCAACGCAATTTAAGACTCGTATTTATTTCCTACATATAAGTTTTGATTTATAGAACTTGGCTCAGGAATTAGCTTAAGTGTGATAAATAATCTTTATTACAATTATCATTATTTAAATAACAAATCTAATGTAATCACCCTAGCTCCCCCTCTCCAAATATTTCAATATTATTATCTATTTTTAGACAATTTTAGTAATTTTACAGCTGTTAGACCGAATTAAGCTTTGATAATATATACTCATTTCCCATTAACGTTAAACACCGAAAGTTTAGATCTTTTATTGATGTTAGCAATCAGGCGATATTTAGTTCCACAAAATGTTAGTTCCACTTAGGCCTACATTTAAACACTACTTAAAAATGTTTATTTCTGTCCATTTAATCATTAGCATTTATTGAGATTGTATAAGTAACATTCTAACACACTGGCACTATTGAACCCATTGGTTCATGCCGTGCGGATATATGCTTTCCATATATCTGTATTATCTAATATATAAAAATGAATGTTTGTTTGTTTGTTCGTACTTTATGCGCGGCCATACCGTTGATCCGATTGTGATGGGTTTTTTTGAAAAATGTTCAGCAGATTCCCTGGATGAACATAGACTATAAGAGAGGTAAGATACTCAACTCCTACACCCTTAAAAATCACCCTTTGTAGTGAAAAACGTGAAAAATTCCCTTTTTATACCCTTAAATGCTTACGCTGCCTAAACCATAACAAATACACAAAATTAATGTACACAGCATTGAGTATCTCAAAAAACTCTATAAAAAGACAGCATATGTTTATCTTTAAGGATAACCCACAATAACCATTTTTGTCTTTCATTGATGCCAAGAAGATTGGGATAAGTAGATTACCTGGCAAGCATAGCAGCGCACGGCGGGTATTCTTTTATGGATAACTCAAAATAACGAATTTTGTCTTGCAGCTCATTTATTCCAAGTACATCGGAATGCATAGATTCCCGGATAACGCCGGGTAATCAGCACGGAGTATCTAAAAGTAATAACGATATAAATTTATTTTTCCTCTTATTCAACTAAATTCAAAAACACATTATCATTTATTTAGGTGTAGCAGCGCACGGTATTAGCTAGTGAGCTAATATTTTCCAATTATCCCTGTATAATATAACTCCTCATATCATGGTTAATTTTATTCTACTACTTCATTATTGGCCTGCATACTGGCCGCCTTCTGGGTTTCTTACAAGGAGTTTCCATGCATCTGTTTTATTTCCTATTCGTGCCACATGTCCTGCCCATCGCAGTCTAGGAGACTTAATTCTTTTTTACTACATCTGTTTTCCCATAAAGATACTGTTATGTAGGCCTATTATTGTCCATTCATCTGTCTGTCTTTCTTTATGCAAAAAAAAAAAAAAAAAACAAATCCTAGGAGCTTTATTCTGAAATAATCTTAATATTTTCTAATCCCTTAAAATATACTTCGTATTTCTTATTAATATTAAACAGTATTAATGGTGCTTTGACAAGGACATTATTTTTCCCAACTGTTTTTGACCGAATAAAGTGCAAATATGTAGAACCAAATTTTGTATTAACACAATTTATGACTGGACGCGGTAAATTTGGACATTTGGAACGATTTAAAATAGGTACAGATACCTGTATTTGCAAAAACTCCAGTCAGACTATCTCACATTTGTTATTTAAGTGTCTCGCATTTGATTCCAAAAGACATGAATTTATTAAAAAAATAGGTTATTGTCATAATAGAGTTCAACTGCCTTTGTCAAATATTTTATGTAAGAAGTGTTGCTATAGAAATCTATGTGACTTTATCCATCATATTTTTACGAGACTTTGAGTTAGTTTTTTCTTGCGTTCGTTAAATAATTAATTTATTTGTTCATATTACGTTATTATGTAACGCTAGAAATTAACCATACTCTAAATTACTGTAAATAATTAATGGTAATGTAACTAAAATCCCAACATACCGGATGGTGAAATAGGGTTCATATTATTTCAATAAAAAAGAATATATTTCGCATCCATTTAATATAACTATAGATAGCCTATACATACTGGTTTCTCTTATAGGCTATTTGTGTATTTTTTCAAATATTACATATGTAAAGGAAACAAATGAAAAACATTCTAATACTCTACAGAATTAATATGCGTTTCCTTATATATTATACAAATATTACGAAGAAGTTGGAAGTTTTTTTTTCTGTTATAACGATCAAGTTTAACTCAGTTGTTTCTTGCTTTTTATTTCATATAACTTAAAATGAATATTACGTCCCGTTGTCTGGCTGTTGAAATGAAGATTTGAATATGTCTTGGTCTTTTATCCTGCAGATTTACTTTAACTTACATTGTATTCATTCATCATAATGCTTTCCCCCCCCCCTTTATCTTCTTACCATCTACAAATTTCACATTAAATTATTCAGTGAAAAGGAAAATTGCTCTGAAGATTTTTTTATGTGGAAGCCAGAAACAACTTAAAACTTCAACTTACAAAAAACTCGTAAATAAAGTTTAACAGTTGTTTTCTTCTTCATTTTTCGCGAAACCTTCATCTCAAGTTAACGTCTAAAATAACATGAAGTAATTAAGGTCGTCATATTCAGCGAGCGGCAAGTACAATGTTTTCGAGCAACAGATGTAATTCAATAGAACAAAAACTGACGTCCTTCACCTAGATTTGCTAATGATGTATTTTCCATTATCAAGCATCTTTATTGTTTCTACGATCTCTAGACTAATGCAAAATATAGTTCTTTGGTTCTTTATTTAGACTGGGCGGGCAGACTGCCTTGAGCACCGCGACAAAATCTATTGCGCTATCCCAGTGCATTATGGATGAATGGAATGAAAGTGTACGCTACGGTGTTATGTAAATTGTAGATCATCTTCTAGATTGGATATGCTAGGTTATCTCTCATGACCCATACCGCCATTTTTAGGATGGGCCCGGCGGGGAAGACTAGAACTCTCCCATTGATCCCATGTGCCCTTTTCCATTGATCAGGCTCGGAGTCACGCGCCATTACCATGGTGAGTCCACTAGATCCCCGCAACCACATATTTCAACATCTGTGAGTGCCAACCAAACATGAGGTGAGATCAGATGAAGGGTGATATGAAATGAATGAACGAGAAATTAAATGAAAGGGATGGAAGGGGGAATGGGGAGTGTTGGTGGGATGAAATTCAGGAAACGGGAGTACCCCGAGAAAAACTCGAAAAATCCCGATATGGTCCATCACCAGAACCGCGAAGATTCGAACCTGGGATTGCAGTTTGGGGCAGCCGCGCGCGCTAGCCATGCATATACCGAGACGCTATGAAAGATGTAACTTGACATGAAATTTGTTTAAAGGTGTTATAGAGTTTTCAAAGGAAAATAGAAGCACGCATATATTATATCTTCTTGTCTTGTAAGCCCATATATACAGTACCTAAATATTAAAAAGAAATTTAATATTACCCTTATATTTTTTAAAAATTGGTCTTTCTTTATTTATATAGGCCTAAAACAGTTGAATTGATTAAAATGTTTTAAATATTATTATTATTTTTATTATTATTTTATTATTATTATTATTATTATTATTATTATTATTATTTAAAACATTTTAATACATGACCTCAATTGTGATAACAATGAATGTTAAAAAATGTTGATGAATTGATTAAGCCTACATAATGACTGGTCTACACGTAACAGCATTTTCATGCTATGATTTGCAGCTTTACTAGGGAATTATAGTAATAGCTTCCCGTTGCTTTCCACACAGGTGAAATAATAAGGATGACGATGATAATGATGACCGATGATTTTCGGGTATTGTTGGGCCTTAGGCTTCTTGATATTTGTCTTACAGGTGAGGAAAAACAAGGAAAAAACTCACCCAGGAGCATGTCCCGATCGGGAATCGAACCCGAGCCGGCTGCGTGACAAGGCAGCACGCTACCTCGAGATTACAGCGGTGGACTTTATGTCGATGGAAATGGATTTCTTGAGGAGAGCAGTAAGATATCAAACAAAAATGTACAAGAAGTAATGAATGTTACATATTCAGCAGTAGATTATAATTATATAGTAAGATATAAGACGTTAAAGTGGTATGGGCATGTACGACAAATGCAAGAAGAAAGGTTACCCAGAAAAACTTTGGAATGGCGTACACCTGGAAGAAGAAAGAAAGAGCTCGAAAGTCACGGATTCAAAAAGTAATTGAAATGAGAACAAGAGGACTTGAGGACATGGAATGGATGATTAGGGACGAGTGGAGAAAGAAAATAAAACATCAGGCACAGAAACATGTGTAAACATGGAAAAAATATATATAAATAAATAAATCATTGTTCTTTTCGTACATTGCAATTGAGTTTGACGTGGTTACAAAATTTAATAAGCACCCATCGTAAGAGTGTGTTAGGAATTAAAGAAGGGATTGTTCTTACGTTTATTATTTTATTATATGTTTGTTTGCTCATAACCATCTTGAACTTTTTCAAGATTACTGTGGAGGTGGTGACTAGCAAGTTTCCCAGTGGAGAGAAAGTCACTCTTCATTGTAGTTCGTGGTAGTTGAAAAGGTCATTAGAGCAGCTCGGACCTACAATTTGGAATTCGAACCACTTCTTTCCCGTTTAGTTAGTTCTGGTTAGAGGAGACATCTACTCGATCAAAATTTGATCAAACCGGAACTACTTGATTCAGAATATAATCAGCCAGTCTAGAACCACCATACCGAAAGATACACGCTTTTACGTGTTTAATTTTTGTTTAAATGATAATTTTAATTTAAAACAATTCGCAGTGTAGATGAACAAAGGCTAACTGCGGCAGAAAAAAAAAATGAGACGTATTGCAGGTTACTCAAATACAAACCATAAAAGGAATTCTGAGATTCTCAAAGAATTACAAACAGAATCAGTCATGGGATATGTACAAAAATATAGAAACAACTGGAAATCTCACGTAAGAAGAATTGATCCGAACAAGAATACCACGCCAAATCTTAAATTACACTAATCTGCATGGCATCAGATGACTGAAAACTAATATGTTGTATTAGTTCACTTTTTTATACTGATTCCAGAACTGTTCTTAGTTTTCTTCTATCACGTACAGCTTTTTCACAATGGACCTAATCTGTTTTCATATATTTATTGGTGAAAGCATAATATGTGCCAGACGGTAATGAGTATTGTTGGAGGAAAATTAGTCAATTCAAGCCTCGAAGTCTTTAATTTGGCACAACTGCTGCTGGGGTTGTTATTGGGTGACTTTGGAAGTCACTTACATTATCAATGCTGTTCTTATTTTATCTCTCTAGTGTGACTGAAAGCATGACAATGTCTACACGCAAGTATGTGAACAATCCTAACGTTTTCTTCTATATTTGTGGAAATTATACAATTCTTAAGCAAAGAACGGACATTACAGACTTCGTGAAAAAAGCTTACTATGCTTATTTTAAAGTGAAACTTGATGAGCAGGATAAGGCGTGGATACCGAACAAAGTTTGCCGCTATTGCATTGAGAGGTTAAGATTGTGGACACAAGGGAAGAAAACGTGCATGGCGTTTGCGATTCCTATGGTGTGGAGGGAGCCTAAATACCACCTTAATGACTGTTATTCCTGTTTTCTTAATGTTCAGAGGTGTAATTAAAAAAAATAAGAACTAAATTGTATATCGAAGCGTCCTTTCAGCCATTAAAGCCAGTACCATATGGGGAAGAGCTGCCTGTTCCCCTTTCTCCAGATGTTTTAGAGAACCTGACAGAATATAATGTTGAAAGTGAACTTGATGCAATCACTGACGACGATACTGATGATATATATCAGCCTGAAGATGGCTTTACTCCACAACCTGTTCTCTCAAAGTGGCTTTAATGACCTAGTTCGTGATCTGAATTTGCCAAAGGAATCTGCAAAACTACTTGGCTCACGGCTTAAAAGTAAGAATCTTCTAAAACCAGAAACACATTACTCATGGTACAGGCAGAGAGAAAAAGAACTTCATCCTAATTGCAAGGTAATTGCGGAAAATATGTTGGAAATTTTCAAAAATATGAATTGTAACATGAGTGTGAAAGTTCACTTTCTTTGTTTCCATAACGACTACTTCCCCGAAAATCTCAGACATTATAATGAAGAGCAAGGTGAACGTTTTCACCAGGATATTAAAGAGATGGAGAGGAGGTACCAGAGAACATGGAATGGAACTACTGTTGGATGTTGATGAGGGAGACTAAAAATGGAGGAACTTCAAGGAAGTCAAAGGAGAGAAGGTTTCAAAATTAATGGAACACCACTTACTTTCTGTTTTGTTACAAGGTAGTCACAAAATTATTAGGACAGTTCTCTACAGTATTTTTAACATGTATTTTTAACAAAAATTTATCTTGTGTGAAATGAAGTTTGAATATATTTGTGCTTCTAGTAGCTAAAATGTGAAAATATAAAAACTTATTTTGAGCAAAAACCTGACGTGATAGACAAAAATGGAAATTATTTCTGGAATCAGTGAAAACAATTTATTTAAGAACACCTATTTTAAATAAATAATCTGAGAAAAAAGTTTTAAAATGCAGACTTGTGTTATCAGCCACCAGGCAAGAGATCTTTCGGCAGATCCTTCAAACGTCGGATTGAAATCGTAACAGACCCCTATTACATGAAAGGAAGAAGAAGAAGAAGTGTTTATTTAAATTTTAAATTACGTTGTTTCATTATTCTTCCTTGAATATGTCCAAGTCTAAATTTTTCATCATCAGGTATAATCTAATACAAACTTGAAAGTGAACCAAATTGTAAATTCAATACACTCTCTATGTATAAGAATATGAAATGCAAATCACAAACACATTCAGAATTCATTGAAAGAAGACTTCTTTCTAGAAACAAACTGTCTCAAATATCGTTATTTCCTCCCATGCATAATGGAACTTCTTTCTCTCCCTTACCGAATGACACCATTCTGCTGTCTGCCATTCTGCCAGAGCATGAATCACAACTGCAATTAAAGAGAATCGTAATTTTACTCACAACTCTTCTCCCGTACCCTTAAATGTTCAAGTAGTTATTAAACATGACTGCCATTTGTGAAGCAGATGACGCATACGTCTATCCAAAGTGGAGTTAGTTGCCCACTCGATAACGTTGGCCACGTCAGCGACCATAACAGATGGAGTTCCGTCACTTGTAGGGGTTCTTAAATTGAAAACGTAATGTCTTTCTCACAAGGCTTCTTCCTACGCCGTAAAACAAATTGATGGCGATTTCTCCAGTGATTTTTCTCACTTTTCTAAAATGAGGAAAGTAAGATTATATAGCTGAAGTTTATTTTCTCAAAATTTATTTATGAAAAATCTGGAATTCTATGAACTGGAAACCACTGAATTTTTATAGTTAAACTATCTAAAATGCCGGATTCGTTAATAAAAAAAAGGAAAAATTATAAAATTAATATATTCAATAACATAGATATGCAGCAAATGAACCAGAAAAACCACCAATCATTATTTTAGTTATTATTTTCAAAACATACAGTTTTTATTGTCTTCATTCTTAGTTTTGTGTCCTAGAGCAGACCCTTCAAGAGAAGTGAACAGACAGGCGAATGGAGAAGTCTGTATCTTTATAGTATACCAGATATAATAAGAAAATTTAAGTAACTGCGATGTGCTCTACATGTGGCATGAATGAGGAATGAAAGAGGGGCAAGGAAACTTTTTATAGGAAGACCAGAGGGAAAATGCCGAGTTGGTAGACCAAGAATGGAATCGAAGAATAACATTAACCATGATTTGAGGGGCGTAGATTATACAGTGGACGATTGGAAAATATTAGCTCAGGATAGGGGTGTGTGGAGGACTTATGTCCGCGCTGCCCTGAACCTATGTGTTTGATAGTGCCAGTGAGTTAGAGTAGGCCCTTCACTGCAAACTCATTTCGTGTTAGCAGTTTTACTAGAGTATGTATAAATGCAGTAGTTTTCCATTATTGTTTCAGATTATTCAGTGTTCCTGCCTTGTCACGCAGCGGACCTGGGTTCGATTCCCGGTCGGGATAGGCTACTGAGTGTGGTTTTTCTTCACCTATAAGACAAATGCGAAAAAGCCTAGGACCCAACTCTCCCCGAAAATCATCGACCATCATCATTATCATCCTTATCATTTCACCAGTGTGGAAAGCAACGGGAAGCTACCACATCTATAATTCCCTAGTAAAGTTAGCATGAAAATGCTATGTTTGCAGTGAAAGACCTGCCCTAGGGCACAACACTATAGAAAATTCAGTCTTTAGCATCTGAGCGATCACTGAGTTTCTCTTTCGAAGGCGAGGGGAATTGATTTGGCTAGACTATTTAACTCATTCACCAAATAGGAGTCAATGACCAATCACATTTCAATGATTTTTTATTTACAACCAATCACAGTCGTTTTTCACCTGGATTTTATCAGTTTAATTTTATCACTGCAAAATCAAGCTCCTCCTTTTTAACATTCTAAATAGGTCATATCATTATTTTGCAGTGACTGCATGTGGCTATCAGATTGTATATATAGTGCACGAATGTAATCTTATCGTGGATGCGGGAGATAACATAAAAACATTTGTAGCAATTGATTATACCACAAAAAATAAGAAAGAAGCCGCTGTTTTCACTTTCTTAAACGTATTTTTTTCCAGGTAATAAATTTCCAGAAAAATATAATTGACATATTTACATTATAGGACATCAGAAATTAATTAATATACAGTTTGATGTGTTTCTTTTTTTCTCCGCTAGGGTGCATTCTTACAATTTTGCGATCCTTTGGCAATAAATAATATGATCTGGTTGCAATGATAAATAAGTGAAACATAACGTTTGTCATATGTTTTCAAACATCGCCGTTTACATTAAATATGTACATATTTTAAAATAACTATATTTAAATAATGATTTGTGAGTAAACAGCTCAATTTTGTTCGTTAAATAGTCCTAACAAATACCACTCTTGATTTTCAAATTTTGTAGATAAATTCACTCCTAACTTCGTGAGTCCTGAATTTATCGATAATTTGAAGATCACTCATGACATTACTTACGACTATTTAACTAACGCAGCAAATGGGAGTCAATGAACAATCACGAATCAGTGATTATTTATTTACAACCAATCACAGTCGTGTTTCGCCTACCAACTAAAGTTTATCATAATAAAGAAAACACCTCCTTTTTAACATTTTGAATAGGTCGTACCATTATTTTGCAGTGACTGACTCCCTAAGAAATACGGCTACCAGATTGTATATATAGTGCATGAATGTAAACTCTTAGCGCATGCAGGAGTTAATATAAAAACATTTGTAGTATATAATTGGCTACACCACCAAAAAAAAAAACACTGTTTGCACTTTCTTAAATGTATTTTTTCCCAGGTAACATGCCAGAAAAATATAATTGTCATATTTACATCATAGTACGTCGGAAATGAATTAATATACAGTTTGATGTGTTAATTTTTACTCCACTAGAGTGCATTCTTACAACATTGCGCTCCTTTGGCAATAAATAATATGACCTGGTTGCAGTGATAAACAAAAATAAATGAAGCGTACCAATCGTTTCTCATTTGTTTTCAAACATCGCCGTTTACATTAAATATATAAATATTTTAAAATAACTATTTTTAAATAATGATTTGTGAGTAAACAGTTTAATTTTATTCGCTAAATAGTCCAAACAAATGTCACTCTTGATTTCCAAATTATCTAGATAAATTCACTCGTGGCATTACTTATGATAAAGTCCTCCGGATTTCGCCGGAACTAAACACAAGTATTGAGCATAAATTCAATCAGGAATTTTGGAATTAAGGTATCGATTGATGTAATTTTTAGATGTTACTCGTGTAAATTATTAATTGATGGGCCTACAGTGGGGAAATGTTTGTAACTCTTTACATAACTGGATATTGATTTTGATCTGAAATTTAACATAAATTACATCTGCCAGTAATACGAGTACGATGACGTGAAAAGCAACATAGCAACAATGGTGTTAGGACTTCATGTGCAAATAATTATATGACGAGGGGCAGATTACACAAATGAAGAATGGTTCACAGGCTAGGTGTGATGAATGCACTATTAATCTTGAATCTTGACGTAAACAGGCATTGAGTGTTGGTGGTAGAGGGTAAAACTTTTACTGACAACTTATTCCGTGTTGAAAACAAACATTAAGCCATTCATTTAGAAAACGAAATTAACGTTGCATTTGTATCGTTGTATAAAATCCTTAAATAAAAGGTCATTAGCATTTCACCTACTCCAAATTTTAATTCAAATTAAT
The DNA here is from genome assembly GCA_030220185.1 of Diploptera punctata. Lineage (NCBI taxonomy): Eukaryota > Metazoa > Arthropoda > Insecta > Blattodea > Blaberidae > Diploptera > Diploptera punctata. The sequence continues at coordinate 333,548 of JASPKZ010007182.1, read as the reverse complement.
CTGAACCTACTGTGTTGTATTTGGAGTTTAATTAATACAAGCGCAGAACATTAAGCGGAAGGTAATATTCAAACCGTAGTTAAAGCAAATATAAATGTATGATTGAAACATCTTCTAATTATTATAACGGTCCGGCATCCCCTGATTTCCTGTGGTAGAGAATTCTAGTTGCTGAAAGCGGTGATAGTATATGGTTCAACGGTTCCTAACCTTTTTCGATTCGCGAACCCCTTCAACAACGATCTGAGTTTGGTGAACCACTGACTTTTAAATATACATAGTCTACAGTAGACATGCATAAAATTTAATTCCAAGCAAAAGGTTTAATAACCTTAAATTAACTTAACCCTTAACGGTTAAAACCTAAAGTTACTCAGGTTACGACTTAAAAGTTACATATCGTGTAGACCAAGTTGTAGGAAATTAAATGCATTCCTAACGTTGTTACATAACTGTAAATCAGGCATTCGCGGTAAATATTAATTTATTGTGGAAATAATGTGATAAATTCCTGTTCTTACACATATGTAATAAGGGACATTATAGGGTTAATTTAATTTTAAAATAATAATAATAATAATAATAATAATAATAATAATAATAATAATAATAATAATTACACAAAATTTTACTTTTTTTCTGTAACTGGCATGGGAGCAGCTAATCTATATGTTTTCGGGTGTGCTGATAACGAACATGATACTGAAAATGCAAGATCAGCTCTCGTTTTAAAGATATGCTAACTTTACGTTATTGCCTATATGAGCTTAGGCATGTATTTACCTTGTTGTTATTCCCTTGGAGAAATATCACTGGATGCGTAACCGCTATGCCTGGTATTCGTAATTTTCTGCTGTGATTTCCTAATTACTGTCCAGCAGTAATCGGCTAACATTGATGCACTCCACTTTCCCTGGCATCTCATTTTCATGTTCGAAATTTGCTGGTGGAAGCGTTCCCCGTGCTCGTTGCTTATAGCACCACAGTTGTCAGCAAAAACGTCCAAGTGGGAATCTAAGAAATGCAACTTTAAGGCCATGTTACACCCCAGTCTATCGTAGCAGTGCAGAGGATTTGCTACAAGATCCTTATAGTTTTCTGCCCTCTTATTTCCTAGAAAGTTTGTTGACACTTGAACAAAGTCATCCCAAGCTAACTTTTCATTACCTGTCGGAATGATGTTGAAATGCTCATCTTTGTACATTTTCCGTATCTGGCGATCCACGAAAATCCCCTCTTTTTTTTCGTCTAACTAAGCCGTGGAAATTTATGGCGCAAATAGATAAATGCTACCCAGTTTTGTCCATGGCCTTAACGAAGTTTTTCATTAGGCCCAATTTTACATGAAGAGCAGGGAGAATTATGTTCTTGGATTCGACAAGTGCTTCTTGCATAACACTGTGAAGTCTGGTTCAAGAGATTAATACTTAGACCAATCTTTCTTTTTATAATGAAGAGCTATGGCGCGGCTATTCCAGAGGCATTGGAAGCAACAGAATTTGCTATAGCCCTGTTGTAGCCCAAGTAGAATGCCTATGATTTTCAGATCCCAGGAAATCTGCCATTTAAACTTGTCATAGTTCAATCGCAATGACAATTGTTTCATGTTAACATATGTTTTTTTTTATGTAATGTGCATACTCAATCGGAATCGATGGTAACACGTTGCCATTATGAAGTAGGGCACACCTGAGACTTATTTTGGAGGAGTCGATGAACAACCTCCACTCAACCCTTTTATAGTTAATGCCTATAACTGTCATTACTACATTTCTCGTTTATTTTTCCAAATGTTTTGCTTCTTTATTTTGTCGTGTACCGATGTTAAGCCTTTTTTTCTATTTTCTTGTTCCTTATTTCGTGTTAAGTATTATGCATACTATTGAAATTGTAGTGAAATTACTAATATCACGGTATTCAGTATTCTTCATTCAATATATCCTCCAATTTTTGTTACAATCCAAGTGGTCCAACATAAGTACTTCCCTTGTAAGAGTTATGTTAACTTTTGGGAAACAAAGACATGTCACACGACTAGGAATTTTAATGGTTAGACATAAAGGCACGAATCCATTATATTTAATTTTAATAAAATATGTACTGCACAAGATGGAAATAATACTATCCTCATGGGCTAGTGGTCAGCGTTATTGACTACTGTTCATGAGGTAGCGGGTTCGATTCCCGGTCAGATCATATGAATTTTTTCTTAAAGAGAATTATTCCTGTGGTTGCCCATGGTCTGGAATTTAGGTTAAGTTTAGGTTAAGAACTCTTCTGACGCTTCATTATCATTTATCACCCATCATATCATCGGGGTAACGTAACTCCGCCTTCCAGGTGCCCCAGCCTAAGAAATGGATTGCAATTCCGCCAATGCCAGGGGAGAAATCCAGAAATGTCATAAAAGACGACCTGGTGGCATTAGACAAACAAAATTACTAGAGCATACCATTAAATCTTTATAGTATGTAGCAGGCATACAACTCCAAAGTATTCATACTCTATTAGTTTATGCTGATGATGTATTGTTGGGCGATAGCGAGGAGATATTAAGGGCTAACACACACTCCATTGAATAACGCTAAGAAATTGGGATTAAAGTAGGCCTAAACACCAATAAAACTAAATATATGTTCACACATAGAAATATATTATACATTAACTAATTAACTCACTGACACTATGGAACCCATAGGTTCATGGCCGTGCGGACATAAGCTCTCCACATATCCCTATCCTGAGCTAATGTTTTCCAATGATCCCCTGAATAACCTACGTCCATCAAATCATAGTTAATGTTATTCTTCCACCTCATTCTTGGTCTGCCAACTGAGCTTCTTCTCTCTGGTTTTCCTACAAGAAGCTTCTATGCAAGTCTTTCATTTCCCAATCGTGCCACATGTCCTGCCCATCACATGTACGAGACTTAACTGTTTTTATTATATCTGGTTTCCTATAAAGATCACTGTTAAGAAGTCTTCTCCATTCACCTGTCTGTTCATCTCTCTTTGTTCCAAAAATTGTCCTAAAAACTTCATTATCAAATACTCCCTTGAAGTAATAGTCCATGTTTCGCATCCATATATTACTGAAAAAATAGAGGAGCACACGTTTAAACCAAAGCCACAAAATAAACATATAATGTTGTTCTCCCAGTAATGCGTTATATAATGGAAATTGACGACTAATGACAAATGAGGGAAATTTTGAGGAAATAGCCGAATTCAAATATCTAGGAACAATAATTACAAACATGCACAAAGAAAATAAGCATAGGCTCAGTTCTGGAAGTGTATTATGGATTACGGTACAAGGACTCTTGTCGTCCCAACTCCTTTAAAAAAATGTTAAACTGAACATATATAAAACTGTTATTCTCCCAGTTATATTCTATGGATGCAAAACTTCAAGGGATGAAAAGAATTTTCGAGTATTTGAGATTTATTGTATCTTTGACTGTTTATAATTAGTATAATGTATATCTATATTTGTCAAATATTTATTTGTATATGTGCTGGTTGAGTGGAAGAGAGGGCCTTATGGCCTTAACTCTGCCAGAATAAATAAAGTATTATTATTATTATTATTGTTATTGTTATTAAGAAAGTTCTTAGTACATTTGTTGGACCAAAGAGAGATGAACAGACAAGTGAATGGAGAAGACTCTTCATAACAGTAAGCTACATGGTCTTTATAGGAAGCCAGATAAATAAAAACAGTTAAATCTCGTAGACTGCGATAGACAGGGCATGTGGCACGAATGGGGAATGAAAGAGTTGCATGAAAGCTTCTTGTAGGAAAACCAGAGGGAAAACGCCCAGTTGGTAGACCAATAACAAGGTGGGAAAATAACATTAACCTTGATTAGAGGGAAGTCGATTATACAGGGGATGATTTGAAAACATTATCTCAGGATAGGAATGCATGGAGAGCTTATATCCTCGCGGCCATGAACCTACGGGTTCGATAGTGCCAGTGAGTTAGTTAGTTAGGATCTTGTAAGAGCATAATTATAATCCTTTGGAGCAATTTTAGTCGTAATATATTATACTTTTACTCACGCAAATGTACGGTTTTTGTTGAAAAAATTCTGCTAAAAGATTTTTTGTTTGTTTGGACTATTAGTTCATAAGATTTTGAAAACTGGTCTGATTTTCACTTAGTATAAATAGGACAAAATGGAACAATATTATTTCAACATCTTTTTGTAATCCCCGATAGATTTTACTAAAACTCATCATCATCATCATCATCATCATCATCATCATCATCATCATCATAGTACATTCATGAATTTAGGCCATTTGTTGACCTGTTTCGGCCTCAAGAGAAACACCATCCAGAAGTCTTTTGAGTGGACGTCCTGTTCTTCTTCCTGCAGGTTGATATCTTAACATTTGTTTGGGTATTCTGTGATATTCCATTCGATGAACATGTTGTATTCATCTTGACTTATAATCAGGCATTTTGTTTTCTAAAGGTTCCATGTGTAATTCTTCTAAGATGTCTTCATTTTTTTTGTGATCTAGTAGTGTGTATCCTGCAGTCTTCCGAATGTATCTCATTTCAGCAGATCTAAGTCTCTGTATATCCTTCTGTTTCAACGTCCATAGTTCGCTGCCATACAAAAGAGTTGGAAGAGCCAGTGTTTTATACACTTTTAGTCTTGAATTTTTTTGGATTAACTATGTCTTGAAGATAAAATTTATTTACCCTAACATTTTTAAAAAAAAAAAGAAAGATTTTTTGCATTTACATACCTTTCTTCTTCATATGAGATATTGCATCCCAGACATGTAAAATTATTCACCTGCTCCAAAATTTTATTTTCAAGTACAATTTTACTTCTGACAGGATCTACACCTTGAAATGCCATGATTTTTGTTTTCACTGTAGATATCTTCAATCCATATTCTTCTGTAATTTTGTTAACTTTATACAGACCATTCTGCAAAATAATGATGAATAAGGCTATAATTGTTATTATGAAAATTATTTATCTTGTAAATACAAACTTTTTGATTGGAAGTCAAATATACTTAATATATTAGATAAATATATGTGTATACGATTATCTTCTGAATTTGCAATTATTATATTTGGTCAGTCCACCGCTGTGGTCTCGAGGTAGCGTGCTGCCTTGTCACGCAGCGGGCCCGGGTTCAATCCCCGGTCGGGGCAGTTTTTCTGGGTGAGGTTTTTATCGGAGTTTTTCCTCACCTGTAAGACAAATGTCAGGAAAACTTTAAGGCCCAAACGGTCCCCGAAATCATATGGCCATCATCATCATCCTTATCATTATCATCATCTTCATCATCCTCATCCTTCACCGGTGTGGAAAGCAATGGGAAGCTACCACACCTACAATTCCCTAGTAAAGCTGCAAGCATAGCATGGAAATGCTATGATTGCAGTGAAGGACCTGCCTTCGGGCAGAATTACTATGGATGGATGGATATTTGGTCATGTGCTAGCAATAGGGTGTTTAATTTTGTTTAATACTAAAACTCAAACAAATAAATAAGATAACATATACTCCATATTATGCATGGATAATTGACAATATTCAAAAGGGTGTAATATGTATTATGTATTTTAATCATCATATCCACGGTATAGGTTCCATACCTGTTTTGGCTCAATACTCCATCGCTTTCTTGGTCAGCCAGGATGTATTTTAATGAAAAAAGTATTGCCCCATTTAATGTTCAAGGAATAAAAATCACATCAAGATCCAAAGTATATAAGATGTTATGATTATATTATCCCAAATAAAGTTTGTAGGCCTGCTTTAAATAGCGTATGCACATTTATTCATTTTGCTGTCCATGCATAATTCTTGTTTAAAACAATACGTGCCCACATTTTAATGTTTTTCTCTGATTTGAGTAGGTCGCCATGTTATTTCCTAAAAAGTTGAGTCTTCAAATATTTTCATCATTGAATGTATTTTTGTTACCAAGTATACGTTTTGTAACGGTCTGAAGTGCTTTTGCGATGAAATCACGTAGGATTTATATTTTTATTACCATGACTTTGTATATTACAATGGTAGAGTTTGTAACATACTTGATTTTCTATATTGGAAGTAGCTTATATAACCGTAATCCTGAGAGCCATTTAGATCTTCCCTCGTATTCTCTCAAAGTAGTATGACTTTCATATAAAAATAAAAAGAACCTTTGATACAATTTTTTGTTGGAATTTTATATTTCTCCTTGGAAGTAATTCTGACTATAACAAATTATCTTTTATGGAGATATCTCTATTATGTTTCATAATCATTGTATATTCATGACAATAAACCTCGAAAAACTGTACTAATAATAAAATATACAGATTTTTTTTGCCATTCCATTCAATCAGTATTGAAACCTATTTCTTGTTCTTGTTCTTCTCCATCGTAGTTTAATCTCTCGACTTATAATTACTTTCTTGTCTCACACTGCCCAGATTTTACAGTTCACGATGTGTTGAGAGACGGATTTTAAAGTTTGGATCACACACATGCTCTTTGACCACTCAAGGATATCCCTGAATATTAATGTTTAACTTAATCCAGGGGCTCCTCCGAGACGAGACAACATTAAAACTAATCATCCCATTTCATTCACATATTCATACTATCATTACAATCATCATCATCATAGTACATTCACGAATTTAGGCCATTTGTTGACCTGTTTCGGTATCAAGAGAAATACCATCCAAAAGTCTTTTGAGCGGACGTCCTGGTCTTCTTCTTCCTGCAAGTTGATATCTTAACATTTGTTTGGGTATCCTGTGATCTTCCATTCGATGAACATGTTACATCCATCTTGACTTATAATCAGCAATTTTGTTTTCTAAAGGTTCCATATGTAATTCTTCTAAGTTGTCTTCATTTTTTTTGTGATCTAGTAGTGTGTATCCTGCAGTCTTCCGAAGGTACCTCGTTTCAGCAGATATAAGTATATTCTTCTAAACATTAAAAATATTATAATGATGAATATGATGGCCAGATGATATTTGGGAACAGTTTGGACCTTAAAGTTACCTGATGCTTGTTTTAAAGGTGAGAAAAAATCCCGAAAAAACTATCACCCATAAAACTTGTCTCGACTGGGGATTGAAAACGGGATTGTTTGGGTATGAGGCAGACTCTACCCCGATACCACAGTGGTGGACTATTTTTAAAATAAGTTATACGTAATTCTTGTTTCAAACATATATTTTTAATCTTGATTAATAAAATTAATTTTAAGGAATGATTGTTTTCAATGTTTGAAATCATCCATAATAGATAACGAAAAAATGTTATACATATTACTTGGGCACTGTATTATGTTTGGGGCGGTATTTTATAGTGGCTGATATTCTCACTTTAGTTCCACTTGATTTAATTGTGAATTGTTACTTGCCCTTCCTCGGTAGCTAGTCGGGTCCTGTTTCAGGGTGAGCGCTGAGACTCCTATCTACAACGGGTTCGGAAGGAGAATTGCGTGGGAACAGACAATCACTAATTATTTGAATTATTTTATTTAATTAATCTTTGCCAATTTAAATGCACGTTATACTGTGAAGATAAAACTTTTCTGTCCCTGGTCTTCGATATTTCGCTAATGAGGACTAGCAAATGACATGAGTTCGGGAGATTTTCCCTAAGTCCATAATCGTTGTTACAAGATATTTTTTACTATACAATCAAGATCTTCTTCCTTCTAAGTGTCGAGTAACTTATAAGTGTATTAAATTTTGTCCTCATGAGTTCCGTATCGAAGTCAGGACCAACTATTCCCATATATGGTCTATACCCTAACTCTGATTTTGATTGGTTAGAATATTCAATCACATGTCCTCCAAGGGCGTAACTATTTTATTTAAACTACCACCTACCTTTTGATTTTATTCTCACGGTTAGGGACCGTGTTTGCCAGCTTGGGCTTTCCGCGATTGTAAATTTGGAGTTTGACATTTCTCCCAAACGTGATTTTTAAAGCTAGACCCAGATTAAGGATTTCAGGTCTAATTTGAGGAGTTACATATTTATGACCTCTTTTACTTAGGGTGTTTTAACCGCTTCTTAGTGAGAACTATTTACCAATATGAAACTTAATTTATTTTTAACTATATTCTGTTCCTTCATTATTTATTAATTTCTTATATTCCTTAATCACTATTAGGGCCGTATCATATTCGTCACATGTTTTGAGCCCATAGATAAAAACATTAAAATTTATTATTTGAATAATGTTATATGCGTGTGTTTCAGTGCCTCCAATTGCACTCTCCGTGATTTGGATTCCACACTAGATAATAGAGAGCTTAAAGTAATTTGTTTTCAAATTTGTATACTACTTAGGCAGACCATGCTATATATTTTATTTATATACAGGATTTTAATGTTTACACATCTTTCTGTGCTTAAAGTTTTATTTTTCTTCTCCACTCGTCTCTCTCACTAAATAATAAATTATTTGAGGGCAAGCCGTAGAGTAATTAATTTAGGCAATACGATACAAACCGGAAGGTTGGGGATTCGAGTCCCGGTGGGGTCAGGATTTTTAAACTGGCTAAATGTCCTGGCGGAACAGTGACCCTGGGGTCGACTCAGCCTCTAACGAAAATTAGTTACAGTCGCTCGATCTGGGGGTAAATGCGGTCGTCAGTCAAGGCTGACGTCTAGTGTCATTGTCCAGAAAATGTGCGAGTCTTAACCTCCTACTATCTCAAGGGTCTCCTAAGCTCTGTAGTGGAACTCCTTACTTACCTTAAATTCAATAATTAACTATTTTTTAACTTCTTTTAAAGTTTCACTGTTGATTTTTTTATATTCAATAAATACAATTTTATTGACGGAGAATAAAGTTCTTAGGAACATTTTTGGACCAAAGAGAGATGAGCAGATAGATGAACGGAGAAGACTTCATAACAGTGAACTACATGGTCTTTATAGGAAGCCAGATATAATAAGAATAGTTAGGCCTAAGTCTCGTAGACTGCGATGGGCAGGACATGTGGCACGAATGGGGAATGAAAGACGTGCATGGAAGCTTCTTGTCGAAAAACGAGAGGCAAAGACCAAGAATGAGGTGGGAGAATAACATTAACTATGATTTGAGGGAACTAGATTATACAAGGGATGATTGGCAAACATTAGCTCAGGATAGGGGTGTATGGAGAGTTTATGTCCGCGCGGCCATGAACCTACGGGTTCGATAGTGCCAGTGAGTTATTTACTTAGAGGAGGCATATTTATTTACGTTGATAGTTTTTTTAAAATTATTACCATGTGAGAAACTATTTTCTTGTACAAGTGTGGCAAATAGCACGGCTCTCAAAATACATTGAAAATATTCCACATCTTATATCACTGAATTTATCCGAAAAGGGCACAACGCGAAACGTGCTGTCTTCTGTCATTTCAGAAGTCAAACAAAACTCAAAATCAGATTTTATGCTGAAGAAGGTGTTGTACGTTATTGTTATAATAGTTTATTTATGGTTTGAAGGTGATTTTTATGGTAATGCTATATCACGTTCTAAAAATATTTATTCACTTAGTTAGCCTTGTGAAGTTAATACCATGTGTCCTTCTGTTCCACTCAACAGGGCAAAATATATTACCGTACATTAAAATACAACAATTTCAATAATATTTGATACTGTACTCACTTACTCTTACTCACTGGCACTATCGAACCCATAGGTTCATGACCGCACGGACATAAGCTCTCCATACATCCCTATCCTGAGCTAATGCTTTCCAATCATTCCCCGTATAATCTACTTCCCTCAAATCGTAGTTAATGTTATTCTCCCACCTCATTCTTGGTCTACCAACTGGGCGTTTTCCCTCTGGCTTTCCTGCAAGAAGCTTCCATGCAAGTCTTTCATTCCCCATAGTGCAACATGTCCTGCCCATCGCAGTCTACGAGACATAACTGTTCTTATTATATCTGGCTTCATATAAAGACCATGCAGTTCATTGTTATGTAGTCTTGTTCATTCACCTGTTTGTTCATCTTTCTTTGGTCCAAAAATTTTCCGAAGTACTTTATTCTCAAATACTTGTAATCTCCTTTCCTCCCTTAAAGTAAGAGTCCATGTTACGCACCCATATAATATAACTGGTAGAATAATAGTTTTATATACTTTCAGTTTAACGTTTTTTTTGAAAGGAGATGGGACATCAAGAGTCTCTGCAATACATAATAGCACGCATTTCCAGAATTGATCCTATGTTTAATTTCTTTGTGCATCTCATTCCTGTTTGTGATTATTGTTCCTAGGTATTTGAATTCAGCCACTTCCTCAAAAATATTTGATACTGTACTGAACAATTATTTAGCCAAACGGAACAATAATAAAAATAAGATCTAACAGCACAATGAAGTTAATGATAATTATAATTAAAACTAGTAATATACATAAAGGAAGAACATACATATCTGCTATAGATGAAAACTTATAGGTCTTAAGAAAATAATAAAAGGCAATGAATTAATCTATCGGTTATACAGGGTGTCCCATTCAAACCTCCCACATTTTAATTAATCATAACTAACAAAGTATTCGGAATTATGAAATGCAGCCGACATTAAGCGAAACAGAAACTCAAAGAATTTTCATTGTCACGTACTAAAACAACTCTATATGTGCACAATTAGTAGCACGAACAATATCAAGTCTATTAGATTTCGTGCCACGTTCTATCCAACATGTCCATTGAACTGCCGCGAAGCTTGGCGAATTGATTTTTGTGGACTTCTCTGAAATCCTGCTCTAATTTCTTCAATCTTTTCTTCTGAAACACGTAGCCTACACGAGCACCTCGAGATTCTTTTTTAACTCTTCCACTCGCCAGAAACTTCTCAAGCCATGCCTTAATGGTCTTCCCATCAGGTGCATTTTCTCCATATTCTCTCCGGTAATTTCTTTGCACTGTAATTATTGACTTCGTCTCTACATGCCAGAAAACAGTTTGTGCTCGTTGCTGAGGAGTCGCCATTTTGTTTTATGTCATTATTGTCCAACATGCGACAGATGAATTAACTGCAACAATGAAAACAAAAATTCTTTGAGTTTCTCTTCCTTTTGATACCAACCTCATTTCATAATTCCGCATACTTTGAGAGTTATAATTAATTAAAATGTGGGAGGTTTGAATGGGACACGGTGTATATTAGGCAAAGGCAAAGTGATCTTACTACAGGCCTTGGGGTAGAAGGAGGTTAAGGCTCCCACTTTTTCTAGACAATCGGCACATGTCAACTGGATTGTCAGCCCTGCGTGACGACCGCCTTTACCCCGAGAACAATTGTCTGGTTCTCATTTCCTTTAGAGTCTGAGTCGACCCCAGGACCACAGTGCCGCCAGAAGGTTTTGGGTCAGTTTAAAAATTGTAACCCCACCGGAACTCGAACCCTCCACCTTCCGGCTTGCAGCGCAATGCCTTAACCTCTACGCTACGGAGTGCCCCCTTATATAATTATAAGGCATCAGGTTAAAATATCGATAAATTTTAATACTATTTTTATAAAATAAAATAAATTATTGTTAATTGTTTAAAAATACTTTTTGTGAAGTGTTTCGATGCCGACATGAACCACCGTGTTCCGATGAGTTAGTTTTATTTATAAATAGTGATATAAGTTTAAATTCATAACTGTTCTCGAACAATTGAATGTGCAATATAGGCCTACACTTGAATCTGCAAGATGTCAGATAACTATAGGTTGCATAATATGTTCACGAACATGAGTTTCTATTGAAAAATATTCAGTACGGGGTCAGATAACTGCGGTGGATAGGTAGTCTGGCTATGGATTGCATAATAAGTTTCCGGATATGGGTTCCCATTGAAAACATTCGTTACGGGAACAAATAACTCCGGTGGATATATATATATATATGTATATAAATGCAGAGAACTTGAAGGAAGTCATTGCCCATAATTATGAGTAAACAAATAAATCATAAAAATAAATTAAAAAAATAAAACATATCAAAACAGAAAGTTTGGCTCTTGCTTCCCAGTATCTATCTTTCAGTGCAGCAGAGTGAATAATAATAATAATAATAAACTTTATTTAACCTGGCAGAGTTAAGACCTTAAGTCCTTGTCTACCACTCAACCAGGTTTTAATAAAATATAAAAATGGTCTTACATCTAAATTACAATAAACATTAACGATTACATGTTATATATATACAATGCAATTATTATTTACAATGTATTTTGATTTCCTCTAGTTTTAACGAATTAAATATAATATTTACAAAATATAAAAAACGAGAAAAATATTAATGACAGTATAAATTTAAATAAATAGAGAAACATTAATTATTAGACAACAGGTAAGTGTATAAGAGCGATTTAAAAGTACCACGTGTGCGACAACCCCTGATATCTTGAGGAAGGAAATTCCAGAAGCGGGCAGAGGCTACTGTGAAGAAGTAGAATAAGTTGAAGTGCCATGAAGAGGGATTGTTAGCATATTGTTATTTTGTGACCTAGTGTCAATATTGTGGTGAGAAGATAACTTCTCAAATCTGGTCGCCGGGTAAGTAGGAGTGTAGGGATTCAGAAGCTTGAAAATAAGTGAAAGATAGTGAAATTTACGTCTGTCAGTAAGATGGAGCCAAGAGAGGTTATTGAATTGTTCGGAAATATGATCATAACAGCGGATATTGAAAATGAATCGAACGCAAGCATTGTGAACACGCTGCAGTCTCTGCGACAAGTCATAGTTTAGGTCATTATATATGTCACAATAATCGAAGTGTGACAACACAAGATGCTGCACAAGGACGGATTTCATGGTATGCTCCGGGACACGAGTTCCTATTGTAAACATTGACTACAGAGTCAGATAACTCCGGTGGGAAATAAAAATGAAATAAAACTTAATTTTAAATAAAATAATAAAGAAGATACATCGCACCCAAGAAAAATTACACAGAAAAGTATTCTCATAAATAAAATTCTCGCATATATTGATTGTGGGTTATATGGTACGTTCACGGAAGTGGGTACCTATTGAAAACATTGTATGTTGAGTGTCCTCTGCCAATGCTAGGAGTATGTATTTCGAATTTTCGAACATTCTGAAGAGTTGCTCTGTAGAAGAGATGTGGGTGACCATTAATTACCATCCTCGCCTCTCATTCTGTGGTTCGCGGATTAGTTATATAGGGCGTAAAAATACGGGGTTTCTTCGGAAGGGATTCAAAATCGTGGGTCCCGTGATGTAGATTCACTGCACATAGAAGAATTTTAAGACTGAAATAAGACGCCTCGAGCAAAAGTTTTGGATCTTTTTACGCTCAAATTTGAATCTTAACTCTAATGGGCTTAGCATCGTTAAATTAACATAAAACAAGATATATACAATACGACTTGTAAAATGATTGAATCCCATCTAATCACAAGATTGTTCGCTGATGGCGATAATGATTGAGATGAGAAGGAGTAAGGTTTAGACAATTTATGAAGTAATAAAAAAATAATGAATAAACATCAGAATATCTCTAAGCTCAGGGAAATTTTCATATATCTGGGAATTAGATTGCAGGCTTTTAGCCCCTCTCATAACACTCTTGGAGAGGAAAGGAAAGCTATTCTGTATGTTACTCTTGCACATATATTTTGTCATGCAAGTATCCTTGGAGTGCAATAGGTTTTCTACAAGGCTACTCAAGGAAACAATTTATGTATGTATGTAATTGTTTTCGCAATATCAAAATTGTTTTAGATGTCATCCAGCCTACTATTTATGTGGACAATTTTTCAGCTACTTTTGTTATTACTATTATCTTGCCATTACCAATTTTCCGTATTGTATCATATAGTGCACCCTATTATTATTATTATTATTATTATTATTATTATTATTATTATTATTATTATTATTATTATTTATTTTTATTTTTATTTTTATTGTCCATCATCTATGGGCTGTTATTAGGTTCGACTTGATCTATATAAACCAAATATTTTAATTGAAGGGTGGAACTTTTTCCTCAATAATACGTAATAAATAAATAAATACATTAATATATGAAACTATATTTTCTTTTATTACATACATTTATAGCATTATTATTAAAACGTGGTACTTCAATCACAATTAAATTTATACCAGTAGTTATAGAGTTTACGAAGGCAGGATTATGTGGCTTGAATTAAATATTATAGGATATATTTTTCGGAAATACTAATAAATAACAAAACAATAATTGTGGAGGGATTTGAAGTCTGGCTCTCATATATCTTTCATTTTTTCGTAATTTGTTTAACGATCTATGCTACTCGAACGTCGGCTACTAGCCGTCTAAATCGTGGTTGCCTTGTTTACTATTACACCAGGCACGAGAGTTGAACTTTATTCGAAATGTCGCAATTTGAGTAATATTGTATACGTCGAACACTGGTAAAATATCTAGAAACTTGCCTCCTTCATTGCTCTTTAACTATTTAAGACGATTAAAACCAAATACAGTGTATTAAAAAAATTAACAATGCGTTACCTAGTGAACCAATGCTTTGGCTCTTCGAGCATGCGCAGTAAGTCATAACAGGAACTCAGCGTTTTGAAGCCACTCTTTTTATTTATAGGTGTACACAATACTCAGTTGCAAAAAATTAACTTTTGAAAAAATACAGGAATCATGTCTAAAAGTAAAATACGAAACTACTCTTTCAATTGTACAAATTGTATTTGACATTGATGAGCAGGATTGGCTACGATTACGAAATGTTTTTTTTAAAAGCAGATACTTTGTACAGTTTGCACGCGTGTTACATCCCACACGTGTTTAGAATTTAATGATTCCGGAAATGACGTTAAAAGTGTCCGGCTTTATTTTATATGTATAGAATATTTTTGGTCAGCATTTTCCTGTAACTCACAAGATTTACTTATCAATACGTTGCACGTCATCCTATTTGTAAATGGGCAAAATTCTGCTTTAAAATGATGCTATCCATTCATTTGAATAACCATTAGAGTTCAGATTTTGGATATATAAATACCTTTTAAAAATTACGTATAAAAGACAAAAAACACCACAAATTACCTGAAAATTTGAAAAAATAACCAAACGCTATGGGATCCATTTTCTTGTTTAAGTAGTATAATTTTACTTTGTCTATTTGATCTCTAATAAAATACAATTAAGTGAAAACTTATACATTTGTATTTTATATAGGCCTAAACGGAATAATTGAATATCTGCATGCTGCCAATTTATTTTCGCACACAAGAAATCAAAATCAGACTGAAATTTTGGTTTATACCATTACTACAACTCAATGGTATTAATATGTCGTAAGTTTATGCTGTTGTTGAAGTTGTATTACTAGGCGGTAGCTAGGAGATACTAAGGGCCAACATGCACGCTCTATTGAGTAACATTGAGAAATTAGAACTGGAACTAAACATCAGAAAGGATTTGCTCCATAAGAGCAAACCTATTTTCTATACGTGAAAAACCCTGTAGTTATGACTAGAGCCCGGATTTGTATGCAAAATAAAGTACTAAATATGCATGAAAAATAAAGAAAATAAGCACACCAAATATGCAAAAACAGATTTAATAATATCAATTAAATCAGTTGCTTTGTGGGCAATCTTAACGTATTCCTAGCTTTTACATTAGATAAGGGAGGTTTCCATGAGGTTTCCTTGTGTGAAGCTCCTTCGTCTGTCAGTAAAGAAGGTTTTATACAATGAAAATATCCTTTCTTCATCACATGATGTCACAGGTAAATGTGAAAAACACCACAGTTATTCTTTAGTGAATTATGCTTACATCCAATTGATTGCAGACACTTTATTGATTAAACAAGTATTTAATAATAATTAATTAAATACTAGTAATTAGCTAAAGGGAAACTTATAATTTAATACCATATTTAGGGGTAAAATATGCATTTATGCATTAAAAATCTAAAATAAGCATTTTCCCCCGGAATATGCATTTCTATGCATTATCAAATACCGTTCAAATTGTCTGGGAAGGGGCCATTTAACATGTAAATCATTTCCGCATACTTTCTAATGCGAAAAAAAAACACGTATTTCGAGTACAAATCCGGGCACTAGTTATAACATAAGTAAATTTTATAAAACAATGGCTGTCCCTGTCCTTTTGTATGGGAGTGAATCTTGGATTACCACTACCAAACAAGAAAGTAAAATCCAAGCAGCCGAGATGGCATTTTTAAGAAGAGTAAAAGACTGCACTAGAATGGACCAGATAAGAAGCGAGGATATCCGTGAATAACTGCAGATCTACTCCATAAAAGAAAATATATTTAACAACAAGATACAGTAGAAAGAACATATAGAACGAATGGAAGAAAGTAGATTACCAAATAAAATCTTCCATTATTTTCCAAGAGGAAGAAGAGATGTCGGACGTCCTCGGAAGAGATGGTTTTAGATCTATTAGTGAAGACGGAACAGGCAACTCTTGCCTAAACCAGGAAGTGAAAAAGAAGAAGTAAATTCTTAGTTTATGCGCAGCCATGTCAATACTAGAGAGTTACATTATTACTCTCATAGCTCTTTTTCGCCTCTTGCTTCTTTATCGCTAGATAGTTTTAGTATGTGGAGTGTAGCATTGTATGGTGCAGAGACTTGGACATTACGACGGAATGAGGACAAGTGACTGGTAGCTTTTGAGACGTGGATATGAAGAAGGATGGAACGTATAAAATGGACAAAGTAAAAAAAATAAAGATGTGCTAGATAGAGTGGGTAAAGGAACAACAATATTGGAACTCATAAAGAAGAGGAAAATAAATTGGATTACCACTGGCTAAGAAAAAACAATGGAAAGAAGGATAGAGACAGAAAAAGACATCAGGTGATACACAATATTAAAATAAATGGTCTGTATGCGGATACAAAAAGGAAGGTTGAGTTAAGGAAAGAGTGGAGAATGCTGAGTGTACATTGAAAGACCTGCTCTTGGGCAGAACACTATGTATGTAGTTTTATTGTATAAATGGACAGTAATGAAAATTTCGTTGAAGGCTACATAAATCATGAATAATTCCTTCCCAGGAATGGAAATATTAACATTATTAAAAAAACAACGAAAATCAGTAATATGACACTTCTTAATAGCCTTGGACGATTGAAATTGTTGCTGTGATTGATTGTCCTATCAGTTGGTAGTGCAGACATTTGCATGAGTAGAGTGATGTAAACACTTCTTAATAGCCTTGGACGATTGAAATTGTTGCTGTGATTGATTGTCCTATCAGTTGGTAGTGCAGACATTTGCATGAGTAGAGTGATGTAAACACTTCTTAATAGCCTTGGACGATTGAAATTGTTGCTGTGATTGATTGTCCTATCAGTTGGTAGTGCAGACATTTGCATGAGTAGAGTGATGTAAACACTTCTTAATAGCCTTGGACGATTGAAATTGTTGCTGTGATTGATTGTCCTATCAGTTGGTAGTGCAGACATTTGCATGAGTAGAGTGATGTAAACACTTCTTAATAGCCTTGGACGATTGAAATTGTTGCTGTGATTGATTGTCCTATCAGTTGGTAGTGCAGACATTTGCATGAGTAGAGTGATGTAAACACTTCTTAATAGCCTTGGACGATTGAAATTGTTGCTGTGATTGATTGTCCTATCAGTTGGTAGTGCAGACATTTGCATGAGTAGAGTGATGTAAACACTTCTTAATAGCCTTGGACGATTGAAATTGTTGCTGTGATTGATTGTCCTATCAGTTGGTAGTGCAGACATTTGCATGAGTAGAGTGATGTAAACACTTCTTAATAGCCTTGGACGATTGAAATTGTTGCTGTGATTGATTGTCCTATCAGTTGGTAGTGCAGACATTTGCATGAGTAGAGTGATGTAAACACTTCTTAATAGCCTTGGACGATTGAAATTGTTGCTGTGATTGATTGTCCTATCAGTTGGTAGTGCAGACATTTGCATGAGTAGAGTGATGTAAACACTTCTTAATAGCCTTGGACGATTGAAATTGTTGCTGTGATTGATTGTCCTATCAGTTGGTAGTGCAGACATTTGCATGAGTAGAGTGATGTAAACACTTCTTAATAGCCTTGGACGATTGAAATTGTTGCTGTGATTGATTGTCCTATCAGTTGGTAGTGCAGACATTTGCATGAGTAGAGTGATGTAAACACTTCTTAATAGCCTTGGACGATTGAAATTGTTGCTGTGATTGATTGTCCTATCAGTTGGTAGTGCAGACATTTGCATGAGTAGAGTGATGTAAAACACTTCTTAATAGCCTTGGACGATTGAAATTGTTGCTGTGATTGATTGTCCTATCAGTTGGTAGTGCAGACATTTGCATGAGTAGAGTGATGTAAACACTTCTTAATAGCCTTGGACGATTGAAATTGTTGCTGTGATTGATTGTCCTATCAGTTGGTAGTGCAGACATTTGCATGAGTAGAGTGATGTAAACACTTCTTAATAGCCTTGGACGATTGAAATTGTTGCTGTGATTGATTGTCCTATCAGTTGGTAGTGCAGACATTTGCATGAGTAGAGTGATGTAAACACTTCTTAATAGCCTTGGACGATTGAAATTGTTGCTGTGATTGATTGTCCTATCAGTTGGTAGTGCAGACATTTGCATGAGTAGAGTGATGTAAACACTTCTTAATAGCCTTGGACGATTGAAATTGTTGCTGTGATTGATTGTCCTATCAGTTGGTAGTGCAGACATTTGCATGAGTAGAGTGATGTAAACACTTCTTAATAGCCTTGGACGATTGAAATTGTTGCTGTGATTGATTGTCCTATCAGTTGGTAGTGCAGACATTTGCATGAGTAGAGTGATGTAAACACTTCTTAATAGCCTTGGACGATTGAAATTGTTGCTGTGATTGATTGTCCTATCAGTTGGTAGTGCAGACATTTGCATGAGTAGAGTGATGTAAACACTTCTTAATAGCCTTGGACGATTGAAATTGTTGCTGTGATTGATTGTCCTATCAGTTGGTAGTGCAGACATTTGCATGAGTAGAGTGATGTAAACACTTCTTAATAGCCTTGGACGATTGAAATTGTTGCTGTGATTGATTGTCCTATCAGTTGGTAGTGCAGACATTTGCATGAGTAGAGTGATGTAAACACTTCTTAATAGCCTTGGACGATTGAAATTGTTGCTGTGATTGATTGTCCTATCAGTTGGTAGTGCAGACATTTGCATGAGTAGAGTGATGTAAACACTTCTTAATAGCCTGGACGATTGAAATTGTTGCTGTGATTGATTGTCCTATCAGTTGGTAGTGCAGACATTTGCATGAGTAGAGTGATGTAAACACTTCTTAATAGCCTTGGACGATTGAAATTGTTGCTGTGATTGATTGTCCTATCAGTTGGTAGTGCAGACATTTGCATGAGTAGAGTGATGTAAACACTTCTTAAAGCCTTGGACGATTGAAATTGTTGCTGTGATTGATTGTCCTATCAGTTGGTAGTGCAGACATTTGCATGAGTAGAGTGATGTAAACACTTCTTAATAGCCTTGGACGATTGAAATTGTTGCTGTGATTGATTGTCCTATCAGTTGGTAGTGCAGACATTTGCATGAGTAGAGTGATGTAAACACTTCTTAATAGCCTTGGACGATTGAAATTGTGCTGTGGATTGATTGTCCTATCAGTTGGTAGTGCAGACATTTGCATGAGTAGAGTGATGTAAACACTTCTTAATAGCCTTGGACGATTGAAATTGTTGCTGTGATTGATTGTCCTATCAGTTGGTAGTGCAGACATTTGCATGAGTAGAGTGATGTAAACACTTCTTAATAGCCTTGGACGATTGAAATTGTTGCTGTGATTGATTGTCCTATCAGTTGGTAGTGCAGACATTTGCATGAGTAGAGTGATGTAAACACTTCTTAATAGCCTTGGACGATTGAAATTGTTGCTGTGATTGATTGTCCTATCAGTTGGTAGTGCAGACATTTGCATGAGTAGAGTGATGTAAACACTTCTTAATAGCCTTGGACGATTGAAATTGTTGCTGTGATTGATTGTCCTATCAGTTGTAGTGCAGACATTTGCATGAGTAGAGTGATGTAAACACTTCTTAATAGCCTTGGACGATTGAAATTGTTGCTGTGATTGATTGTCCTATCAGTTGGTAGTGCAGACATTTGCATGAGTAGAGTGATGTAAACACTTCTTAATAGCCTTGGACGATTGAAATTGTTGCTGTGATTGATTGTCCTATCAGTTGGTAGTGCAGACATTTGCATGAGTAGAGTGATGTAAACACTTCTTAATAGCCTTGGACGATTGAAATTGTTGCTGTGATGATTGTCCTATCAGTTGGTAGTGCAGACATTTGCATGAGTAGAGTGATGTAAACACTTCTTAATAGCCTTGGACGATTGAAATTGTTGCTGTGATTGATTGTCCTATCAGTTGGTAGTGCAGACATTTGCATGAGTAGAGTGATGTAAACACTTCTTAATAGCCTTGGACGATTGAAATTGTTGCTGTGATTGATTGTCCTATCAGTTGGTAGTGCAGACATTTGCATGAGTAGAAGTGATGTAAACACTTCTTAATAGCCTTGGACGATTGAAATTGTTGCTGTGATTGATTGTCCTATCAGTTGGTAGTGCAGACATTTGCATGAGTAGAGTGATGTAAACACTTCTTAATAGCCTTGGACGATTGAAATTGTTGCTGTGATTGATTGTCCTATCAGTTGGTAGTGCAGACATTTGCATGAGTAGAGTGATGTAAACACTTCTTAATAGCCTTGGACGATTGAAATTGTTGCTGTGATTGATTGTCCTATCAGTTGGTAGTGCAGACATTTGCATGAGTAGAGTGATGTAAACACTTCTTAATAGCCTTGGACGATTGAAATTGTTGCTGTGATTGATTGTCCTATCAGTTGGTAGTGCAGACATTTGCATGAGTAGAGTGATGTAAACACTTCTTAATAGCCTTGGACGATTGAAATTGTTGCTGTGATTGATTGTCCTATCAGTTGGTAGTGCAGACATTTGCATGAGTAGAGTGATGTAAACACTTCTTAATAGCCTTGGACGATTGAAATTGTTGCTGTGATTGATTGTCCTATCAGTTGGTAGTGCAGACATTTGCATGAGTAGAGTGATGTAAACACTTCTTAATAGCCTTGGACGATTGAAATTGTTGCTGTGATGATTGTCCTATCAGTTGGTAGTGCAGACATTTGCATGAGTAGAGTGATGTAAACACTTCTTAATAGCCTTGGACGATTGAAATTGTTGCTGTGATTGATTGTCCTATCAGTTGGTAGTGCAGACATTTGCATGAGTAGAGTGATGTAAACACTTCTTAATAGCCTTGGACGATTGAAATTGTTGCTGTGATTGATTGTCCTATCAGTTGGTAGTGCAGACATTTGCATGAGTAGAGTGATGTAAACACTTCTTAATAGCCTTGGACGATTGAAATTGTTGCTGTGATTGATTGTCCTATCAGTTGGTAGTGCAGACATTTGCATGAGTAGAGTGATGTAAACACTTCTTAATAGCCTTGGACGATTGAAATTGTTGCTGTGATTGATTGTCCTATCAGTTGGTAGTGCAGACATTTGCATGAGTAGAGTGATGTAAACACTTCTTAATAGCCTTGGACGATTGAAATTGTTGCTGTGATTGATTGTCCTATCAGTTGGTAGTGCAGACATTTGCATGAGTAGAGTGATGTAAACACTTCTTAATAGCCTTGGACGATTGAAATTGTTGCTGTGATTGATTGTCCTATCAGTTGGTAGTGCAGACATTTGCATGAGTAGAGTGATGTAAACACTTCTTAATAGCCTTGGACGATTGAAATTGTTGCTGTGATTGATTGTCCTATCAGTTGGTAGTGCAGACATTTGCATGAGTAGAGTGATGTAAACACTTCTTAATAGCCTTGGACGATTGAAATTGTTGCTGTGATTGATTGTCCTATCAGTTGGTAGTGCAGACATTTGCATGAGTAGAGTGATGTAAACACTTCTTAATAGCCTTGGACGATTGAAATTGTTGCTGTGATTGATTGTCCTATCAGTTGGTAGTGCAGACATTTGCATGAGTAGAGTGATGTAAACACTTCTTAATAGCCTTGGACGATTGAAATTGTTGCTGTGATTGATTGTCCTATCAGTTGGTAGTGCAGACATTTGCATGAGTAGAGTGATGTAAACACTTCTTAATAGCCTTGGACGATTGAAATTGTTGCTGTGATTGATTGTCCTATCAGTTGGTAGTGCAGACATTTGCATGAGTAGAGTGATGTAAACACTTCTTAATAGCCTTGGACGATTGAAATTGTTGCTGTGATTGATTGTCCTATCAGTTGGTAGTGCAGACATTTGCATGAGTAGAGTGATGTAAACACTTCTTAATAGCCTTGGACGATTGAAATTGTTGCTGTGATTGATTGTCCTATCAGTTGGTAGTGCAGACATTTGCATGAGTAGAGTGATGTAAACACTTCTTAATAGCCTTGGACGATTGAAATTGTTGCTGTGATTGATTGTCCTATCAGTTGGTAGTGCAGACATTTGCATGAGTAGAGTGATGTAAACACTTCTTAATAGCCTTGGACGATTGAAATTGTTGCTGTGATTGATTGTCCTATCAGTTGGTAGTGCAGACATTTGCATGAGTAGAGTGATGTAAACACTTCTTAATAGCCTTGGACGATTGAAATTGTTGCTGTGATTGATTGTCCTATCAGTTGGTAGTGCAGACATTTGCATGAGTAGAGTGATGTAAACACTTCTTAATAGCCTTGGACGATTGAAATTGTTGCTGTGATTGATTGTCCTATCAGTTGGTAGTGCAGACATTTGCATGAGTAGAGTGATGTAAACACTTCTTAATAGCCTTGGACGATTGAAATTGTTGCTGTGATTGATTGTCCTATCAGTTGGTAGTGCAGACATTTGCATGAGTAGAGTGATGTAAACACTTCTTAATAGCCTTGGACGATTGAAATTGTTGCTGTGATTGATTGTCCTATCAGTTGGTAGTGCAGACATTTGCATGAGTAGAGTGATGTAAACACTTCTTAATAGCCTTGGACGATTGAAATTGTTGCTGTGATTGATTGTCCTATCAGTTGGTAGTGCAGACATTTGCATGAGTAGAGTGATGTAAACACTTCTTAATAGCCTTGGACGATTGAAATTGTTGCTGTGATTGATTGTCCTATCAGTTGGTAGTGCAGACATTTGCATGAGTAGAGTGATGTAAACACTTCTTAATAGCCTTGGACGATTGAAATTGTTGCTGTGATTGATTGTCCTATCAGTTGGTAGTGCAGACATTTGCATGAGTAGAGTGATGTAAACACTTCTTAATAGCCTTGGACGATTGAAATTGTTGCTGTGATTGATTGTCCTATCAGTTGGTAGTGCAGACATTTGCATGAGTAGAGTGATGTAAACACTTCTTAATAGCCTTGGACGATTGAAATTGTTGCTGTGATTGATTGTCCTATCAGTTGGTAGTGCAGACATTTGCATGAGTAGAGTGATGTAAACACTTCTTAATAGCCTTGGACGATTGAAATTGTTGCTGTGATTGATTGTCCTATCAGTTGGTAGTGCAGACATTTGCATGAGTAGAGTGATGTAAACACTTCTTAATAGCCTTGGACGATTGAAATTGTTGCTGTGATTGATTGTCCTATCAGTTGCATGAGTAGAGTGATGTAATATTTACACCTACGGTAGTTCAGTTTTCTTAACCGGTCTTGTCATATTAAGTTAGTATTCAGTTGTGTCAGTTGTCTGGACTCTTTTCCAGACAATATACCGAAAAAAATGGCTATGCTATATTTGGGAATCGAGTCTGGGATCGCTGAGATGTTAGTCATGCTATGCACCACATAAGTGCTATACCATGGTTATGTTTATAATTAAGCTTAACATCATAATTCTTCTAAAACAGTGAGTTTTACAGGTCATTAGCTTTGCCGTGTTAATGGGGTCTTCCATTCTAGCAGAGAGGATTCGATTCTCGGCGGGATAGGAGATTTTGAAGTTCTATCTCGTTTATTATATTATTTTTTTTAATGTCCCAGGTTATTCTTTTGGACGTTTCTGGTGTTCCCTCCTGGCATTGGTGTAATTTTAACCCACTTCTGAGGTTGGGGCGCCTGGAAGACGGGGTAACGTTGCCCCGATGATATGATGAACTTGAAATATAGTTTCCTTCATTCTGTATATTATATTTCTATTCCAAAGCACTGAGTTCAACAAACCAATGATTCTTCTTCCATCAGTTATTCTTCTTTCAAGTTCTGTAGTTCAATTCCCACTTTTATCTAAATTATTAATATACTTTCAGAAAAGTCAAGGAAAGTTTATTTATGTAGGGGACGCGCCGTAGCGTAGTGGTTAATGCACTGCGCGACAAGCCGGAAGGTCGAGGATTCGAGCCCCGTGAGGGTCAGGATTTTTAAACTGACCCAAACCCTCTGGCGGTACCATGGTCCTGGGGTCGACTCAGCCTCTAACGGAAATGAGTACAGACACTTGTTCTGGGGTAAAGGCGGCCGACACGCAGGGCTGACAACCCGGCTGATATCAAGTACCGAATGTCTAGAAAAAGTGGGAGACTTAACCTCCTACTACCCCAAGGGTCTCCCGAGGCCTGTCGTGGGATCTTTTTACTTTACTTAGTTATACGAAATCATCATTAAACCGTATTTACGTTTTTTAAACCTATATTTTATATTTTGATAGCGTGTTTTGTTAGAATATAAATTATAGGTTATGTTGTATAGTAACTACGAATTAAAGCGTCACTGTTTGTTATAATAGTAGATAAAAGTTCTTACAGGATATAATTATATGAGTAGGCCTACACAACAATATGAATACACAATGCATAGGATAGAACCAAAATTCTTAACACGATATGATCCATCCATCCATCCATAGTAATTCTGCCCGAGGGCAGGTCTTTCACTGAAATCATAGCATTTTTTGCTGTGCTTGCAGCTTTACTAGGGAATTATAGGTGTGGTAGCTTCCCGTTGCTTTCCACACCGGTGAAGGATGATGATGATAATGATATGGATGGTGATGATGGCCATATGATTTCGGGAACCGTTTGGGCCTTAAAGTTTTCCTGACATTTGTCTTAAGGTGAGGAAAACCCCGATAAAAACCTCACCCAGAAAAACTGTCCCGACCGGGGATCGAACCGGGGCCCCCTGCGGACAAGGCAGCACGCTACCTCGAGACCACAGCGGTGGACCACGATATGATCTTTGGTGTTAAAACATTTGCATTGAAATTGTAGAAATAAAGTTACCAGAACAGAAATATTTTACAAATATATGTCCACCTTATAGTTTTATTGATTTAATATCGCGATGTTAAAAACCGAATTGAAGATATCCGTAAATAACTACAAATATTCAATTTGACAGATAAAATAGAAGAGAATAGGAGAAATTGGTATGAACATGTCTGCAGAATGGATACTAACAAATTGCCTAGGAAAAGTCAGAACTATCAACCAAGAGGAGGAAAAAGAGATCGGGGACGCAGCAGCTATAATACTTGGACCCGGAACGAACCAAAAAAGGTCAAATCCTTGCAAATAGAAGAAGAAGATCGCGATATAAATAATGTAAAAAATAGTAAAAATGAAAGATTCTTACTTTCTCTGAATCTCTGTCGATATCATGTGTAACTTACATCACTGATGACTCAGAATTGTTTTCTGGAATTCTCCTACTATACAGTTTTGAAACATGTAAATGTGTTCTACAAATGCAGTTGACTTTTTTATGATCTGTAAATATGCGTGAATTTCTGAGAAATGAAACACCTTGTTTATAATCAGAAGAAGTGAATGGAATGTACAATGTTTATGTGAGCAAAACAAGGAAGTGGCGTAGTAATTGTAAATGCATTCAGTCATTGACGTATGTTTCAAAGCGAAAATATTTCATCAGGTACCTGGAAAAGTGATGAATCCTTCACTAGAATGGGGATTTTCTGAAATTTATACAGAACGACCCTACTTAAATATTTCCTGAAAAAGAGAGGTAGTACATTGCACCGTATTGGTGCTGGATCGTACCAACGTTGTTGATAAATACTTGAGTTGAAAACATAGATTGCTCAAATTAACATATCTTTGCCCGGGCCCATAAAAGACAAAGATTAATTCAACTTTCCTTTATGAATTGTTAAACATGTAATACATTGTAAGCTATACAGAATATAATCATGGAAGTTCTTAGGAAAGAGGAAATCATATACGCTTGAAAAATTTGTGGAAGTTTACAATCATATCTGACATTGACTAGCTACTAAATCAATAGGCAGAAGTTAATTAAAACCAGCTAACTAAAGTTTAATGAGAGTAAAAAAACAGTCAGATATAACATTGAAATAAATAAAAGATAGTTAGCTTGACATTGAAAATAAGTTGACAAAAGAAACAATAGTCTCATCGATCATCTATATAAAACAATAGTAATAAACCATACGTACTCTATTACATTCACACTAGTCCCGCCAAGGGCTAGGGTACACGATCCTGGTGGCCCCACCCTGGCCTAAGGGACTAATAAACAAAACAAGCTCCTCCGACTTGACTCCTTCGGTTGACAAACAGATGATGATCCGATGTTAGTAAGCACAACTTTATTTGAGAGTTCACTAGGAGAGGCGAGTATGCGCGATAGCACACGGCGCGTAAAGAAAAAGAGAGGGTAACGTAGGAGAGAATTTGGCACTGTTCACTAAGATCACAGAAGAAATGGAGACACGATGACGTATTGTTGCGCAGCATGACGTAATCCATGTATCGAAAACTTGATTTCGGTACAACATTATTAAAACGAAGTATTTTCAGGCTCACGAAAGATCCTCTGAATAAAATAATCTCTGAGCAAATTTAATCGACCTTAATCCATCCAAGTAATAACTTGGTTGCCTACTAGATGTCTCATCACCACATGCCACTTGTTAATATCTGTAGGTAAATAAGCGTAACTAAGTTAGATGGGTTAAGAATCTCCCGCCAGGGAACCACCTTGTCCCACATGGTGCGTATTCTATTCTCTTGTATAGTGTTCTGCCCCAGGGCAGGTCTTTCACTGCAATCATATAATTTTCTTGCTATGCTTTGCAGCTTTATTAGGGAATTATAGGTGTGGTAGATTACCATTGCTTTCCACTATGGTGCGTATAGGGGTATATATTTACATATTTTAAGATATATTATTATTTATATTAACCTAATTTGAAAAGGCGAATAAATATTTATACAAATCATTTTCACGGAGGCAGGCGAAAATAACGTGGAGGTTATTAAAATTATGTTATAGGGAAGTATATCTGTGAATACTGAATTTGTGGTTGGCAATTTTCCATGCCACGGTAGAAGGTATAACAGAACATCATAAGGCATGGGGCATATACCCAGATCAAAAGTGCAGATTTGAAATTCGCTATCTCACCGGAAATCGAACTCAAGATCCGGCCCATAGTGGAAGGTACCGCTCAAATAACGGAAATGGAGAGCAAGCTGTACAAGAGAGAGTTAATTTCAATATTTTAGAGTTGAATTTATTTGTTTATTAATTTAGCACGTTTTACAATGTTCATAATGTCTTCCTGTACCCTATTAATCTACTGTAAAACTCCTTCACATTTCTGTCATTCTCATCTCTTCGTCCAATCCCTTTTCTCTCATGTTGCTTAAAACACCATCAATCTACGTAATTTTTGGCTGTACTTTTCTACCAGGCCACACCCAATCTAGTACTTTTCTTGAAAATCCGTAGTCTGCCATTCTTTTAACATGACTATAGGCCTACCATTGTAATTGTTTGATTTTTTTATCATTATTAAATAAATATTAATAACATTTGTGTAACCGATTATTAGGCCCCTACTATTTAAGATCTATGTTATTAAAGATAGATTCAAGTATTTCACAACTGCCAAATAATAATAATAATAATAATAATAATAATAATAATAATAATAATAATAATAATAATAATAATAATAATAATATAATAATATAATGATAATGATGATGATAATGATAACAATGATGATAATAATAATAATGATGATAATAATAATAATGATAATAATAATAATAATAATAATAATAATAATAATAATAATATAATAAGAATAATAATAATAATAATAAATAATATAATGATAATATAATGATAATGATGATGATAATGATAACAATGATAATAATAATAGTAATAATAATTATATTAATAATAATAATGATGATGTCGGGATTGCGATCCAGTGTTTGTCATGCCCCATGATCACCTCTGGATCCGAGGTTTGCGGATTTATTCCAGATCGGGTCGATATATGTTTTCAGCGCGTAAAAGTTCTCATTGTGGTTCCCTTTGGTAAAATAAGTGAAACCAAAGTTGAGAAGTCATAGATTTACTATATGTAGAAGAATATCAATCCTGAATTTACAGGCTTCTTTTTTACTGTTTTATTATTGGCTTTGAAATGTGCGAAAGCTGTATTCCAATTGATGTATTACGAAAGGGAGCCGGGTTATATAATACACAACTTTTGTGCACTGCGCAATTCAGTTGAGTTGGTAACGGGAGATCTTATAAATATTCAGAACCTATAGAATGCTACAAGAAATAGAGAAAAAATAATAGATCTAACGAGTTTAACAAACATCGAAATAATTATAAGATTCGAAACTGTCTTGGTGTTAATTTGTGCGGGCGGGGTGAGGGAGAATAGTTTAACCTCTCTAATAAACCACGGTTACTGCTACCATTTGTGGCGTTTTTTAACCACGCTACTACTACCATAAATCCGGGATCGGGTTTTGTTACTGCTGTCTCTATTAACGTGGATCTTCTTTCCTGCAAGGTTATCAATCACGAAGTTGCTTGCCTTGGGCCCATAGAAGGCAGCAATTGATTCATCTTTCTCTCTCAGATATATTGACATAAATAAATAATGAATCTCAAATACATAGAGTGAGTGAAAATGATAATAATTGTATTTCAAGAAAGCTAAACAGCAACATAGCAAGGGAGCTGGAAATAGTTTCCTACGTGAGTGAGTTTCCGTATAGGATTGAGAACAACTACGTGCACATCAATGAAGCAGATAAATAGTATAAAAGATGACTTTTAATAGAAACAAGTTGTCTGAATTAAAAACAAATTAAGAAAGACATTTGGATCATTCAATTTAAACAAAAATATAAACAAATAAATAACGATATTCTTACAATAGAAATAACCACACCATACCTCACGCCACACTCATACTAACGTCCGAACCAGGAGCCACTTCTTCCCTGGTCTGCCGGACCAACTAAACCACGCCGCTTCTCGGCTTCAGACCAGCTTGTCCATTAGAGCTTCAATCGCATCGCGAACTGGATGCTGATTCAAACTTTGAATCTGCTCAAAGAACTAAACGATGAATGCTTGAATGATTGAATGATAACGTTCTGCTAGTGCACCACGTATATGAAGGTTTCGAGGTAGAGGAGAGATGCGCCGTAGACATTGCGCAGCGGGAAGGGTAAAGAGTAGAGAGAGGGGGTAAATACAAGGAGAAAGGGATATTGGCATAGTTCATAAATATTCCAGTGTAGGGAGGAGAACGACGTTACAATAATGAGCCGAAAAACACACTTTCGGTTCAAATTAACATGTTAATTCAAAATTTATGTCCCATATCTCCATGATTTCAACCTCTATCTCCGAGGCCCAAGCAGATGGTTTCAGATATGGATGCTGATAGATTCGACATAAAAAATCTCGCTTGGCTATTAAAGGAGATATTTTATTGAATAAAGAACAGTCAATTTTTGTTAAGTGTAAACATACAATTTTTGTACTAGAGCATGCCATCAAATCTTTAGAGGATGAAGAAGGCCTATAACTCAATGGTATTAATAAGCTGTTAGTTTATGCTGATGATGTAGTACTACTGGCCGTTAGCCAGGAGATACTAAAGGACAACAAGCGCACACTATTGAGTAACACTAAGAAATTAGGACTGGAAGTAAATATCAATAAAACTAAATATATGGTCACACATAGAAATACATTATTTAATGGAAATGGACATCTAATGACAAATGAAGGAAATTTTGAGGAGGTGGCTGAATTCAAATACCTAGGAACAATAATCACAAATAGGAATGAGATACACAAGGAAATAAAACATAGGCTCAATTCTGGAAATGCATGCTATTATGCATTACACAGGCTCTTGACGTCCCAACTCCTTTCAAAAAATGTAAACTGAAAATATATAAAACTATTATTCTACCAGTTATATTATATTGATGCGAATAATGGACTCTTACTTTCAGGGAGGAAAGGAGATTACATGAGAATAAAGTTTTTAGGAAACATTTTGGACCAAAGAGAGATGAACTTACAGGTGAATGGAGAAGACTACTTAACAGTGAACTATATGGTCTTTATAGGAAGCCAGATATAATGAGAACAATTATGTCTCGTAGACTGCGATGGGCAGGACAGTGGTACGAATGGGGAATGAAATACGTGCATGGATGCTTCTTTTAGGAAAACCAGAGAAAAATGTCCAGTTGGTAGACCAAATAAGGTGGGAGAATAACTAACTATGATTTGAGGGAAGTAGATTATACAGGGGATGACTGGAAAACATTAGCTCAGGATAGGGATGTATGGAGAGCTTATGTCCGTGCGGCTATGAACCTACGGGTTCGATAGTGCCAGTGAGTTAGTTAGTTAGTTAGTTAGTTTGTATAACCAGAAATCGAGATATGAACTTTGTAGGACAGTCTTTTACCTCTAAGTGTATAAACATTTACTTGAACTGATTTAAGGGATTTTCAAGGATTGCTAATAAATATAATTTTCTATCAAATATCCATTTTAAACAGTAACTTCCTTGCTTTTGTTTCAGATTTTGAAAATGTCAAGTCGATTAACCTCTGCTAGATGATTGGGTGTTGTGTATTTTCCACTCATACTCTTATCTAACAGTGATTGATGATTCCAAACTCTAAATAGCAAGTTTTAATCCCCCCTCAGTAAGTGACACTAACCTTGAGAAGTATCGACGTCAACTGTACCAATATTTTGATCTTTAATCCGACATGATTTTAATTTAATATGCAATACTCTCTCTCATGAAATAGAGCTATAACAAAGACTACTTAAGCAAAATGTCAACTTTCATAGATCTGGTAATTATACAGAAGTCAGATGATGATTTACAAAGAGCCATTTACATGTTGAATCAATTAGGACTCTAGTGACTTATCTGATTTAAAACATGTCGCCTATGATATTCTAATTTTTTTTTAATCCGGCAGAAATCAAATCTTTATTTGATAATTTTCCAAATTTTAATCAAAAAAACATTAAAATTGCCACTTTTGGAAAAAATACTTTAGATCTCATAGTTTCAACTTCAAAAACTAAAATTATGGCTATTCAGGGCAAAGTGCCAGTCAGAGCAAAAATAGTAATCAATAATGAAATAATAGAACAGATAGTACACTTTAACTATCGTGGTTCAGATATAACATATAGCTACGAATGGGAAATACATAATAAATTAAACCGATATCAAACGATGTGTGGCACCATATGAAGAACCGTCCGAAAGACTCGAAGAGAAACTCAGCTCAGGTTTTATAAAATTATGGCTGTTCCTGTTCTTTTATATGGATTTGAATCTTGAGAACTTAGAAAAGATATCTCACACATTCAAGCCGCTGAAATGAAATTTTTAAGATCCGTAAAAGGATGTACACGCATGGATAGACTACACAATGAATCAATAAGAAATGAACTGGAGATATTTTCAATAGTCGATAAACTAGAAGAGCACAAATACCAATGAAAAGAACATTTAGACAAAATGGACAATACAAGACTACCCAAAAATATCAATACCTACAAACCACATGGAAAAATATCTTTGGGACGGCCTATGATGGACTTGAGACCGGAACAGGTCGTATTGACCTAATCCTGGAAAGGAAGAAGAAGAAGATTTTATGATCAGACTAACTAACTCGCTCACTGGCTCTAGCGAACCCGTAGGTTCATGGCCGCGCGAACATAAGCTCTCTCTACATCCCTATCCTGAGTTAATGTTTTCCAATCATCCCCTGTATAATTTACTTCCCTCAAAACATGGAAAATGTTATTCTCCCACCTCATACTCGGTCTACCAACTGGGCGTTTTTCCTCTGGTTTTTCTACAAGAAAGTTCCACACATCTCTTTCATTTCCCATTCGTGACACATGTCATGCCCATCACAGTTTACAAGACATAACTGTTCATATTATATCTGGATTCCTATACATACCATTTAGCTCCTTATTACGTAGTTTTCTTCATTAACATGTCTTCATCACTTTTCAGCCCAAAAATGTTCCTAAGAACTTTATTCTCAAATACTCGTAATCATCTTTCCTCCCTTAAATTAAGAGTCCATGTTTCACATCCATATAATATAACTGGGAGAATAACAGTTTTATATATTTTTAGTTTAACGTTTTTTTAAAGGAATTGGGACAAGAGTTCCTGTAATGCATAATAGTATGCATTTCCAGAATTGAGCCTATGTTTAATTTATTTGTGCATCGCGTGCCTATTTGTAATTATTGTTCCTAAATATATGAATTCAGCCACTTCTTCAAAATATCCCTCATTTTTCATTAGTTGTCCATTTTCATTATATGATGCATTTGTATGTGTGAACATATATTTAGTTTTATTGATGTTTACCTCCAGTCCCAATTTTTTAGTGGTACTCAATAGAGTGTGTGTGTTGTTCCTTAGTATCTCCTCGCTATCGCTCAATAGTACTACATCATCAGCATAAACTAACAGCCTATTAGTGCCTTTGAAATTTAGGCCTTCTTCATTCTCCGAAGATTTGATGGCATGCTCTCGCACAAAATCGAATAGTAGAGGAGAAAGTGCACCTCCTTGCTTTAACCCATTGTGGATTTCAAAAGTATCCGAAAAGTGTTTGTCTACACTCACCCTACACTTTGTGACATTTAGACACATCCGTATAAGTCTAATTATAATTAACCTTTTAGGAATTCCGAACTCCAGAAGGATAGTATATAATTTTTCCTAATATCACCACCATTACTGCGATGGGCAGGACATGTAGCACGAATGGGGAATGAAAGACGTGCATGGAATAATCTTCTGGAAAACCAGAGGGAAAACGCCCAGTCGGTAGGCCAAGAATGAGGTAGGAGAATAACATTAACTATGATTTGAGAGAAGTAGATTATACAGGGAATGATTGGAAAACGTTAGCTCAGAATAGGGATGATGGAGAGCTTATGTCCGCGCGGCCATGAACCGACGGGTTCGATAGTGCCGGTGAGTTAGTTAATATCATCACCATCAGCTATTTTATATATAATAAAATCTAAGAAAGAATATATTTATGAATAAAGTTATCAGTCGGACGCGGTGGACTAGTGGTTATGCTCCTTGCCTCTCGTACCGAGGGTCGTGGGTTAAAACCCGGCCGGAGTCGATGGATTTTTAGGACGGAAAAATCCAAGGAGCAAGTCCTCCGGAAGGGACTTTAAGCCGTGGGTCCCGAGTCAGAAGAGTTTCAGGTTCGTAAAAAATCCTTAAGCCTGAATAAAAAGGCCTCTAAGAAAAATTTACCGAATTTTCCCGTCCTAGTACTACCTTGGTTTCCTAGATGTCAGTATGAGGCGGAACGCTGACCACGTACCTCTCAAAATGGCATCTATACGAAAACAAGTGTAACTAAATTAGTATGGTTCAAATTCTTCCCTGTAAGGGGAGAGCGCCTAAATCTCTGTAAAGGGAAAACATAGGCTTACAAAAAAAATAAAGTTATCAATGTCTCAACCTTAGCATTCTATGGACTATTCTATTATCTAGTGAATTGAGACATTATTTAATATGAATTGGAATTCATCATAATGTGATACAAATAATCGAACTCTATCTAACTCTAAACTGCCTAACCCAACGGTACTTTCGAACACGGAGTCCATGGCCTCGTGGAAATAAACTAGTATTTTCCTAAGATTACTTGGACTATTTAACTAATGCCCCAAATGGGAGTCAATGACCAAACACGTTACAATGATTTTTTATTTACAACCAATCACAGTCGTATTTCGCATAGAATTTACCAACTAAAGTTTATCATAATACAGAAAGCACCTCCTTTTTAACATTCTGAATAGGTCATATCATTATTTTGCAGTGAGTGCACTAAGAAATACGGCTACCAGATTGTATATATAGTGTATGAATGTCAACACAAACCGCATGCGGGAGTTAATATGAACACATTTGCAGCAATTGATTATACCACCAAAAAAAAGAAACCACTGTTTGCACTTTCTTAAATGTATTTTTTCCCAGAAAAAATATAATTGTCATATTTACATCATAGACATTAGAAATGAATTAATATACAGTTCGATGTGTTTCATTTTTTCTCCACTAGAGTGCATTCTTACAATAGTGCGTTCCTTTGGCGATAAATAACATGATCTGGTTGCAGCGATGAACAAAATAAGCAAATGAAGCGTACCAATCGTTTCTCATTTGTCAAACATGGCCGTTTACATTAAATATATAAATATTAAAAATAGAAACTATATTTAAATAAGAATTTGTGAGTAAACAGCTTAATTTTATTCGTTAAATAGTCCTAAGAAATGTCACTCTTGATTTCCAAATTCTCTACACAAATTGGAAATCACTCGTGGCATTACTTGTGATAATTCCTCTCGTTCTAATCGTGGTTAATGTTGTCTCATTTCATTCTTGGGCTAACTACTTGGGCACTCCAATTTATCCTGTCTATTGCAGTCTCAACGTTTGGTATTACAACTAGTTTCCCATAAAGTCGTGAGCTCACTGATACGTTGTTTTCCCAAACACCTGTGGTTCGACTCTCTTCAGTCCAAAAAAAAAATCTGACCAATTTATTATCATATACTTGTAATCTTTTTTGCTCTCTCAGTACGAGCGATATTAAAATATTAGTAGGTTTTAAATACAACAGATAATGAATTAAGTCCAACAAGATAAGAGAGCTTACAGGATGCCTCTACCTACGAGTTCTTCAGGGACAATTCTACATTCAGGGAATTTATGAGATTATCTATTACTATTAAATGTTTGTAGAAATTGACAGAAGAATGCTAATACAAATACTTTGTATTAGTAAAAAAAATTATACCGAAAAAAATTATAAGAGCATAATACAGAATATTTTGTCATATAGAAGTGAAACTTGGTCTTTGACGGAATTACATAAGAATAAAATTAGAACAGTTGAATTTGATTATTTTGGAAGAAGACTTAAAAAACCCAGACAGGGTAAAATAAGAAATTAATTCCTTTGGAGATAAATTAATGTCACCACATCTGTTGTTAAGAGGATTGAAAATCAAACTCTTAAATGGTATGGCCATGTACAAAAAATGTGAAATGAAAGATTCCCAACAAATATATACCAATGGTCACCCCTAGAAGAAATAAACATGGCAGATCAAGATGGAAATGAAAAATCTATGTCAGAACTGTAATGGATGTAGGAATTTGGAAGAAGGAGATTGGAATGATAGAAATAAATGGAAACTGAAGACGGCAAACCTAAAACTGGGGAAAAGCCGAAGAAGAAGAATCAAAACTTCGAACAAGGAAAACAATATGTAATTTATATAAAACACTTATTAAACCAGTGTTAATATATTTCAGTGAAACCTGGGCGCTGTCAAGGAGTGATAGCATATCAAGATTGGATAATTCTGAGACCAAGGTCCTCAGGAAAATATATGCCCTTTATGTGATCAGGGAGAGAGGCGGATTAGATACAATCACGAACTCTACCAGTTATGTAAGTTTCCTGATATTGTAATTATTAAAGTTCCAAGATTGCGATGTGGGGCATCTGCAAAAAAAAAAAAAATGGTTGAACATGAAGTACTAGAAAAGTAAGGGTGAATACATCTGAAGGTAAAATGAGTGTGGGCTGACGAAGATTAAGACTGATGGATGGATGTTTTGAGTTCAGGTGGATTTGAGGAAGTTAGGAACTAAAGGATTAGTGGCTGGTAACCAGGGATAGAGAAGCCTGGAAGAGAAGGAAAGTGATGTTTGAAGTGGACTGTTGTGCTGCTGCTTTAACATTATTCTTTAATGTAGCAAATTTGTGTTCTCTCTGTACACAGTACTTATTATGGTTCACTGCACGGTACGTCCTTTAACGTAGGGTTATCGGTGATTTACAGATATTGAACTAACGTACATTATTAGTCATTCATTTAGAGAGCCTATATACACAGTAATTGAATTTGGGTGCTATTTTGACACTTATTATTTCTGGCAAAAGCCCACTCGTCCCATTTAAAAAAACTATTAATTTGACACAAATGTTCAAAGCTTGGGTTACTTTTCAAAATGTTTCCAAACTTTTTCTTAAGTTTGTTTGTTAATACCTCCGGCAATAAGGAGTTCAGTTGACGGATTTTATCCATAAACTGTATAGAATCAATCAACGCCAAACCTTGAGTTTCAAGCTTTCTAATAGTTACAGGCATAAGAAAAAAATGAGTGCTAATCACAGCTATGTTTTTTTTAATACTGGAATCGTTAATTGCTTCCTCGCACCGACAAACTGCCAAAGCCTCTGCACTATCGAAATAGTTTACTATACTTTTAATGGCCTCGAAATGTTCATTATAAAACAACACAGATTTTTAAAATTTTGTAAATATAGCGCGAAAATATGTATTATCACTAGTTTTTATTTAGAATATGCAATAACAGGTGAAAAAGGTCTAAATATGCAAATGCATAATATGCAACATACAAATGAATATAATCCGGTCTCTAGTTATGAGTATCAAATGTACATTCATATTAATATGTTTTGTCTGTGACTATTTCATATTACATGTCTGTAAAACATGTGCGTGAAAATGTTGGTTCTGATAGACTAGGATTACCAAGCTCGTCTCTAGTTCCGAGATTCGCAGATTCAAACCCGGGTAGGGTCAATGGATTTTAAGCGTGTAAAAATGTTGAGCATGGTTTCCATTGGAAGAGAAGTAAAGTCATAGGTTCCCTATTATAGATTTACAGAACGTAAAGGAACCTTAAGCCTAAGTCAGATATCTAAAGCCTGTGAGCAAAATCTCAATATTTTACGCTCAAATTAAAATCGTAATGTTAATAATTTAGGCTGTTAAAAGAGTCGTTAAATGGAATATTAACACTGTACCCAAATACATGCTTCAATTGAAAATTGAAACATGTAAAATGTATTCTATCTAATCTACCCACTATCTATTTGCATGTCTGTCCAAAAAAGTGCTTGTGTGTAACATTTTCCGAATGCAAATACAAGTTCACAATGCAAAGATTAGATTATAAATGGTGTAATATTTCAAATAGAAAATTATCTTTTTTGGTTTTAAATTTTACTAAAACATTTTTTATCCAATCTCTTCAAAAACTTAATAAAGTTTGTAGATTACAGAGCTCTAGGGATTGGATTTGTAGTACAGCATGTTGAACGCTTATAGTCTGTATTTAGGCATACATATATCGGTTTTAAAAGTCGATATTCATTTATAGTATTCTTTAATCTACTGCACGTTTCATTGAATTACAAAAAACAATTTAGTTAACATTTGTTCACATCATATGTTGTAGCAGCCAGAGTTTTGCAGACGAGAAAGAGACAGGTGTTATTGTATTACTCGTAAAATATTTTTATTTTCAATCCAATTTATTCAGATGACGAATGTCTCTCTGATCACTTAAATTGTGTTATACTGCAACTGTTAAAAGTGACCTGGATTGTGTGGAAATTAAGATTTTAAGTAAACATCCACCTGGTCATAAGCTATAAATTTAAATTGTTTACATAATTAAATATGCATATTCTTCTTTTAAATTTGCTCTCATTGTAACTGATAATTTTAATCTAGGCTCCTATATTATGTAATCTATTATTAATGCTTGAAGAAAAAAACTTTGTACCCCTTTGTAAGCACATTGCGCGCACGGAGGATTGTGATAATTGGCATAATTAAAGTTGTTGTTTTCAAATGCTGGGCCTTGGCAATGAAGTCATTAGCGTTCTTGCTCTCCAATATTTCTCTATGGTGGATCCAACAGGTAATACTTCACAGGTTTGTAGATGTTCTTCGTTCATTTCTTCATCTTTGTCATCTCTGTTTGGCCAAATAGTCATGCTCTGTAAGCAGTCTAAATTTTGCTACTATAGTTTTACGTGGAATTTCTGGAGTAATTTCTGGCTTCATTACTAAAATATTCCATTTGGCATAATTAAAGTCCATATAGAGAAGGAGTGCAAAAAAAAGTATAATATGTGTTACAAATAAATTAAATTAAACAAAATGAAATAAATTGGCTCTAAGGAATTTAAGTGTATTACTCATTCATTT
This sequence comes from Diploptera punctata, assembly GCA_030220185.1. Lineage (NCBI taxonomy): Eukaryota > Metazoa > Arthropoda > Insecta > Blattodea > Blaberidae > Diploptera > Diploptera punctata. Next base: position 295,051 of record JASPKZ010007182.1, on the reverse strand, counting down.
GTTTACGTTCATACTGAAAGTGTATTGTTGCAAAAAGAAAATTGTGCAGCAGAAATGTGAATTGACTTACTCTCGCGTATTTATTATTTAAATTTAAATTAAACCCTGTCTAATCTTGGTTTCAGTAATTTCATTACATTTTTTTTTATATTTATATATTTGCACCTACTTCCATTATGCCTCGACATAGAACATTGACGGGTCGGAGTGAGAGACAAAGAAGAAGGGATATATATTCCCGTAGTAAGTAGGTAAGTAAAGTCTAGAGGTTAAGGTTCCCACTTTTTATAGACAATCGGCACTTGATGTCAGCCGGGTTGCCTTTACCCCCAGAACAGCGTCTGGTACTCATTTCCGTTTGAGGCTGAGTCTACCCCAGGGCCATAGTGCCACCAGATGGTTTGGGTCAGTTTAAAATCCTGACCCCACCGGGACTTGAACCCTCGAACTTCCGGTTTGTAGCGCACTGCCTTAAACACTACGCTACGACGTGTCCCGTACACATAATAATAGGCCAAATGCAAATTTAAATAGTATACATATTATAAAAATGTCAAGTGTCGCCTTATTGTTTTTTAAATATGGCTTAGTCAAGCTATACCACATATTTCATATCGTTCGTTTTTTTTAAATAAAGCGAAAATGAATGCATAATGGCGTATTTGTGACAAACTTGACAATTTAATGAATTGTGGTCGAATTTCGACCGCCGGCTACCACAAGTTAAATATAAATGAATGTCTAGTTTCAAATATTTGGGCTGTGATGTTGGCTAGAATGTGGAAAGAGATATTGACTCCAAAATAAATAAATTTCAGACGGTGTGTGGAACAATACAGAGAACATTCAAAAATAAAATTAGAAAAGAAACCAAGATAAAAATGTATAATGTTATGGCGGTTCCCGCAATGTTGTATGGATGTGAAACTTGGGCTCCAGGGAAAAAACAGAAGGATAGAATACAGACGGCGGAGATGAGGTTCCTAAGACAAGTAAAAGGATGTACAAGACTTGATAGAATAAGAAATGAGGATATAAGAGAAGAATTGAAAGTACAGCCTTTATTGGATAAAGTCACGAATTACAGACAGAAATGGATTGATCACATGGATGGAATGAGTAAGGAGAGATATCCATTGTTAGCAAGAAATTATCAAGCAAGAGGAAGACGTGATGTTGGAAGACCTAGAAGACGTTGGGCTGATGCATTATGAAGTCGGAACGGGCAGTTGCCTAATCTCTGGAGTGATGATGATGATGCTGGATGGATAAGCCACGGTGTCCCATGAAGGGCTAGGGCCTTCTATAAGAAGGATGAGCTCAAATTTTTACAAATGGTTCTTGTGAGGAACAACTCCACATGAACGGTAGCACTGTGCTAAGCCTACTCATGTGATTTAAAATACATTTGAGGTTAGCAATATTGTACAGTTTGTGATTGGGCTCAATATTTTTGACTTTTTAATGGTGTATTTTTGTCTTCTATCTCGCAAATTAAAAATTTTATTCTACTTGTTTGATTAACACACTGTTTGTACTTAAGTTTAGACACTAGGTGTTCGCACATTTTTTGATATTACGCACTGCCTGCTCCACGCACTATATATATATATATATATATGTGTGTGTGTGTCTGTGTGTGTTACGGACAATTAAGTAATTACAGGAACGGATGTAAAAAGCCAGTCATTAACGACATGTTCACATTGGATGGGCAATAACGTTAACACTAACTTGTCCATCTAACACTAACTTGAATTTGCTCACCTAACTCTAACTTGCCCATCTAACATTAATTTGCGCATCTAACACTAACTTGCCCATCTGACTCTAACTTGCCCATCTGACTCTAACTTGTCCATCTAACACTAACTTGCCCATTCAACACTAACTTGCCCATTCGACACTAACTTGCCCATTCGACACTAACTTGCCCATTCGACACTAACTTGCCCATTCGACACTAACTTGCCCATTCGACACTAACTTGCCCATTCGACACTAACTTGCCCATTCGACACTAACTTGCCCATTCGACACTAACTTGTCCATTCGACACTAACTTGCCCATTCGACACTAACTTGCCCATTCGACACTAACTTGCCCATTCGACACTAACTTGCCCATTCGACACTAACTTGTCCATCCAACACTAACTTGACCATCTAACACTAACTTGTCTATCTAACACTATCTTGTCCATCTAACACTATCTTGTCCATCCAACACCAACTTGCCCATCCAACACTAACTTGCCCATCCAACACTAACTTGCCCATTTTATCACCCTAACTTGCCAACTAACATAGGTCGAGTTAGGGTGATAAAATGGGCAAATTAGTATTAACGTTATTGCCCATCCAAAGTGAACAATATAGTTAATAACAGGCCTTTTAGGAAATTCCAAGTATTTACTTCATTGTCCGTAACAAATACAGGATGATACATAAGGTTTCACTTAAATTTCAGGGGTCGAAATGCAACAAAGTTTGATTAGTAACTTACTTACTTACTTACTCACTGGCACTATCGAACCCGTAGGTTCATGGCCGCGCGGACATAAGCTCTCCATACATCCCTATCCTGAGCTAATGCTTTCCAATCATTCCCTGTATAATCTACTTCCCTCAAATCATAGTTAATGTTGTTCTCCCACCTCATTCTTGGTCTACCAACCGGGCGTTTTCCTTCTGGCTTTCCTACAAGAAGTTTCCAGGCACGTCTTTCATTCCCCATACGTGCAACATGTCCTGCCCATCGCAGTCTACGAGACTTAACTGTTCTTATTATATCTGGCTTCCTATAAAGACCATGTAGTTCATTGTTATGTAGTCTTCTCCATTCACCTGACTCTTCATCTCTCTTTGGTCCAAAAATTTTCCTAAGAACTTTATTCTCAAATACTCGCAATCTCCTTTCCTCCCTTAAAGTAAGAGTCCATGTTTCGCACCCATATAATATAACTGGTAGAATAATAGTTTTATATATTTTCAGCTTAACGTTTTTTGAAAGGAGTTGGGACATCAAAAGTCTCTGTAATGCATAATAGCACGCATTTCCAGAATTGAGCCTATGTTTAATTTCTTTGTGCATCTCATTCCTATTTGTGATTATTGTTCCTAGGTATTTGAATTCAGCCACTTCCTCAAAATTTCCCTCATTTGTCCTTAGCTGCCCATTTCCATTATATACTGAATTTCTACGTGTGACCATATATTTAGTTTTATTGATATTTACTTCCAGTCCCAATTTCTTAGTGTTACTCTCAATAGTGTGTGCGTGTTGGCCTTTAGTATCTCCTCGCTATCGGCCAGTAGTACTACATCATCAGCATAAACTAACAGCTTATTAATACCATTCAGTTGTAAGCCTTCCTCATTCTCTAAAGATTTAATGGCATGCTCTAGTACAAAATTAAATAGTAGAGGAGATAGTGCATCTCCTTGCTTCAACCCATTCTGGATTTCAAAAGTGTCTGAAAACTGTTTGCCTACACGCACCCTACTCTTTGAGCCATTTAGACACATTCGTATAAGTCTAACTAACTTTTTAGGAATTCCGAACTCCAGCAGGATACTATATAACTTCTCCCTCTTAATTGAATCATATGCTTTTTTGAAGTCTACATATAGTTGATGTACAGTACCATTATATTCCCATTTCTTTTCTAAAATCTGTCTTATACTAAAAATCTGATCTGTTGTAGACCTGTTTCTTCTAAATGCACATTGATGATCTCCTAGAATGTCATCAATATAGGGAGTAAGTCTGCTTACTAATATATTTGCTAGAATTTTGTACGAAGTTGAAAGTAGTGAGATGCCCCTGTAGTTGTTGCAATCAGTTTTATCTCCTTTCTTATAAATTGGTAAGATAATTGATTCCTTCCATTCATCTGGAAGAGCTTCTTTTTCCCAAATCATACTAAGCAACCAACGTATCTTGTCCATCAATTTTTCTCCCCCTGATTTTATCAATTCTGCTGGGATCTCATCTGAACCTGATGCTTTATACATCTTCAATTTTTCAATTGCCATTTCAACCTCTAATGCACTTGGCTCTGCGACTAGCATTTCTACTGTCTGTAACTTATCCTCCTCAATGTCTTGTTCTGTATGTACATTTAATAGCTGATTAAAGTAACTTTTCCATCTATTTAATATACTCTTAGAATCTGCAATCATATCCCCATTTTCATTCCGAATTATGTTTGTTCTAGCCTGAAACCCTTTCTTCTCTATACTAATTCCCTGATATAATTCTCTAATGTTCCTATTTTTTGTGTTCATTTCAAGATCATTAATCTTCTCTCTCAAATATTCCCTCTTTTTACTCTTTAGTAACTTGGTGGTTTCCCGTCTAACACTACCCAATTGCTCTAAATTTACCTCATTTGGCTCGTGTAACCATTTCATTTTTGCTAGTTTTCTTTTGTTCTTTCTTTTGTTTACAATGTCGGCACATTCCTCATCAAACCATTTCTTGTTTTGCCTCTTTTTTTAAACAACCAATGCTTTCTGATGCTGACAATTTAATAGTATCTCTTATAGCCTCCCATTCTTTATTTATATCAGTTTCTTCTTCGTTTGCCACATTGTCATCTGAAGATTCCAGTACTTTCAAATCTATTAGCAATTTTGATTTGGTATTCTTGCCGCATTTCATCATCATTTTTCAAGTTTTTTAATTCATATTTTACAGAATCATCTGTAGCGTTTGTTCCTCTCATAAGCGATAGCCGTTGTCTGATTTTCACTCTGACCAGATGATGATCCGAATTGCAGTCTGTCCCTCTAACTGATCTAACATCAATGATGCTACTGTGCCAGCGTTTATCCACTAATACATGATCTATCTGGTTCTGAGTTTCTCCATCTGGAAACGTCCAGGTGTATTTATGAATATCCTTATGCTGAAATGTTGTGCTCTTAACAATGAGATTCTTTGATGTGGCAAATGTGACTAATCTAACCCCGTTGTCGTTACTATCTTCACGAAGACTGAATTTGCCTATTGTTGGTTTGAATATATCTTCCCGCCCCACTTTTGCATTAAAATCTCCTAAGACAATTTTCAAGGTCTGGAAAGTAATCCTGTGTCAGTACAAGCCTGGCAATATCAGGAACTACAATGCGGATCTAAGCTTACTTTTCAGAGAGGCACTGTGTTCGATACACTACTGTATCGATCTGCAGAACACTTATGTACTCTTCTGTTTACATCTGACAGTAATTCGTGTGCCCTGTAGCCAGTTTTCATTTCTGTACGTTATCTGCAGTGTATTGTAAAAGCCCACTGTAGCTTTACTTTGAAGGTAATTTTTGTGAAATTTGTGATTTTTGTGAAATGGAATACCCATTGTCAGAACTTAGAGACATGCATTTCATGTATGGTAAAGCGATTGGTAATGCACGCAAAGCTTAACGCCTGTACAGCGCACAATATCCGAACAGACGTCATCAACAGCCTCGAACGTTTCAAAACGTTCATCACCAACTCGGGGAGACAGGTTAGTTACGTTCATTGCATCATGTAGGCTGACCACGTATGACTCGAACAGTCGCTATGGAGGCGGAAGTATTTGCTCACGTGGAAGAACATGCATCTTCCAGCACGCTTGCCATCGCTCATAACATGGAAATTTCCCAAAGTAGTGCTTGGCGTGTCCTGTATGACAACCAGCTGCACCTATATTATCCACAGATTGTTCAGGCTTTGAGAGTGTTGATGATTTCCCACATCTACTTCAATTTTGTGAATGGATTGTTGACCGTTGTGAGAATGAGCCCAAATTTTAATCAACGCGTTGTTCGTAGGTGAAAGACAGTTCACTAGATATGGGTACTTTAATTGCAACAGCCATGTTTGGGCGCGACACAATCTCCACACTGCATTCCAACACCACCACCAACATAGGTTTTCAGTGAATGTGTAGGCCGATATTATTGATCAGATAATCGGACCTCCTGCCACCAACCTTGAATGGAGTGAGCTACAAGATCTTCCTCCAAGAAGTTCTTCTAGAATTGTTGGAGGATGTACCACTTATCTTACGTCATCATATGTGGATGCAACTAGACGGAGCACCAGCACACTCCATTCTTCGAGTGCGTAACTTACTCAGTGACAACTATCCCGGGCGTTGGATCGGAAGGGAATGTCCAATTGCATGACCACCTCACTCTCCTGATCTGACGCATCTATTTTTCTTTTTTTTTTCGGGAGCATATAAAAACCTCTTGTACGAGACACAAGTTCCCAACCAAAAAGAACTTATCGCCCTAATAATTGCAGCATCTGATGAAATTCATGAGGTGCTTGGGTTATGTACTACACCCGACCCTCGGTACCAGAGACATGGAGTATAATCACTAGTACACCGTGACCGACAATAATAATAATAATAATAATAAAATAATAATAATAATAATAATAATAATAATAATAATAATAATAATAATAATAATAATAATAATAATAATAATAATAATAATAATAGTAATAATAATAATAATAGTAATAATAATAATAGTAATAATAGTAATAATAATAATAGTAATAATAGTAATAATAATAATAGTAATAATAGTAATAATAATAGTAATAATAATAGTAATAATAGTAATAATAGTAATAATATTATATTATGATTAATATATTATTATTATTATTATTATTATTATTATTATTATCTATATGCAATTATGCTTAGTATCAACAATAATTAAAAACATCCTTACCAACAAAAAATTAACACATTCATCAGTTTTATAAATAGGATGCTAAAACTACCTCTAAACAAAACAAATTACAACAAAGAACTAAAAAATATATTTTTTTTAATTGCAGAAATCAACGGCTTTAATGAACAAATTATAAACTCATAAAAAATATATTTAACGAAAAAGAATCTGATAGTAAAAAGACCTGGATAATATTAACATATACAGGAAATGAAACAATAAAAGTAGCTAGAATTCTGAAAATAAACTAGACAGAAACATAAACATAACACAAAAGACGGAAAAGAAATCAAACAACATAATAAACAACGGCATAGAAGAAAGCAATACATTTAACAACAAAGGAGGTTACAAATTGACACGTAAAGATTGTAATACTGTACATTCTATATAGGCATAACCAGCAGATGTTTCAACATAAAATATAAATAACATATTAAAGATATCATGTACGCGGAAGGAAAATCTAGCAATGCTAAACACGTAATCAATGCGGCCACCGCACCGCATAGAAATCACTCTTACTGTAATTCATAAAGAAAGAAATCCAGCAAAGTTTAATATCCTAGATTTAAACTTAAAATTTTAAAGGAAGTAAACAACGATTTAATTTTTAAATGAGAAAACACCTAACTCATAACAATCTTGTGTACGGAATTACAAAACAACAGTCAGTAGCCACTGACGACGCTAGATGGCCGCTGATATCAAAAGCATCGCAAAATAACAGTTAGTAGCGCTTATCATTCTGCTGATGATAGAAGTCGATTTCCGAAACGCCTACAGTTTATCAAAGTTTTAAAAAAATAACCTAGTTGAGGACGACGGTACCTGCCAGGCATCTAATTTAATATTTTACTCTATACTATGAAAGTAATTACAATATAACAATATAATAGTAATTGTAGCAATAGTAATGATAATAATAACAATAATAATAATAATAATAATAATAATAATAATAATAATAAGAAGAAGAATAAGAATAATATCATGCCCGCGGTGGACTAGTGGTTATGCTCTTTGCCTCTGGTCCCGAGGGTTGCGGGTTCAAACCCGGCCGGAGTCGATGGATTTTTTAGGATGGAAAAATTCAAGGAGAAAGTCCTCCGGGAGGGACTTCAAGCCGTGGTTCCCGAGTTTGAAGATTTTTCAGACTCGTAAAAGATCCTTAAGCCTGAATGAAAGACCCCTAACAAAATTTATCGAATTTTCCCGTCCTAGTACTACCTTGGTTTCCTAGATGTCAGTATGAGGCGGAACGCTGACCGCGGACCACTCAAGTGGCATCTATACGAAAACAAGTGTAACTAAATTAGTATGGTTCAAATTCTTCTCTGTAGGAGGAGAGCGCCTAAATCTCTGTTAAGTGAAAACATGGGCTTACAAGATTACAAGAAGAATTTACCTATACATTAAACATTTCCCGTCTGTCGCAGTGGACCAGTTTATACTTCCGAAGTTCGCGACTTCCAACCCGACCGGGGTCGTTCGAATTTTTCAGGGAACGAAAAGCCTGAATATATATTTTTTTATTTCTGAGGAAGCAAAATGACGAGTCCCATGTGTCAAATTTACGGAATCTAAAAGAGATGACAGACCTCTAAACAAAATTTGTCGCCATTTTGCTCTGATTTAAATTGCGACACTAATGATCTGAGTTGTTAAAGAGTTTAGTTGAATAAGTTTCTATTACTACTACTGCTTCTGCCACCATAACTACCAGCACCACACCATCACCACCATTAATATTATTACTACTATTATCTCTCACGTAAGAAGAATGCAGAATGGAAGACTCCCAAAGGCCGTCTATGCATGGAAAATTGATAGAAGGAGGAGAAAAGGAAGACCAAGAACAACCTGGAAGAACATTCAAAATTCAATGAGGAAATTTGGTGTAACAGATGAAGACACAGAGGACAGAGAAGGATGCAGATCTTTAAATAAAGGAAATTTGTGAATGTTGGTTGCAAACTGATAGTCTATAAGTCCGTAGTTATTTTTTTAAATTCATATATATACTAAGATTGGTTGGAGAAAACCCTCAATGATGAGGAAAATTCTCAAAATGAACGAATGACTATTATCACTACTACTACTACTACTACTACTACTACTACTACTACTACTACTACTGCTACTACTACTACTGCTACTACTGCTACTACTGCTACTGCTGCTGCTGCTGCTGTTACCGCCGCCATCACAACTATACTATCACTACACTGCCATTACTACTAATATCACCACCACCACTAATTTTTAAACTGGCATAAACCTTCTAGCGATCGATTGAGCCTCTAACGGAATTGAGTACCAGACGCATGTTCTGGGGATAAAGCGGTCGTCACTTATAACTAATAACCAGGTTGGCATCTCATGCTAAATATCTGCAAAAGAGGAACCTTAACTTCCTACTACTTCAAGGGCTGTAATAGGATAATTTTTCTTTTTATTTGTTCTTCATCTTTATGGTCGGCCGCGGTAGACTAGTGGTTATGCTCCTTGCCTCTGGTCCGGAGGGTCGCGGGTTCAAATCCGGCCGGGGTCGATGGATTTTTTAGGACGGAAAAATCCAAGGAGCAAGTCCTTCGGGAGTGACTTTAAGCCGTGGGTCCCGAGTCTGAAGATTTTCGGGCTCGTAAAAAATCCTTAAGCCTGAATGAAAAGGCCTCTAAGCAAAATTTACCGAATTTTCCCGTCCTAGTACTACCTTGGTTTCCTAGATGTCAGTATGAGGCGGAACGCTGACCACGTACCACTCAAAATGACATCTATACGAAAACAAGTGTAACTAAATTAGTATGGTTCAAATTCTTCCCTGTAGGGGGAGAGCGCCTAAATCTCTGTAAAAGGAAAACATAGGCTTACAATACAATACAATACAATCTTTATGGTGGATATTTACATCCGTGTCGCTCATACCAGTCACCTTCTGGTAGAAGGAAACGGGGCAGGCCAAGAACAACTTAGAGAGGAGAGATCCATAGATTGATGAACGACCGAGGTCTGGAGGAGGATGAATGGCGTGATCGGCAATGGGAATACAGGGTAACCGCTGAAAAGTGGAGAGGCCCTCAAAAGTAAAAGTAAGTCGCTCATACAGGAATCAAATCATCTATCCATCTTCTCGGATGTCTAATATAATGCCGTCCTGTAGGTCTGTGTTCATTTGCCTGTTCATTTGCCTGTCCAGTTGCTCTATGTGGTTCCATACGTTGTAAATATTCTTCTTTCTACAATCCTTTGTCCAATATTAAAGATTCCAAGTTCTTTTCTGATTCATCCCTTAATATGTAACCTGCTGTTTTTCTTAAGAATCTCATCTTGGCTGCTTCTATTTTTCATTTGTTACTTATATTTAGTGCCCAGTTTTAACCACCGTACATAACCATTGGTACAACGATTACCTTATAAAATTTTATAGAGTAAACCTTGTTTAATACGGAACGTGAATACTGCGGAAATCTGTCCAATGTGAACAAATGTATTGGTCCCGGTGAAATAATAGTACATTTACGTGTATTTATTTTGCATAAAATGGAATCTGTCCAACGCGGAAACGGAAGGATATTTCTACACAATTCATGAAAAATATTTTATAAATCGGAATGACAGAACAATAAATTAGTTTACACTTCATTGTATTCCCGTTAGGTAAAATAAAAAAAATATTCCTGCCGCTGGGTGAAGTAGACATTTTATTTGAACCTGAAATTTTATTTCGGCCTCGTTGTACTCTCGTTATGCGAAACACCTTACAAATAACATTGTACTGTATATTCTTAAATTAGTTTAACTTCATAGACCGATCTTTCACAGGTAGCGTTCAGAATTTACGGAATAAAAATGGCTTGAAAGTATGTATCATTGTCATTAAACGAAGAAGTGAAAGTGGTTGAAGATAAATCTCCATATTTCCGGACCGCTGCTCCAAAGTCTAGCTCTAGCTGTTGCTAAATCTCTAGGAAATAAGGATTTCAAGGCATCTTCAGGTTGGCTGGACAGTTTTAAAAGACGACACAATGTTGTGTGGAATGAAATTTGGGAGAATCAAAGGATGTGGACGAAAGTGTAGTTAGTGAGCGAAAACCGAGACTGCATACTTCAATTTCAGGAGACGCGCCTAAGAGACATTTCTAACGCTGACGAAACGGGACTGTTTTTTCACGCGTTACTGTCGAAGTCGTTCTTACATACTATACTTCACTTTTCAAAGGCAGCAGAACTACAATTAATCCAAGGTACGTAAAAGACATATACGGTACTGTATAATCCAAGATTATTAATAAGTCTTAGTTTTTTTTAAATGCGGAATTTTGTCTAAAAATAAAATGGTCCCATACAATTCCGCTTTGAGCAAGTTTTATTATATTTGTATCCTTTCTAACTTCATGTTTTAATGGATCCACACATTTGTTGAAATTTATACAATTTATTTTGTAAATCTTCATCATAACAGTAGGATAGTATTTAAAACTTTTGAATTGTTCAACGATTTCCTCACGTATTACAATCGTCGACCACACTGCTCGTTTACCTTAAAATACCATGCCTTTATATTTATTTATTGATTTTTCAAATTGTGTTTTTAGTTTACTTTATACATTAGATATGCCACTATTTATAAATAAATTTCTGTTTCTGCTATTACAAACTGTTCGTCCGCAAATAATTTTGTATTTAGTGTCCATCTTCCTAATTTAAAAATATCCTGCAGTTGTTGTTGTTGCCTTTTCCTTTTACCATTACACTAAAATTAAGCCCTTTACTCGTATCTTGCGGGTATTAGGATATATGATAAAGAAGGGTGCCGACTGACCAGCCCTGATCGTAGCACCAACACTTTGTCAATTGAAATGAAACGAAGTAGATGACATGAATACCGTGAAGTGATGGAATTAAGTTTTTTTGGCAAGGGAAAAGGGGAGAAAATAAAAAAAAATAAACTGCCTTGTCTCTGATTCATCCATCACAAACCTCACACGGAGTGACCGAGATGAGAACTCAGTACCAAGGGGCGGAGAGCGAGTGACTAAACACTTGTGCCATGGAGTCGCCTTATCATAAATTTTTCCCTCTCTTTCTCTCTCTATATGAGGTGTGTGTGTGTGTGTTTCAAGTTAAAATAACAATTTTTGTTCACTCCTATACCTACTAATAACGGCCTAATTATTATTCTGTTTTTAGGAAAATAAGTTGAATTTACCACAGATGTCTTGGCATCCATTGACAACGGCATGTAATTGCTCAACTTACCTCCCTAGGGAACAAAAGTAATTGACTAAATTAATAATGTAAAAATGTTACCTACTTAAAACACACCAGTCCTTAAATATTCTGTATACTTTTTTCATACATATTTTTCGACTTTGCTGGTAATATAAAATGAACCTCAGCTTTCGCCGCATCCTCTACGTCACAATTAATCATATATGTAATTAATATGCAGTCTGAAACTGTTATTTAAAATGCCTGCCAGTAATTCAGACAACAATAAACAATTGCAGTTGTTTTATCAACATTCCCTTGCTATCAAACAATTGAACTCTTCAAACCGAGATATAAATTCACACGAAATATAAAAATTAAACATAATTACTAGTATAGGAGAGAACAAAATTATATACACAATTAGGGACGTAAGCAAGTTAATAGTCTCGAAGTTATTTTCTAGCCCTCGCTAAAGCTCGGGCTCCAACACTTCCTCGATTAGTAATGTAGTACTTCCCTTGTTGCGTACATAACTATTTCCAAGTAACGAGCACAATGTTTGAAATGTGGCAAATAATTCACGTGGCTTTAAACGTGCTGGGTCTATTGATTAAAATAATTACAGTTATAATATAGGTGAACAACAAAGACTGGTCGTAGAATGATGTGCCTGTCGTTCAAGTCCATTCAAAACAATATATCAAGTAATGGATACAAATTGTTTGAATGGTTTTAAACAATATACCTTATATGCCAGCGGCACCTGGCAAGTCGGCTCTTGTCAGACTATAGGCCTGGGCTACGAATATGATTCGTCCTAAAAAAAATTACAGCGATATTAATGTCGCGACATTGATGTCATCGATTGCAGCTGTAATGACATAATCTGTTAACATATTGTTTTGTATTTTAATAATGGCGGATGCTTTTAAAGTAATACATTTTTATTTGTTATTACATAGAAACTTCAACATCCTAGGGTATACCTTGTCATGAATCTTAGCTTCTGACCTGATTGCCGTATATTTATTTTGTTGTTTTTCTCCTAAATATGTGGTCACACGTAGAAATAAATTATATGATGGAAATGGACAGCTAATAACAAATGAGGGAAATTTTGAGGAAGTGGCTGAATTCAAATACCTAGGAACAATAATCACAACTAGGAATGAGATGCACGAAGAAATTAAAGATTCTGGAAATGCGTGCTACTATGCATTGCAGATACTTTTGATGTCCCAACTCCTTTCAAAAAACGTTAAACTGAAAATATATAAAACTATTATTCTACCAGTTATATTATATGGGTGCGAAACACGGACTCTTACTTTAAGGGAGGAAAAGGAGATTACAAATATTTGAGAATAAAGTACTTAGGAAAATTTTTGGTCCAAAGAGAGATGAACAAAACAGGTGAATGGAGAAGACTACATAACAATGGACTACATGGTCTTTATAGAAAGCCAGATATAATAACAACAGTTAAGTCTCGTAGACTGCGATGGGCAGGACATGTTGCACGTATGGGGAATGAAAGACTTGCATGGAAGCTTCTTGTAGGAAAGCCAGAGGGAAAACGCCCAGTTGGTAGACCAAGAATGAGGTGGGAGAATAACATTAACTATGATTTGAGGGAAGTAGATTATACAGGGAATGATTGGGAAAGCATTAGCTCAGGATAGGGACGTATGGAGAGCTTATGTCCGCGCGGCTATGAACCTACAGGTTCGATAGTGCCAGTGAGTAAGTAGGGAAGTTTTTCTTTTGTGTATTTTGCATAGTTTGTAGAGTGCAGTTTCATTTAAATCAATATACTAGAGGTTAAAGTAAATAAATATTTTTCTATTTAACGTTCTTCAGGAAACCATTTAAATGTATATAGTTTTAACTTAACACATGTCAAGTAAATTTTCATAGCGCCTACTTTAAGTGCCTATTTTAACATTCTTAGGTAGTATTTAGGATGCGTAAAATATAATTTTAAAGAACTAAGTGTAATGACATATGCCTAGTTTTATAACTTATAGCAAATCAACATGTCCGGAAATAAATATTGAAGTAATACTATAGAGTTTTGAAAAGGACAAACAGAACTAATAGCTGAAAGAGAAACAGAGAGAGAGGGTGAGAGAGTGAGGGGGGAGGGAGAAAATTCTTCTCAGCTTAATTTGTTCCTGAGTTTGTTAGCTAACATCTTATAATATAACATTATAACATACAAACAACCGGATACACAATAATGAAAGCACGATATGAAGTTAAAAAAGGGGTCAAAACAGAACTAAATTCTGTTAAAAATGGGAAGTCAGCGCCCCATTAAAGTTTTCCTTTTCGGGAAAACAGGGATAGAGATTAAAAAAAGGATAATCCCAATGAAAAATACGTCTGGTCAGCCTGAGCTAACATTTCATGATTTATTATTTTATTATTTTGTATCGAAAAATAAAATAAAATTTATAGTTTAATATTCAGTGTTTACCATGGAGGAAAAAATAGAATTTTGTAAAAATGGTAAACAATGTTTACAACACTGATAATAAACATGTAGGCCTACAGTATACAAATTATTTCCTTATGGGAAATTTAGTACGTAGGCCTATGTACATTGGTAACAAGCGAGCTGAACTTTCCTTAGCTTTGTATTAAAAATAACTGTATAATTGCTGAGTAGGCAGGGAGTGAATCGTAAGTGTAATTTTAAAATAATACTATTGATAGCGTGGTTTGATACTATAAAATTGTTAATATTTGTGATAACAGCGTACGCTGACTATAAAAACATTAAGTTTTAAATATAAATATGGAATACAATTAATTAATCTGGGAACATGTTTACGGCCTAATTCCATGACGTAGAAGAAGAATAAGTTATTATTTATTTATTTTTATACAGATTTTCAATGTTTACATATTTTTCTGTGCCTAAATTTTTATTTTGCTTCTCCACTCGTCCATATCCATCCACTCCATGTCCTCCAGTCATCTTGTTCTCATTCCAGTTCTTATTTCTTGCATCCATGAGTTTCGAGGTTTTTATTTCTTTCTTCTTCTAGGTGGACATCTTTTCAATATTTGTCTGGGTAACATTTATTCTTGCATTCTTCATACATGCCCATACCAATTTAATAATAATAATAATAATAATAATAATAATAATAATAATAATAATAATAATAATAATAATAATAATAATAATATAATAATAATAATAATAATAATAATATTAATAATAATAAATTAAGTTTTTACAGGTGTCACCGTCTTCCTCTTTCAATTATCCGTATCCTTCTGTCTTATGCATATTCTGTTCTCAAGTTTCTCATGTTCATTGCTTCCTTTATTTCAGTCTTCTAATTTATTCTTGGCCTTTCTCTCTCTTGTTCCTGGAGGTTGCCATAAGTAAATATTGTAGGCGATTTTTCATCTCCCGCCTCATGAAATAACCAAACCATTCTGTACTGTTAATTCCAATCTATTTCTTAACTATTTTCTAGCGTCCATTTTGTTTCTAATTTATTGATTTTAATGGAATATTTAATAATAATAATAATAATAATAATAATAATAATAATAATAATAATAATAATAAATAATCGTAAAGAGACCATGAAGATGCACAGGGAGTGAACATACAGAACCTCGAGAACGATTATGAAATTCATTTTGAAGAAGCCTGTCCTCACGGATATTTTGGACTGGAACAAACTAACCCTCTTTTCCCGGTAGGATTAATCTGAAATCATACATATTAGTATGAGTTGCTTGTCCATTAATAAGAGCATTGAGAATTATTATAAATGTAGTAATTCTTATTTTTAACAATGTTGTCTCAGGATAATAATGTTTATATTAAATGTAATTTATTACTTCAGAGTCCATGAAGGATCCTGGTCTCTCTTGTAATGACGTTCCATTTCTCTCTTTTCGAAGCCTTATAGATTCTTTAAATTTTATGTTCCTCAAATTCCTATTTTACCAATCGATGTCTCTATTTTTGTGTTTTTTTGAACCGAAAATTCCTATATTTCAATTACAGAGTAATCAAGACTTCAGAAGTATTCGAAATCTCTTCAAAATACCTAAAATAATATACAAACATGACAAAAATTTTAATTTTTGGCCAATAAAGATAATTAACTTGATTTTATAACTAACTAACCAACCAAACTCACTGGTGTTAACGAATCCGAAGGTTCATGACCGCGCGCACCGAAGCTCTCCATACATCCCTATTCTGAGCTAATTTTTTCCAATATATTCCTGTATAATTTACCTCTATAAAATCATGGTTAATATGAGAGTATATTCTCCCTCTGATTCTCAGCCTACCTACTGAAAACCTTCTCTCTTGCTTTCCTACAAGAAGTTTCCATGGCTCTCTTTCATTCTCAGTTCGTGCCACATTATTTTATGAATTCCATGATTCTTACATCCATGTTGCTGTGGAATATTCCTTTATACACTTTTAAAAGTCTAAAGTAGTATTTTTAAAACATATTTTACAGTTTTTAAAGAATTTTTAGATTTCATTATCTATCAATACTAATAAAATTCAAATCAAATTCCGTTGAGGTGAAGTCATATGATGAAAGTTAAAAATTAAATTGTACCTGTTGGTAGGTGCTGTCGTCCTCAACTTTGTTAAAATATTGTATATAAAATTAACTGGAGTGCTTTCGGAAGTTATCTTCCATCTTCTGCAGTTTGAGCTTCCGCTACTCGTTGTTGTTGTCTACGGTAATGTATACTCCAACTGTTTGTAGCAGCAAATGACTTGTTTTTGACGATATTTATCTGTATCTTTAGAGCCTAAAAATCGAGGTCTACATATAACTCATTATGACGTCATATTAGCGCCAAAGTAAGATTTACATGTTGATATGTCAGAACTGTCAAGTTCTTGATGGTTTATGTTCTTGAATGAAAAAAAAAATGTACGGACATGACATTCAAACGGTAAGTTTGTCTTGGCTTGTGCCAACGTTTAATCCTTTAATGAAGAACCTCTATCAATTTGTTTGGCATAGATAAAATAAACACTAGAAAAGGGCCCCAAGGGAAATCAACGACAACGGTTAGAGACATAAAGCAGCCTTAATGTGAAACATCCGTGTCAGTACTGTGCTCAAGAAATTTTATCTAAAGAACATCTGTATCTTCTATTAAAAGTAAGATAAACAAGTTAAACTTCACCACCAATAAGATATTAACGTATCTTTTAATATTTAATGCACAGCTTGATCAAACGTACGTTTTTTTCACATAGTTTTCGTTTTTCCGTTTTGTTTATACACTGGAATTTGCAAGTTAGGACCCTTTGAACTGAGTACTCATTGTACCGTCAAACACTACCTACAGAGAGGTAGCTAATCTCCTACCTAATGTTACTAAGGCCGTGTACTACTTTTTCCTGGTTCAATAATTATATTGTGGTACGTCGTCATAACGGCGTTTAAATTTTCCTGGACATACGAGAGAATAGTGGTCTCGCATTGGTCAGAATTGATTTGCGAGTCGCTGACTCGGGAATCGAAAGACCCGGCAGACCCCCTGGATCCTCATTCCAGATATCTCTATGAACATCTCATTTCCCTTTCGGTAAAGATCGATGGCTAGATGTTTCCACACTGGAACAGTCTTCATTAGAGACCGATAATTTTTTGTCTCCCTCCCAATATAATCTGTGGCGAAGACTGAGGTCAGTCAGATGTGCATTGGCAGGCGATAAGCGAGGTGAAGTTTAAGAGAAATTGTAGTGAGCGGAATCATCAGAGACTGTAAAATACGTAATACCAAGAATATTTGTTACTGAAATTTGAGATTAATTTACTAATATCTTGTAGAAGTAAATACAATTATTTGTGATATTTTACACATCTGTGTACGACGTCAACTACGCAAGATGAACGCAACGCAACTGCGACAATATTCTAAAATTGCCTTACATATACGTAATTGAAGTGTAATGTATCATCAAATATATAAAAATGAATGTTTGTTTGTTTGTTCGTACTTTATGCGCCGCCATACCGTTGATCCGATTGCGATGGGGCTTTTTGCAAAATGTTGAGGAGATTCCCGGGATGAACATACACTATAAGAGAGTTGTGATACTCAACTCCTACACCCTTAAAAATCGCCGTTTGTAGTGGAAAACGTGAAAAAAGTAGTTCTTTGGACGATTAAATGGCTTACGCTGCCTAAACCATAACAAATACACAAAATAATTGTACACAGAATTGAGTATCTCAAAAATCTCTACAGAAAAAGTCCGCGACAGCATATGTTTATCTCTTACGGATAACTCACAATAACCATTTTTGTCTTTCATTGATTCCAAGAAAATCGAGACAAGTACGTAGATTCCTGTGCAAGCATAGCAGCACATGGCGGGTATTCTTTTACGGACAACTCACAATAACGAATTTAGTATTTTAGCTCATTTATATCAAGAAGATCGAGATAAGTAGATTCCCGGGCAACACCTGGTAATCAGCACGGGGAATCTTAAAATAATTACGACATACATTTATAATTATTTTTCATTTTACTTATTCAACTAATCATAAGAAGTACATTAATCTTTGTCTTTCAGGTCATATATGCCAAGAAGATCGGGATGAGTAGATTCCCGGGCAGTGCCGAGTAATCAGCACGGGGTATCTAAATAATATAAATTTATAATTATTTTTCCTCCTACTTATTCAACTAAACATAAAAATACATTAATTTTCATTTATTTAGGCTTAGCAGCGCACGCCGGGTAGTAGCCAGTTATGTATAACATATCTTTGGATGTAATAAAAGCTTATTCCTATGCATAACATAGATTAATCAGCAAAGTAATCGTAGCTTTTGAAATTAACACTTATTGCAAAATACACAGTAAAACACCAAGAAACGTCAAAATGACTTTATTGATCTGGTAGAGGTCGAATTAATATTGTATTTTTTTAATGTCTGAGTTCATAGACGATAGATTTTGTATCTATTTCAGATTTAGTTTTTTTTTCTTCTTGTTCCTCATTCCCTCTTCCTCTTTCTATTCCCCCTCTTATTTCTCCTCCTATTCTCCTTCCTCCTTCTTAACCGGCCCTATCAGAGCCTTTGTATTGTTCCTATACATTGGCATCGTTATATATCCAGATTCTGCTTTTCAATACCGAGGGCAGGTCTTTCACTACAATCTGAATTTTCATGCTGTGCTTTACAGCTTTACTAGGGAATTATAGGTGTGGTAGCTTCCCGTTGCTTTCCACACCGATGAAGGATGATGATGATAATGATAAGGATGGTGATGATGATGGCCGGATGATTTTCGGGGACCGTTGGGCCCTACGCTTCCTGACATTTGTCTTGCAGGTAAGGAAAAACCCTGAAAAAAAAAACCTCACCCAGGAACTTGTCCCGACCGGGCCCGCTGCGTGACAAGGCAGCACGTTACCTCGAGACCACAGCGGTGGACCAATAGATCTTAATTTACGAAATCCAACAATGTCATCACTCTAAATCCTTAGAATAAGTAGAAAATGCACATTAAAACTTCCTATCGATACTCGTATTAACGTAGTCAGCACAATTTAATGTTATTTTAGTGTTACAGTCTGCCGCAGTGGTATAGTGGATGCTTCGCGGGTTCAAACCGGCCGTGGTTGATTGATTTTTTAAGGATGGAAAAATCAAAAGGACAAGCCCTCCGGGAGGGACTTTAAGCTATGGGTTCCTATTCTGAAGATTTTCAGGCTCGTAAAAGAATTACAAACATGAATAAAAAGGCCTTTGTGAAAATTTTACCATCCTAGTAATACCTTGGTTTCCTAGGTGCCGTTAGGAGGCGGAACGCTGACCCCGGACCACTCAATGACGTCTATACGAAAACAAGTATTACTAAATTAGTGTGGTTGAATTTCTCTCTTCTAGGGGAAGAACGCCTAAGTCTCACTGAGGGACACGGGGGCATATACTACTATTTTAGTGTTACAAAATGGCATTTCATTACTCCTAAGAGGATCACTTTGCTCCTGTGATAAAATACGTTTGAGTCATCTGGAAGCAAGTTCCCCAATCATCATTTTTTTTTTTCATTTATCGAAAGCGAAAGCATTAATGGTGATTAATTAAATAAAAATAAAACGTAGTTTTATTTGATTTTCATATTTATTATATAATTCAGTGACAGCTGTTTCGGTACACTGTACCTTCTTCAGACATGTTAACAAATTATGAATTGTGTTCTAACTGATCTAAGCAACAATACAAGAATATTTATTTAAATTTTTAAATTTAACAAAGGGGATTCATTCAAATCAAGTTGAGAATTTAACAGTTTTTTACTACTTTTAAACTTATTAATTTCTACAGCCTCCAAAAGATCTAACTTCTTACCCTTATCACAAATATGTAAAATTTCAAATTTGAAATTTTTCAAATTTGAAATTCTCCAAAAGATCTAACTTCTTACCCTTATCACAAATATGTAAAATTTCAAATTTGAAATTTCAAATTTGAAATTTTTCAAATTTGAAATTTTACATATTTGTGATAAGGGTAAGAAGTTAGATCTTTTGGAGGCTGTAGAAATTAATAAGTTTAAAAGTAGTAAAAAACTGTTAAATTCTCAACTTGATTTGAATGAATCCCCTTTGTTAAATTAAAAAATTTAAATAAATATTCTTGTATTGTTGCTTAGATCAGTTAGAACACAATTCATAATTTGTTAACATGTCTGAAGAAGGTACAGTGTACCGAAACAGCTGTCACTGAATTATATAATAAATATGAAAATCAAATAAAACTACGTTTTATTTTTATTTAATTAATAAATATGGATTTTCATCAAGTAAACACCAACTCAATTGATTAATTAATGGTGATTGTAGAATTTCCAACTAGATGACCCCGAATTTTAAGTACAGGAGAAAAATAACGTCTGCAGGAGCAAATTAGCTTATTTGACGATACTATAGTCTATTCACATCTTAAAGGAACTGAAAATCATTTATAGTTTTACCTTCTCCAATATTGTTGACTTCATATGAAGAGTTTCAATTGCCGAAAACATCAGATAATGTTTTTTTTTTATCTTAAGCTTCAGATTCAAAGGTGAGAACTGAAAATATTAGAGTTATGGAAATTTTAAATTGCATTGTCAAAATATAATTATTTTCTAATCATGGTTCGGTACTTGGACCTTTGCTTTTTTCAATCTACATAAATGACATATCTAACTCCCTAAAGCATTGCAAACATAATTTATTTGCAGACGACATGCAAATCTACATCCACACAGACAAATATTCACTAAATGACGCTGTTGCCAAAATTAACGAGGATCTTGACTCACTAATGACTTGGACAGTTAAATATGGACTGCAATTAAATCCTACAAAGTCACAATCAATCATTATGGGTCATCAGAGACTATTATCTACAATTAACCTAAACACAGTTTCGCATGTGTCACTAAACGGAGTTCAAATCCCTTATAGTGAGACAGTAAAAATTCTAGGAGTATTTATTGACAAAAACTTAAATTGGAATACACAAATAAACCATACATGCAAAACAGTCTTCTCAATAATACATTCATTAAATCGTGTACGGAATTGTTTGCCATTCGCCCTTAGGAAAATGTTAGTAGAAACACTTGCAATGCCCCATTTTGATTATTGTGAGACTCTTTTTACAGACTTAAAATATTATTTCCACTCAAAGACTTCAACGTGTTCATAATTCTTGCGCACGTTTTTATTTGTGGTATTCGCAATTTTGACCATGTTACACCGTCCCTGGAACAATTATCGTGGTTTCGTCTAAGAGATCGTAGAACTGTCCATTCCCTATCCCTTCTCTACAAAATACTTCACACATCATCGCCTAATTATTTATCACGCCGCTTCATCAGACTATCCGACACACTAATCTTGACACTCGATCCCATCAGCACATTGTCCTTTATATCCCGCCTCATCACACTGTATATTATTCATTATCTTTTACGGTGTCACTTACCAAAACATGGAATTCCCTTCCACCCTATGTCAGAGACTGTCAAACTATAACATCCTTCAAAAACAAACTAAAGAATTATTTAATAACAAACTAACTTATACACCTCACTGATAGTATTCTTTTAGCAATATTAATATATTTAATTATTTATGTAAATAATATTAAGAATAACAATATTTTTATTTGTTTTGTTTTTAAATATTGTATAATCGTAAAATTAGTTTTCTATATCTCATTATTTTCCTGTTTTTTATAACACTAGACAGGGACAATTTAATATGTCTTGCTTGTATACATTTTATTATTAGTTTTAGTCTTAATTTTAACTAATATTAACTGGTTGTATTATAGATCGTAATATGTATATTAGATATTATCTTTTGATCAAATTTTTACTTAGTGTTTAATATTAGAGTTAATTAAGATTGTTATATTCTGATGTAATATATGTTTGTCCTGGTGAGTGGAAGAGAAGGCCACATGGCCTTAACTCCACCAGGCTAAATAAATCTTAAAATCTTAAATCTTTATTGTTGCTTGAGGTTCTTTTAATTTACGTAAATACACGAACCCAAACATTACTTCATTTCTAAAGAAATCATATTAAGATTTTTTTTCTCACTGAAAAAACAAAGTTCGTTTCCGGCTGTGTTTCAACTGGTTTGTCAATTGTGGCTGTTGAAATGAATCTGATGATAATACAGTAGCTAGAAGGCGTAGAAATAGAGAACGATGGAAATTAAACTATTTATTACAGAAAATACTGTTTGGCAAGGCAAACATATGTTTTGCTTGTGGCACTTTCGTAATTTACCATATCCCGATCTCAATTATATCAGAGTGATCATTTACCCTAAGGTAAATGGTTCGTGTGTCCAATTAACGAGAATAAAATAAATAGAGAGAACTGAAGTAAAATTTAATTTACTAATTGCCCTAGTGAACTTGAAATGTTTGTAATAAAATATTATTCATAAATTGCAATATCTCATCAGGTTGAAAAACAAGTGAACAGTTAATTCTCATTGTGATATAAAAGTGACAATAATAGGATCAATGCCCTATAATTAAAGACGATCTGCCAATCAATAACCTTTTTATTCAATGTCACCAGGTTATCATTTCGACATTCTCATATTCTCTCCTGGAATTGGCGTTATTGTAACCCACTTCTGAGGTTGGGATGCCTGGAAGGCGGAGTTACGCTGCTGCTATGATATATGATAAGTAGTGATTAGGACTCGGAAGTTGAAGACCTATAAAATGCCTATAAAAGATATTCAAAAGATCTAAAAATATCCTAAAAATACCTGAAACTGAAAAAAAGAGCGTAAAAAGGCAGTTCAAATTAAATATTTTAATTTCAACTTAATTCTTAATTAATGTAGTGAAAAATGTCTAAAAAGTACTAAATTCTAGCAATATGCAATATACACTGCGAAAAAAATTACTGAAATGCTTATTTCATGCTTTATATACATGTTTTTAATTCAATTAGTTTAAAGAAGGAATTCATTATGGATATAGGAACATTACAGGCCATACGAGACATCCATCATCACCTAAGTGCACTGTTGTATGTGCTACATTAAAACTGCAGGGTTCTAGCGACTCCATACTCAGTTCATTTCTTTCTAAGCGAATCCCTCTTTCTTTTACAGCATTTAGTAACAATCGACATTTTTCTTCTTCTCTTATTCTCGCTGCAGATTATTTCCTTGTATTCCTCTCCTTAGCTTTCTTCCCCATAATTCATTAAATTAATGTTCTTGGAGAACCTTGCCCACCTACGATGAATTTAGAAAACCCGCTATGGATATCCTGGAATAATAAATCGAAATTAAAATTGGTATAAAGAAGGATATTTGGCTAGAAGTATAATTAGGCTATATAAATGGTATAAATAAAGTCAAAAAAGGTAAAGTTAGAATGAAAAGCCGTCAGAAGTTAAAAAAAATGGTGAAAAGAACCAATAAGCTAAACAATGTCGAAAAGGAAGAATAAACCCACCATTTTAAGGCCTACAATGACCCAAAATGTATATATTCTTCAGACATAAGATAAAATAAAGGATTTTTCCTCAACTTCCGAGGCCTAGTGATGATGTTGGTAAGGATACGCCAGATGAGGCCATAATCCTAAAATTAATCAAATGAGGTGAATATAATAATGGTGTTCGGGGACTGTTGGACCTTAAAGTTTCCTGACATTTGTCTTAGAAGTGAGATAAAACCCATTGCCCGGGAAACGTATCCCGACCGAGAATATAACCGGGGCGAGACAAGGCTGCATGCTACCTCGAGACAATGGTGGACTCATTAAATTGTTGCTCTAGGCATTTAGTTCCCTTGTTACAAAAATACAGTCATATGCTAAAAATTATAAAGAATACTCTGAGAAAATGTTCTATAGTAGTGTTTACAAATAATCGTACTGTCTCTGGCTTACTCTAAGCATGTATTAAAATGGCTTCATTATGTTGAAAATGTTACTGTATTTCCATTTTAAGTGCACATGAAAATTAGTAATTATTAATAATAATAATTATTATTCTGTCACTGGATTGTTTTCAGCTGTTAGGTCCTATATCTAAAAAACTGCTAAACCTAAAAAAAAAGGATAACGACTTTAACATAATGATAGTATATTCTTATTTCAATCAATTCGTAAATAAATAAGTAAATAAACACTTTATCTGCTGTTCATTGAAATAATGTATATCTTATTATAAAAACAAATAAAACATTACAGAATAATTCTGTGGTACCATGCATAAAACCCATAACTCTCAAATAAAAAAAATAGTTAATATTATTAATGTAATATTGGAGCTGTCATTTATCATCCCTCAAATTTTGATTGCTGTACAATTAGTTAAACAGAAGATCCAGAGATGGCAACACATTGGAGGTTCACTTCAGATAGGAAACCTCCATGCTTGAATCTTCATTTTCTCAGAACTACTTAAATGAGATTTATTGGTTTCATGCATGGTGCCACAGAATTTATATCCATCCATAGTAATTCTGCGCGAGGGCAGGTCTTTCACTGCATTCATAGCATTTTCATGCTATGCTTTGCAGCTTTATTGGAGAATTATAGGTGTGGTAGCTTTCCGTTGCTTTCCACACCGGTGAAGGATGATGATGATGATGGCAGGATGATTTTCGGGGAGCATTGAGCCCTAAGCTTCCTGACATTTGTCTTACAGGTGAGGAAAAACTCGAAAAAATACTTCACCCAGCAGCCTGTCCCGACCGGTAATCGAACTCGGTCCCGCTGCGTGACAAGACAACACGCTACCTCGAGATCACAGCGGTGGACTATAATTTACGTAACCAATAAAAGAAATGGATTGTGTGGTGTCAGTGTTTATTACTGGTCAGGGAGTTGAATCAAGAGAACTAAATTTTAATGGAAATTTGTAACTTCGCGAACTCAGCGCTAGCCGCAAAGTGGACCCTTGTGTATAATCAGTGTTGAATTCAGGCATGTTTCACGAGGGCCTTCGCTCCTCCTTAATCTTTAATTTTGTCCGTAAGAATTCGAGACCTCTTTGTAGGAAACAGGTACTCGTTCTTTTAGTAAATACAATACATTATAGATAGCCGGCATTATGAAGTATCAGCGAATAAAGCATAGTTTAATTCTATTTTATTTATTTATTTTGTATGCATGGTTTTTGATTTAATGCTTAATTTGTTAAAAAATACAAATATTAAATATTCACACACACACATACACACACATGTGCATGCAAACACCCAAATATAGTTTCTAGTTTCACATTAACTCAATTATTTAAGGCATATTTACGTAAATTTAAAATGTCATCAAATGCAACTTACAAATATGGATAAGAAATTCAAGCAATCAAACATGTTTCATTTTATTATCCAATGTTGTGGTTTGAACTTTACAAACTTGATTCATATTTGATTTTTAATTAAATAGATTATTCCAGTTCTCTTAGTCATATTCTCAACAACGAAAAATGTTATGATTACTTAATTTATTTTGTAAATAGTGTTTATTCACAACTATAATTTAATTTTACTCTGTTCGTCTTTGTTATAATATTCTTACGTAATTGCATTTTGTTATACTGTTTTATGTTAAATTAGTCTACTTCATAATGTTACAGAATTATAACCCTTATATACGTAAGGTAAAATAGGGATTTTCATGTATTGGATATAAAAAAACACCACACACACAGATATATATGTTGATAGATAGATCATCGGTTGATTAATGTCTTTGACATCGTCCGATTCCTAATAGCCAGTTTTGTCGGTCCATCCAATCTCCTGGTTGTAGATGTTTCTCCATCATATATAAACATATTCCCTGACTACAGGAGGTTTTAGGTCTTCCTCTGCTTCGTCTTCCCTCAGGTTTCCATTCCAAAACAGATTTTGGTAGTCGATCCTCTTCCATTCGCAGGACATGTCCGTACCATCTTAATTGTGGAGTTTTAATATAATCTAAAATAGTGTCTTCAATCTTCATTTTCTCCCTTATAACTGAGTTCCTAATTTTTTCTCTTCTTGAAATTCTTGCGGCCCTTCGTATAAAATTCATTTCCGTTGCCAAAAGGTACTTATTTGTTTTTGTTGTTAACGGCCAAAGTTCTGCTCCATAGTAGTGATGCTTTTAACAATTGTATGATATATATTCATTTTATTTTTATTACTTATATTTTTATCCCACAATATTCCATTGAGGCAAGCAATTGCAAATTTTCCTTTATTATTTCTATTTCTTATTTCCTCTTCATAACTCCCATTTTTATTTATTTTAATTCCTAAATATGTGATCTCGCTACAAGATTTTATTGATTCTCCAGTCTCCAAAATTAAATTTTTTCTGGTTCACCAATTGATAAATATATATATGGGGCCATGGTCCACAACTGGTGTTTATCCCAGACGTTTCTCCCTCGACTACGGAGGGTATCTTCACTGGCGAGTTCTTTTATGTGATGTTCCCTGGCGTGCTTCCGATCAGGCAACACAATCTAGAAGAACTCGTCACATGCCCTCCGTAGTGGAGGGATAATCACCAATAATAGACCACGGCCATATAGCCAGGAATGTTCTAATAAAACTAATCTATATATATATATATATATATATATATATATATATATATATATGACATAAGAAAAATAAATGCCTGAACGGGATTTATTTTTCTTATGTCATATTAAGCTTGCATTGCTCAATGTCAAACAATTAATTATAACACACACACACACATATATATATATATGTATTCACATCAACACGTTTGGGTTGTTTGCTAGCTAACGCAGTGCACACTCAAGCGACATGAAAGAGAGAGCTTGGCTTAGCGTGTTGCCGTGGTCGAGAGGTTTAACAGACATCATCTGCATTCGTAACCTCACGGGTTCTATTTCCGTTTTACTTTTTTAAACTAAATGTTAGAATAGCATTTCACCTGTAATATAGTTTCATATTTAATGTTATATTTGAGTTTTATGGCTTTAATGCACACACAAAACACACGAAAACAAATCAAAATCTTCATTCTAATAAATAAACGAGGAAAGAAAATAATATCTCTTCAAATGAAAACTTGAACAAAAACAAAGTCAATATCGGGTGTATGAACCCTCAGCATCTATTATCGCTCTCAATCTGCTAGCATTGATGCAATCAAATTTCTACAGGCATATGGATGATCAGCTAGAACATCCCAGACGTCTTGAATTTGTGCCCATAAGCCACCTTTCGTCTATCGTGCATCTGCAGGCCAATTAGAGTTCATCTCTATTTTCATCTTAGCCCACACATTTTCGATTGGATTCAAATCTGGTGAACAGGGAGGCCAGTCTATCACTCTGATATCCTGCCTCTCCGAAAACCAGTTTAAAACCGCTCGACAAGTGTGGACAGGATGATTATCCTGTACGAATTCAATAATTCCATCAGGATATTTCATCCTCACAGATGAAATCAAGATGTACTCTAGTATAGCCTTATGCTGCACATTGTTCGGTGTGTCGTCCAGCTTCCACATTACACCCAGACCGTCCCGTGATATCCAGCCCCAACACGCACAGATAAACGACGATGACGAAATTGTCTAGCCACGTATTCTGGATCATATCGAGACCCCTTTGGAGATAGACAAATCACTTTGCCGCATCCTTTAACAATCAAATCAAATTTCGCTAAACACATTTCAGAAAGCGGCCACAATTTCAACAATAACGATGATACAATGTTAATTATAGATAGAGAAACCAACAGACACAAAATTAACGTTTTAGAAGAAATCGAAATTATCAAGGAGGCCAAGAATACAAACATTCTCATCGAAAAATGCCTAATGAGCAAAACCCTATACTAGACATATACAGATAACTGAATACTACTACAACAGCTTCAGAAAATGAAGCATTCTTCGAAAGGCCTAGAGTGAAATCAACGAAAATAGTTGAGGAAGACGGTAGTATACAAGGTAAAAAATTATAGTTTAACATTGTTATAACCTAAACGGTATAAAAGAATTAACTTAAAAAGTATAGATTCATTGAAATGTCAAAATAAAATGTTGTAATTAATTCATAAAACATTTTAATACAAATATCACGAAAAAAACTGCATAATTGAAGACGCGAACCTGCGACCTTCATTAACAGAAACAGTGACCGCATGCTTTACCGCTGACCTATCAGAACACATGGGGAGTGTGTTCAGTTCATGCCACATAACACAGTAGCACAGAGACTGCACAATTATGACTAGTTTCCTAGTTTGAACCCAGCGCTGCGCCGAGTGTGACTTAGAAGAAATGTGCGTTCAAGAGATGACTCGTTTTTTTTCTAAGGGTGTACCGCCTACAAAGTATGGTACACACAAAGTTTTTGATCAAATGTATAAGTAATCAATTGAGTTGGTGTTTACTTGATGAAAATCCATATTTATTAATTAAATAAAAATAAAACGTAGTTTATGAAAATCAAATAAAATTACGCTTTATTTTTATTTAATTAATAAATGTATAAGTTACTGTGAACAAAATTCAATCATTCATTCATTCATTCATTTTGAGAATTTCCTCATCATTGACGGTTTTCTCAAACCAATCTTAATAATTAACTTGAGTTTTAAAAAATAATCTAGATAACTACGGTCTTATATACTATCAGTTTGTGATGCACAATCACAAATTTTGAACATAAAATAGAAAAAAAAAAACATAAAACATAAAATGAAAAATAAAATGAAGAATGTGAACTTACTTCATCAAAATTTGCATTGAATATCTCGATCGAAGGAGAAGAGACAGTGTTTGATGACATAACATTAGAATTCTGGAATGTGGTCTCAACTTGAATAAACCGTAATCACGTACTTGGACAACGGGATATAATATTGGTTATCTGCCAGTGATTTGCCAACTCTCATCAAAATCTCATTAGAATGCATTTAGGCTGCAGATAATTGTATTTCATTAACTCACTCACTTGCAAGTCAGGATTTCGTCTTGATAACCACCTTTCTCAAGCACTAGGAGTTCAATTATTTCCAAAAGTTCAACTGATTATTATCCCTAAAATGAGAATGCCTAGCCGCATAGACCTGCTTTATGCGAACTTAAGGCACAAACAGAAAACGAATTTATTTAATTTTTGGTGAATTCCAAAGGAATACAGCTGTTGAGGTCGTTCTTATGAAAATATTTTACAACATTTAAATCTTCAACAATCTAACAGAGTAAACACAAAAATTACCATTAACTCTCTCTCTCTCTCTCTCTCTCTCTCTCTCTCTCTCTCTCTCTATCTATATATATATATATATATATATATCCATCCATAGTAATTCTGCCCGAAGGCAGGTCCTTCACTGCAATCATAGCATTTTCATGCTATGCTTGCAGCTTTACTAAGGAATTGTAGGTGTGGTAACTTCCCGCTGCTTTCCACACCGGTGAAGGATGATGATGATGATAATGATAAGGATGATGATGATGGTGATGATGGCCATATGATTTCGGGGACCGTTTGGGCCTTAAAGTTTTCCTGACATTTGTCTTACAGGTGAGGAAAAACCCCGATAAAAACCTCACTCAGAAAAACTGCTCCGACCGGGGATCGAACCCGGGCCCGCTGCGTGACAAGGCAGCACGCTATCTCGAGACCACAGCGGTGGACATATATAGGCTATATGCCTATATAGTGCATGTATTTGTGTCTAGCGGCCGCAATTTATATTTTTCCGGAACCAAACTCGGCATATAACAAGGTCCAGTCCATTAATCAGCAAAAATCTGACAAAAGTGGGGGTTAATCTAAAGATAGAATTCTTATTATTAAACTTAACTATGTTATGGTAATAAGAGCAATATTTTTCTTCAAATCATATTCGAAATTAGCACCAAGACCAGTTATAAATATTGTTAACCCAGAAATAATTAAAAGAAAAGTATTTAATCAATCCCCAAAAGAAGAACTAAATCGAATTAATAAATACACCCCCGCTGTAAAATATTAGATTTTTCGGAACGAAACTCGGAATATACGAGTATAATTGAAACAGTACTAGAAAGTTATTCTCCAAAAATCACTGAAATACGACCACTAGGTGTGGGGTTTACCTGAATGCCCTAATTTAAAATTCGCTACCGGCCGTCATGTTTGTTTTCTCGTAATGTAATAGGATTCATACGACTTAATTAACAAAACAAAAATACAGCATATTCCGTAAATTAGCAAAATAGCACGATTTTCTACTAGCTGAGAAAGTAGCTTAGTTTACGCAGTTACTGCATATTCGATCCCATATGTACTGTTAACCATTAAATTACGAACACAACTTATAAGTTTAATTTATTTAATATTCTTCTATAAAACAATAAAACCATAACGATTAGAAATTGATTACATTTGTGTCGAATTACACAATATAACAATACCTTATAATTGTAGATAATTTTGTTTCCACTGCGGTCCGATACATTTAAATAACTGGCAGGAGAAATTACTGTTTCGCCAATTTAAGGGATAATATATATTTCAGCTTAAAATAAATCATTGGATTTATAATTAAAACCTTTATATGTTACTTATTAACCCTTACATTCAGCTATGTAAACAGCCGTAGCAAACGTTCAGTGGATAAAATAAGACCATAAGCTTGTTAAAAATAAATAAAAAATAAAAGAGTAACTTGCAGAGTGGTATAAGCATTAATATGTAGACAACAGAGAGTCAGTCGTGACCGGTAGGTCGACACCCGGAGGTGATCTAAAGAGGAAAGATAGATATGCAAGATATTCGTAGTGCTTCTGCGAGTGTGAATAATTGAACTATAAGATATGCTGTGTTGTGCGAGGATCTCAATGTAGAATGTTCTTTGTGCTTGTTCACAGATTTATTGTGAATGAAATATAGATGATTACAGTTTTTTTTGTAAACCGACGTGAAGTTAAATTAAAAAAAAATACATGTCTCAACGCTATCGCAACTAGTAACAACTAGTTCTTTGTGTTTGTTCACTGATTTATTGTGAATGAAATATACAAGATTGCAATTTTTTGTAGAGTGATAAGCAGTTAAATATATATATATATATATATATATATATATATATATATATATATATATATATATATATATATTATGTAAATGCCCCACGCAATCACAGCTAGTAAAAACATCTTTTCCATATAGGCCTACCTGCAATAATAATTTATTAAAATATCGGAAATTTATATCTCTGAAAGCTGAAAAAAATGCTTAGACAAGAATATTTTACCAACAACACAAATTTTAAGCTGATGAGTAAAATTATAAGGTTCAGGGACCCCATTAAAAAGTCAAGAAAGTCATTGGGTCAATTAAGGAACGATTCAAGATCCTTAGCAATGGCACATGAACGACTTTAATTCAGAAAAGTTACCTAAACTCACCTTCTACGATGGTGAATGGGCCCTAGAGTCAGTATGGACACTTTTGAATGAAGAAAAATATTCAGCTTTCCGCTGCCAGAGATAGAACCCAGGCCACCGGACTCCTTGCTGATTGAAGTAGCTATTTATGACAATAATGTGTTATTCTTTACCGAAAAGCCCGACTATTTGTATTGTTTTTATATTCGCATAAAATATTAGGATAGGGCCTATACGAAATATTCAACTTATTAAATTTTATGAAATTATTAATTTTCCGTCAATTGTATGCGAAGTTGGGACCAGAGGATAAAACTTGTTTCTCATTAAATACAAATTCTCCCTGTCGACGATCATGTATACGATAATTGTAACGATATAACATAATTTGTAAAATGTCGGTCAACTATTCAAATACTTCATGATTTAATTAATGTTGAAGGATGATTAATATGAACCGAAAGTGCCTTTTGCGGTTCAGTTATCATCTTCGTGCTCCTTCCCGCTTACGAACATTTGTGAAGCCTGCCAATGTTTCCTGTGTTCCGTGTGGTTACCCCTTCCTTCTTTACCCTTTCCATTGCGCATCTTGGTAGCGCACATCCCTTCTCCTGGCGAACCTGATATATGCTCGGCAATCTCAGTGGACTTGAACAGTCAGTCGATCGGCCTAACAAGTGGCGTTTGGGTTCTTTACGAGTGGATTCAGTGTTGGAATCCTACTCTGGGGTACCATGCAAAGGACGAAGTTAGCATGGTAATGCAGAAGATAAGCATGTGGATTGTACACCGAAGAATGGTTGGATTTAATTTAATCTAAGTCAGCATGGAAGAAGGACTTTCGATTCTGCTTAGAGACGTTTGAGTGTGATTGTTTGAATGGTACGTCGTTATCTTATTATGTTTTGTTTATTATTGGGCTTTGTTTGATTGTTCCAAGATATAGTTCTGTTATTTATATTACTTTATTTTTTTATAATAATCCACACTTATTTTTGTATTAAAAACCAATATTTTATGTTACGCCCATTGTCGTTATTTAAAGAATAGCCATTGTTCTCTATCCCATTACGAAATTAGTTCAGTCCATGCAAATTATAATCAGTGTTATACTCATATGCATGTTCAAGTGGAAACAGAAAGATGAATGGTTAGCCGCCTTCTATGGGCCCGAGGCAGGCTGTTTTGTTGTAAATAACTTCGTTGAATGTTTGGAATCCTTTACTAAGTACAGCAGTATCATAACCCAGCGATCCCGGAAGGTAGCAGTGACGTCTACGTACAAAATTATTAAGCAGCGCATGGTTGGTAAAACCAAGTCGCTACAAAATAGTTCTCAGAGCGTGGTTCTACTTCATGTATACGATCATGTATACGATAATTGTAACGATATAACATAATTTGTAAAATGTCGGTCAACTATTCAAATACTTCATGATTTAATTAATGTTGAAGGATGATTAATAAACCTGGATTATATGGCTGTCATATCAAGCAAATTATGGCTAGATATTCAAGTTAGTTTTTCAATATTAAATATCTGACATAACATAAATTTATTACATATAAATTTCAGTCTCCTTAACCAGTTAGAAATTTAAAAAAAATAGTCCTACTGTAGGCCTTTTGAATCCGATTCCATCTTCAGCAGAAGATCTAACCTTTGGCTCTAATTACCCTCCTATCATTTGTAAAGAACCCATCTCAGTTCAGAAAAAATATCGATTTTAGGATTTTTTAGAACAGAAAATGGAATGTAGTTTCATGAGTAAATTATGATCACATACGCACATTGTTTTTGCTCGAGTCCCGACTTTTTTTATCATCATCAATAGCAGGCATGGATTAGGCCATTGGCCTGTTCCGCTTCAGGATAGAAATTGATCCCTCCATCTCTTCTTAGGTTTTCCTGGGTCTCTTCGCCCTGTGGGTCTGTAGTTCAATAGCTGCAGAGGTAGTCTATTGTTTGGCATTCTAAGAAGGAGTTCATGCCAATTATGTTGATATTTTTGAATGGTTTCGGTTATTGCTGGTGTGTTGAGAGCTTTGCGGATATCTTCATTATGCATGTGGTCATAATGCGTATAACCCGCTAAAAACCTTAATAACTTCATTTCTGCAGCTACTATCCTATTCAATTTACCTGTAGTAAGAGTCCAGGTTTCAGAACCATAAAGTAGAGCTGGAAGAGCCATTGTTTTATAAAATTTTAGAATTGTATCTGGGCGTACTTTTCGGAAAAGAATGCTTTTTATTGCTCCTATAAGTTTTTGAAATTTGACCAATTTTATGTCCATGTCTTCACACGTGTCGTAGGAAAGATTGCAGCCAAGATAAGTAAAGTTATTAACTTGTTCTATTATATTGTTGTTAATATAATATTATAACTTTTTCTTGGTTTTAATTGTTTTTTTATTTACAGGTGAGTAACTGGGTGATATCCATTTACTGTTTAATATCACAGTACACAAGTAAAACATCGTCATTTAGAGGTAAGATACATTGCATTCTAAACAATTTAATTGGGTAAGGACATGCGATTTAAATTAATCATTCAAAACATTTAGTAGAATTTGGTACGTCTGCATATAGGAATTAGTACCGAAGATCTAGAATTATTGAGAGTCGGTCAGGGAAGGGGTGTACGTATTGCTGGGCAAGTCGAATTCGTGAAGGTACTTTATTATATGACACAGCGGAACGTTTACCTCGAGATATAGCAGCACTGTTGCTGCAACGCCCGGACGTACATACTAACCATATATTATATAATCAGAAACAAATAGCAAATAAAGCAATTACCTAGTTTACTTAGGGTAATAGGCTAGCTGCAGTCTCCTCGACGCCGCAGATTAACTTATGCGAGTGTACGCGGGATGACACAGCATTAGTTTGCAAATATTTCACAAACGAAGCAGGTCAATGTTCCGCTGTGTCGCATACTACCAGCTTATGATTTACTTCACTACTCCGGGCGCTAAAAATAATGACACTGAAGTGGGACAGTCTGAAGCTTTATGTGTGTACATTACACCTATAGATTTGTAAATTGTCGATTAACGGTAAATATATTTTTGGGGGAAATAGTTTAATTCTGTTGAGTGTAAGATAAAGGTATTCAAATTAATAATCGTATATATATTTCCGGTTTTAACAATATTGATACATTTTTCCGGCACCAATGATTTGTCTTCAATTTCGCTTTAAAATTTTCCTTCATTCGTCTCTATTGTAACACATTTCTTCCTCTATTTCCTAGTCCTTTAAAGTTTCTCTAATTCCTTGGATCCACGTGAGATTTGGTCGTCCTTTCCTTCTCGTTCCTGATGGTGTCCATTCCATTATTTTCTTCGGTAATCTTTCATCCTCCATTCGCCTAATATGCCCGTACCATTTTAGTTGCTTTTCTTGGATAAATTCTAAAATTGAGTTTTGTACATTCATGTTCTTTTATAACTTTATTTCTAATCTTCTCTCTCCTTGATATTTTAGCAGATCTTCTCCAGTAGTCCATTTCTACTACCAGTAATTTTCTTTTCATCTGATAATTTATAGTCCAAACCTCTGAACCATAAGTCATAATATTTCTAACTATTGTTTTAAAAATTTTAACTTCAATTTCTTTTTTGATATGTTTATCCCATAATATTCTGTTCAGGGCAGATATTACATATTTTCCTGAGTTTATCTATGATCTTATTTCCTTTTCCTGCTTCCCATCTTCTGCAATTTTTACTCCAAAATATTTGTTTCCTCTATGTGTTTAATTACCCTCATTTCATCTTCCAGTATCAAATCTTGATGAATGTCTCCTATGGCCATATACTTGTTTTTTTCCATATTCACCTTTAGTCCCCATTTATTATATTCTTGAATCAATATTCGGGTAATATATTCAATGTCTTCATACTCTTCTGCCAAAATAAGTTGATCATCCGCAAATTTGAGGGAATATATTGTTGATTCCTCATCTATTGGAATTCCCATGGTTTTACATTTGTTTTTCCAACGTTCTATAGCTTTTTCTGTGTAGATTTTATATAATGTGGGAGATATGCTGAATCCCAGGCGTAATTCCATATTGGTTTCAAAATTCTTTTGACAAATATTTTCCTATTTTTACTTTCACATATGAGTTTTTATATACATTTTGAATAGTTTTTATCAAAACATGATTTATTTTGCTTAATTTCAAAGTTATCCATAATTGTGATAATGGAACGCTGTCATAAGCTTCTTCAATGTCTATGAACACCAAATGGAGGGATTGTGTTCTAATTTTTGCTTCTCTATTATTTGCTGCAAACAAAATATATGGTAAATATCAACTTATAAATATTCCCTTCATATAGTGTGTTAGTTTATAACATTTATAGAGGATCCATAACTTTCAATTGTATTTATAAAGTTTTATTTTTAAGGAGGGTTAGAATTTGAATTGGCATACATCCAAATTGCAATCTTAATTGATCTCAATTGAGGCAGACCACTGAGAATTTTAATTATTTTAACAAAATCTTTCTTCTCGTTAAATCTCGATTTGCTTCTAGGGATCTACTTGTTAATGCTTCTCTAAAAATAACACATTTTCAACTTAAAAAATAATTGTATTTGTCTCACTTATCAAATAAACTATATTTTGAAGCACAATTTATAGAGCGAATTTGAAGATAAAACTATGATGTATAGTTTCATATTTTTCATAGTAAGAATTTTTATTTGTTTCATGGGTTTATTAGAGCTGTTAGACACGGAAGGCTGTTGAGAGTCCATTTGGAGGAATCTGATATTCAAATATAGACAAGGATACACTGTATGTCAACACAGGTCTTGAGTTGTCGCTTAAATCAGGCCTAGACAGAGAGGGATGCGTGTTCTACATAACACATTGTACGCGACAGTATATAGATTCCCACTAAATTGTTATGTTAGAGAATGTACAATGTGTATCAGAATCTAATCGAATAAATTTCACAAGTAAGTTGTTGAAGAGATTTTCAGAACTAACATTTTGAGATGTTAAATTTAGTTTTCATTCCATAATTTGATCAGCCCGGGCAATTGCTATGGTCTTTTTGCATCAATGTTTGTCGGTTCAATTCAATCAGAGTCATTGGATTTCTTTGATAAAAAACGTATTTAGAATTATTTCCTTCAGAAAAGAAGAAAATAGTTCAAAATTGAGTTGCAGAGGAAATAATATGTCTCCTTGCTTTATACCATTTTGAATTTCATAATTATCTATAAACTGTTACTTGTGGAATTTAGACAGATTTGAATAAGTATATTTTTTTAGAAATTTCGAATTCTAGCTTGATACCATATAATAGTCCACCGCTGTGGTCTCGAGGTAGCGTGCTGCCTTGTCACGCGGCGGATCCGGGTTCGATTCCCGGTCGGGACAGGCTCCTGGATGAGGTTTTTTTCGGGGTTTTTCCTCACCTGTAAGACAAATGTCAGGAAGCCTAGGGCCCAACGGTCCCCGAAAATCACCCGGCTATCATCATCATCATCATCATCCTTATCTTTATTATCATCATCCTTCACCGGTGTGGAAAGCAACGGGAAGCTACCACACCTTAGATTCCCAAGTAAAGCTGCAGAGCATAGCATGAAAATGCTATTGATTGCAGTGAAAGGCCTGCCCTCGGGCAGAATTTCTATTGATGGACCATATAACAGATCTGTTTGTATTTGCAATTGTTAATTTTTTGACTATAGTGAATTTTTAAAATGCAACGGATAAAATATTGCAAGTATTTGAAAATTAAGTATTTATAAAGTTTTTTGACCAAAGAAAGACATGGAGGTAATGATTTATCTTGTTTCCACCAGGAAATCAGTAACCTAAATGACTAAACTATATTTTTATTTATAATGTGTGGTCGTCGGCTCATCGATATTTTGTTTTTCGATGTCTATTTCATACGGTTATTCGGCATATGTTTAAAATTTGTTAGTAGGATCAAGACTGTATATCCAGTTGTTTTTGATGGTGAGTCGAATACTCGGTTTATTGTTGGAATGTACTTGTGTATCGTTCTGGTTTCCACTCCATCTCTTCCATCTGTCCTCCTCTCTCCTATTTTCTTCTTCATAGACGCGTCCATTTAAATTAAATCATAGAGCCAGTCAATCTAGTCTGGGTACTATACTAAAAATCATAATTATTTATTCTAATTGGGAATTTGATCTTAATTTTGTATTTATTTGTAATATCTTGAATTGTGAGCAAAAGAGGTATATGTTTTTCCTTTTTCGAGTTAGTATTTTTGTAAGTTATTATTATTATTCTGCCCCTTTACTTGAAAATAAAAGGTTCCTTTCGGACACTGCAATTTATACATGTTTTAAGGAATGTTAAATTTATTTCTTTTGTTATTTATATGTTGTTAAATTTGTGCCATTCACTTTATGTTTAAATTGAAATATTTATTATACAATATATTGTTAAAATCATGCTATTTGTTATTCCGCATGTTTATTAAAATCATATTTACTCATTGATGCAAAGCATTGGTTTTACAATATTTTGTGATTAGCTTATTTTGTTGAATTGTTTACACTATATTACTTCATTGCCGATATTATGTTATGCATTCTATTCCCTCGCTTCACCGCGCATGAAAAATATTTACATTAGATATCGTCAATAGACCACAGAACAAAAAATAGTAGCATTACACGCTATAGAAAATAACAATGCATGATCCGCCGCCACAAAAATGGAATTGGAGCGCTCTAGACAATTGCATTAATATATATTCATCTTCCTTGTGTTGGCAGTTTGTGAACGTCCTTGTGTAAAATGCACCCGATATCCTTCAATGTCTCTCCAACCATATAACGGATTATATGGTTGCATATATTAATATACGATGTGCCTCACCATAGGAGCAGGGACCGAGAATACGAGAGACGATTTCAATCTCAGTGAGGTAACGCCTCAGTGGATGTGTATTAGCATAGAAATCCGTTCCTGGATATTAAAGTACTGAACAATCGATACAGAAGGTCATTCCTAAGATATGTTCATAATGAACTGAGAAGTATGTCATTTTAAAGTTAGTTGTTTAGGGTTAGCTCGGATGAATCGGGACAAAAGTAGAAACATCTGTAATATCGATTTCTTTATTGGTAAGGCACATATGTTGTATACTTAATGATTTAATACAATATTTCATCAGTATTTTGTATCAGATATAGTTTCATCAATTTAATGCACGAGCAATTATTAACATTTATGTTCCAATCCCTTCATCTAATTTGTTAGGGTGAATAGGGGCAGTCTTTTGGGTGAATCGAGATAGTTTCAAATGACTTATTTCGATAAAATATTTATTTGCCAGACTTTTAAACACAATTTTATAACATAATTTTCTATATAAACTATCATAGAATCAGCTTTATTTCTTTATTTAGAACAATTCTTTTTTTACCGTCAGCTCCAACACACTGTTCATGATACCATTCACGTACTTTATCATGACACTATATTTTATAGACAAAACCCACACACAGTATTATTCTCTTCCGGATCTCCATCATCATCATCATCATTTTCAACTTCTTCAGATTCTGACGAAGCAACGATATAATATTGTGCTTATTGAATTTTTCTCCGCGAAACAAAAATCTATCTTTCTTACATCGTTGAAATCTAATTCAAATCCACGTGCAGAAAGTGGAAAAATTCTTCGCAGCTCCCATTTTTTTTTCAGCAGATCGTCATTCTCACTGTTAGGGTGACGTTGAAGACACGAACGAGTTACCCCAAATAACTCTGCCGGATGTTACAATGCAATAGTTACAAATACATTAGTGAAATACGCTGCCTCTATTCAAACGAAAATTAGTGTCCCTATTCACCCGGAATACATTGTTTTAATTTTCACAGGTTGGCAACAATTAAACCATTGTCGACAAATGCGGAATTATCCCAATTTCTTTGGGATAAATACTTCATAATTTAACAAAAAATAATTCGTAATTGGACCATTAGTTATTAAGAGATACTCATAATAAAAAAAGAAAATATTGAACGTACGAAGCTATAATTCCACTTACTTAGAACACCAATTATTGTGTTATAAAGTCTTCACATAACCAAACGAGAAACAAATATACAATTGGTTTTGACATATGAAGTACAGTAGTTAGTCTACAGATTCCAGTACTTTCACTGGGTGTCTTAGTTTTGAGTGGAGAGAACAACATTTAAAATTGTCCCTATTCACCCTGTGTCCCGATTCAGCCGAGTTTACCCTATACTATCGGATATTATAGCGCAAATGTTACAAGGGGTTAAAAGTTACGAATTGTTTCAATTATAACCGATTATTTTCTCTTCTGTCATATTCTGGCACTACATCCTACAAGTGTTACGTAACTTTTGGGGCACATAATTTCAGCATTTAACTTCACACTACAATGTCGTCAACATACTGTGTTATCTTAAGTTAGGTGTAACTATGAATGCTATCTTAAGTTTCAGATTCTCTTCGCCGTTGAATTCATGATGAGTGACACCAATAGCGACTCAGCCGTCGTAGTGGCAGATATAAATCAAATTCCTTTAAATTAGTAACCCTGTCCTAACCATAAATCTTTACACGTTCTGTAATATTTATATCATCTTTTAGGTATCTGTATCACAAATTCTAATTTTCTTTTTGTATTTTTCCTTACTATATTGTAAAAGAAAAATCATTAAATACATTCCTGAAGGACCCTAATCATATTCTGCAATAATAATTTTCTTTTTGTTTTAAAAAATAAACAGCAAATGTCCATGTGCAATCGGGGTATAATCACCTAAATTTTGTATTATTCTTTAATCCTAAATTCTAAAATGTTCTACGATGAAGTGTTAAAAATCAGTGTTAACTCTATTCTAGTTTTAAACCAATATATCACATTTCTTAATAAAATAGTTCTGTATACATTATTGGCAAGATGCCCATTGTGGATCCGGTCATATAACGATTGACACAAAAAACACATCTAAAATATGCTGAGAATGCACTGGTTAAAATTCAGTGTAATATAGTAATATAATTTATACGATAATAAAGTTGATTTTTCTGTATAATTCAAATTATGATCACTTATCTATTAGAAAATAATAATTTGGAAGTAAATAGTAACTCCCCCTTTTCACTTGTAAAATTACTAATTAAGTTCGCCATGCTTTAATTAATATGTTGATGAAAGTGGATCTTATTTTTGTGAATATTACTATACATAGTACTGTAGTCCACCGCTGTGGTCTCGAGGTAGCGCGCTGCCTTGTCCTGCAGCAGACCCGAGTTCGATTCCCGGTCGGGACAAGCCCTTGGGTGAGGGATTTTTCGGGGTTTTTCTTCACATGTAAGACAAATGTCAGGAAGCTTAGGGCCCAACGAAAATCATCCGGCCATCTTCATCATCCTTCACCTGTGTGGAAAGCAACGGGAAGCTACCGCCCCCTATAATTCCCTAGTAAAGCTGCGAAACATAGCATGAAAATGCTATGATTGCAGTGAAAGACCTGCCCTCGGGCAGAATTACTATGGATGGATAGTAATGTAAATGTCCCATTTGTCGGTCATTGTTAAGATAAATGAGGAATCGAATTGAGGCATAAAGTGACCTTATTTTATTTTGTGAACAATTTAGAAGCTCAAACAGATAATAAAAAAATGTGAGAGTTGAGAAATCTTAAGCGAAAACATGAAAAGAGGGCAATGACCGGATTTCATCATCTCTGACAGGGTCAAAATTTAACTACAGATATGAATAATGGATAATGTGAAATGATGACAAAAAATAAGAAACTAGAATTAGGCTAAACTAGAATTAGGCTAAATAAGAGTATTGATGGAAATTGAAAGGTAGAGAAAAATAATTTGCCTGAAGCAATGGCTACAAGAAACCATTAATGGAGGATATGTTTATTATAAGGGTTAAGCTTATTATTAACGTTTTAAGTTATGTATTTTAATACAGAGTCGAGTAATTATCTTAATATTAAAATTTTATTTTTACTATATTTTCACGGATTACATTTAACAAAAATTATAGCTTAATTAAACATTTCCCTTTATAGGTTCTTCAATGTACCTCACGTTTTCCAGGTCTTACAGGGATCTGCCACATGACGATTTTTTAACTCTGGAACCCCTACATGGTTTTTGATCATACAAAGACAATGATGAGTGTATTCACGTAGACTTTGACGGCCGGAGTTGCTATGATGATCTTGAAGAAGATTTTCGGGCTGTAGGCCGTGGTCGTGAGGCTTGAGGGTTGAGGATGCCAGACGCAGTCTCTGGCGAAACGTCGGGGAACTACAAGCCTCACGACCACGGCCTACAGCCCGAAAATCTTCTTCAAGATCACAATGATGAGTGTTCAGCTCACTGCTAAGACGACCTACGAGACTACACGAACATTTAAGGCAAGACACACACCATTCATTCATGCATTCAGACTAAACATGGCAAATATTATAGACGATTATGATAGTCAAATGGTGTTCCAGGACTATTTGTAACTTAAAAATTTCCGGTAATTGTCTTACAGGTGAGGAATGACCTCGAAAACCCTTCACCTAAGAAACTTGTACCAACCAGGTTTGGAAATCTGGTCCGCTACGTCCAAGGCAATGATGTAACTTCAAGAGCTTAAGGGTCCTAATTAATTAATATATTTAGGATTATTTTACATATAGGCTAAATATTGCTATTTATTTTGCAGTGAGTTTGATGTATGGCGACTTTTTTAATATATAGGCTTACTATATGATTAAGAAATTTTCCTGAATCCATGGTGCACAAAACCCAAGAAACATTTTTTAATCAAACATCCGCGAAAATCTACAATACAATACTCCTTCTTCTTCTTCTTCTTCTTCACGGTTTAGGCTTATTTACTAGCCTGTTCCGGCTCCAAATTGCTGCTTTTTCTATCTTTTCTTTGGTCTTCCAAAACTACTTCTTCCTCGTGGTGAATAGCTGTATGCTGCTTTTGGTATTCTGTTCTCAGTCATCCTTGCCAAGTGTTCTTTCCAGTTTGTATTTACAATACAACACAACACAAATTATATATATATATATATATATATATGTGTGTGTGTGTGTGTGTGTGTGTGTGTGTGTGTGTGTGTGACTCAAACTTAGAGTAAGCCAAATGCTCTTCTAACGATCACTGTTAGGAGTTAACAGGCTGGATCACCAAATAACACTATTATCAGAGAAAAACTTGGAGTACCAAGTTTAAATAAAGATATAGAAAGATACCAACATGAATAGAAAAATCACATGAAAAAATGGAAAGAAATAGACTTCCAAAATTGGCGTTCCAATATACTCCAACTGGACATAGGGACCAAAGAAGATCAAAACATCGGTGGAGAGATCAAGACCATCTTCGTTAGGTTTACCGTCACAGGTCACATGGCCTAAAACGGATTTCTTCATGATGATGATGTATTGATGTATGTATGTATATATATATATATATATATATATATATATATTTATTTATTTATTTATCTATCTGTATTCAGTTTTCTTTAGATGCAAGGTCGCGTAGCAACTTATCACGAAAGAGACTAAATTTATAAATATTTCAGTAATATTAGAATGATCTTTGACTTCAGTAGTAAATAATGCGATAAAGGCTCAGCAACTGGAGACTCCGATTTAATAGCTTGTACTATCAGTATTTCATTGGATCTAATATTAATAAAATCTTGGTTCATATTGTTAATTTAATCCGTTCTTTATGGATAGTATAGCTAAAAACATAAATTTATCATAAAATTTATTTCCCTTCAGGCTCATGAAAAGACTTTCATGGTCAGTTTTAATAAAATGTCTTGCACAATATTAAATTTAGGAGAATGAAAAAGCTAAATTGCTAGGGTGTACGTTAAAATGGATTTTATTTTATTTGAGGTTCGAGAAATCCAAGTTCACTATCACTTTTACCGTAATAGGTTAGTGTTACCACGGTTAATTACGAGGTGATTGTGTGTGAAAGCTGTGACAAAAAGTAATAAAAGGACGGAGAAGCGATACAGCAGACACTGAAAGAAAAAAAAAATACTGTGCAATAAACTTCCCAGCAATGAGCCATTCCTTTGATATACTGACGATAATTCAGTTATAACAAAGGTTGAGATGAAATTTCGGTTTGATTCTTCAAGAATATCGCATCCTCAGTACTTGTCTTCCTTTCTTCGTGGTATTGACTTCGGACAACTCTTCCTTTATGATGTCTGTAATATTGAATATTGCCTGTATTAATTACACTGAGTAACAAAAAAGTAACTTTTTTTTTGTCTCAGAAAGAAAAATATGGCATTCTGATAGTATTTTTTCCCCTGAATTCAAATATGATATCGGGTTTTCTCCATCACGTAAGGCTTCCGAGAGACAGGCATTTATAATTTCAAACACTTTAATATTTTCTACATTCGCAACTACACAATATTCGAACATTAGGACTCGCCTAGAAAGTAAGAAATTACAATTTTCTGCTATATTTCGCCTGTGGAGCATCCCTTTTGATGGTTCAACAATAATCGGCCAGCATATTAGGATTCCATTTGCTTTGATATATATTTTCCATAGCTGAAACCACATGAGTTAGCTCATTTTGGTTTTATTTTACAATGGACAAATGGAGGAA
Source organism: Diploptera punctata (assembly GCA_030220185.1). Taxonomy (NCBI): domain Eukaryota; kingdom Metazoa; phylum Arthropoda; class Insecta; order Blattodea; family Blaberidae; genus Diploptera; species Diploptera punctata. Next base: position 250,480 of record JASPKZ010007182.1, on the reverse strand, counting down.
AGAAGGTTTATTAAAAAATAATTATTTAAACCCATTAATTGAAATTGAAACAAAAAAACTGTGGGTGATGGAGAAATTCCGAATACATATTTGAAAACACAATAAAAAACTGCATTAAATACAACTATTGGTACTCATAAGTCAAAAATCACGTTGGCCAGTATTATCTTATGAATGAACTGAAATTTATTTCATTCTGAAGAAGTATATGAATAAATATTAGCTTAATGGTGGTGCATAAGGTAGAACTCCACTTCCCTCACTGTTATCTATAACTAAAGTAAATCCCTAAATCGGCAATTCTGGAAAGGGCTTCGTTTCTATTTAACAGTTGTATAGTAAAACTAATTTTTACTCTATACCGCCAAATTTTGTTACACTATTCTAAATTTAAGAGCTATTCTTTTATGGCCGTTTTGCTTTCGATCTGAAGCTGAATTGTTTCAATAAATGTTTGTACAAAGAATCATCAGGATATTTATGCTAGGAATAAACAAAATATAGAAAAATAATTTGTTGCTTCAAGACGATGACAAAAGTGACAGGGTCTATTATTCTTGAAAATAAAATCATTGTAATTTCAATGGGCCGGATATTCTTTTTTTTCAGAAGAAATGGCAATCGGTGGATAAAACTAATTATTCAACTGTTATTTGTGACATACAACAAATCAAACCTTGGAGAGTACGTGAATGGCATTATTCAATATAAATGACGTACAAGAAATCAAAAAACTCTGCGCGATAACGTGGATGAAATTTCTCGACATAGATGGCATACAAGAAATATAAAAACCCTTTGAGATAATGTGGATAGACTTACTCAATATAGATGGTTATGAAGAAAAAATTGGAACAAACTTTATTCTGCATTAGATTGACAACGGTTGAAGATGATATATGTCCACCGCTGTGGTCTCTGGGTAGCGTCGCTGCTTCGTTAAGAACGGGATTCGTTCGAACTCCGGTCGAGACAAATTTCCTGAGTGTTTTTTTTTCGAGATTTTTCTTCACCTGTAAGACACATTTCTGGAGACTTTAAGACCCAAACGGTCCCCGAACATCATCTGGCCATCATAATCATCATCATCATCATATACGCCATGTTTAGTATGAATGTGTGTGTGATTGGTGTGTTTGGTATTAATGTTGTGATGTTTCGGAGGAGGCATTGATATTGAGCTTGTTCTTGGAATAAAGGTGGCCGCCGAGCAGGACTGACAATCCGGCTGACATATCGTGCTAATTTTATAAAGATGGGAGCATTAACTCCTACTAGCCTCATTCTTTCAATAAGGTCAACTTACAAAAGTTGCTTACATTCTTTTTAGAGGGAGGTATTCAATTACGTTCATATTTTAGGTGAAGTAAGTAGTAGAGTACTATGCATAATTGTAAGCTTGTAATTTTCATTTCTTTCCATCTTAATCTGGGCATCAGAGAACAAAGATATGCAATAAAAAAATTATTTAATTAAATTTGGAAAATTATTTTAGAATAAATCATTTTCCCTCAACTATTGGCGATTCGGACAGGTCTTTAGAATACCAGTTTAACAGAGATCCCAAAATAGATTTAGACGAAAAATCAGGGCGAAGAACGAAAAGACTGCAACCACAGACAAGATGAATAGATAATAGTATATTACGATGCGAGGTTGGGAAGTGGTTTTTACAGAGTCGGGGAAACATGTTTAAAACCGACCGATAGCGAGGTTTTTAATTTCCGAGATTCTGTAAAACACTTCTCAAACGTGCGTTGTACATTATTTTTGAGCGATGGTGTTTTCAAAATAATTAATAATGCTACGGTTTATCTACGACGCAAAGCGCCAGCGCAAAAATTGCTCCCCGTGTATTTAAATGGATGTGGTTTCTCTACAACGCAAAGCGCTGGCGCGAAAAAAATTGCGCTGACGTGTTGCGTCGTGTATTTGAATCACTTGAATCCGGGACGCAATTTGCCAGCGCAAACAAATAATATAGAAGCTATTATCCGTACTCATTGCTAAAAGGCTAAAAGCAAACGAAGATTTCATGGCAAAATGTCGGTAAAAGAGCGCTTGGTTTGTAATTTTAGCAAATTCAATGATGAAATTTTAATAAGTTTCGTTTGAAACGATCGTGTTTTATACGACATGAGTACGAAGGAGTACAGAGATGTAGAGAAAAAAGAGTTATTATGGCTTGAACTTAGTCAAGAAATAATTAAAAGTTGTAAATATTGTATTGTATCTTAGGGATATTATGGATGTACATAAATTTCGTCTTCTATTAAATTCTAAACCTGATAAAACTGGTCTGGCGAAAATCTGAAGTATTCTAAAATTTGGTATTATCATCATCCATATGTTTATTTAAGAACTTAAGAATAATTTGTTCTATTATTTTCCATACAACATTCATATCTATATCTCTGATTCATATGACGCTGTTGCTCTAGGTGCCTTTCCCGTCTTTACTAATATTTCGTACTATTTTAAACGTTTTGCAACGATACCTAAAACTTATTTATAAATAATTATTATATGTTTATCTATGTATACAAATTATGACTTTTCTTCTCAATTATTTTTCAAAGTTCTTTAGAATTGAAGTGCGCATTCATGAACGCTTATAAAATTAAATCCACCAGATGGCAAGACATATGTTTGAATGACCAAAATTTGCATTTAATGCCAGAACATATTTTAAAAAATACATGTTCAATCACTTCATTTTGTTAGGTTCCAATGGGTCATGTATAGTGTACATGAGATTAGCTTATAGTTTACTAAATAGTATGTATGTAATTTATTTTATTAGATTATGCAGGGACAGATTTGTATACATCCATTTTTTTCATAAACACGTTTGGGAATTTATTATGAACGTTGGTAATTTCGATTTCCCATATATGTGGTACCATCTGGTGACAATTCCATAAATATAATCGCTGTACCGTATGCGCTCCATGAGAAACCAGCATCACGCATTGTAACGCTAGCTCGCGGCACGCTGTATAATAAACCATAGCATAATTGTAAAATAATCTCTTTGTTGGAAATATTTGCGTTCATTATAAATAACGGACTAACGTTAACAGTGTGGACAATGTTTATTAGTTGAAACAACAGGAGAAACAACAGGAGAACAATTATTGATAACATGGCCGCAAGTACGTATTTATTGTTTTATATTGTTTCAAATAAAGTTCAGTTCATTTAAAATGCAGTTATTTGTTTCGTATAATGTATATTAACACTACCTTTTGGATATTTTCTGTATATACATTGTACGTAGTATACATAGAGGGCAGTGGTTTTACTTCCCGGACGTGGGTGTAAATGTAATATTACAGTATAGTTATTTAGGTTGGCAACTCCAAAATGTAGGAAGTTGAACTTTCAATAATGGTCGCTATTACTGGTAAGGACGACAAAACGCACTATCAGAAAACAGTAGATATCAAACGATATAGATATAAAAAGTGTATATATATATAACATCGATAAAGCGTCACTGCTATAAAGTAAAATAAATATTCTCTTTAATTTGCTTACTTGATATAGTCAGCTACTAGATGGCAGTGAAGACAGTGTTCTCGCGACATCTAGTAATAATGGAGAGTATAATACATATATAAGAAAAATAAGTGTTTGAATTGGATTCGCCTGGTAGTGTAATGGATATCACGCTGAGGTACAGACTCAGAGATCCGGGTTCGAATCCCGTCCAGGCATTTATTTTTCTTATCATACCATATATATATATATATATATATATATATGACTCGGTTAAATCCCTTCTAGAACTTTAGTGCCAAGGAATAAGTAATTTTCCATTTTGTGTTCTGCAGTGTGAACATAATGACATAATGTGTGGATTTTTCTTGACACTTCTTAAAGTTTCCATAATTATCTTCATTATTAAATGATGCAGAAAAATAAAAAAAAATAATAATTTACTAACCCATCACTTGGCGAACTACCAACTTCTCTTGTAATTTTATTTAAATATTTCGGACCCCAATAATAACAAAATAACGTGTAACTATACCTATAATTGTATATTGTATAATACAACACATATTTAAGTCATTTCTATTCACTCGTTTTCTACTGTTTTATGAAAAATATTAAATAAATTAAATCCAAGTGTCTTATACCAATTTAACACGTTATAGATGAACGTGTGCAGCTTAAGATCCAGAGAGCCCTTTTATGGAGTCCTCTTGTTGGAAACTTAATTGATATTTGCAGCATTTTATTTTAGGTGGTGATTGTGTTAGTAGATAGGATATTGAATGTTCTAGGAACTGTTATAGAGAAGAATGGGTAGCGCGATCTGTAGGGGGTGGCATTGACAATGCAAGCGAGTTTCCAGATTGTTAGTTGAAGATAAACGGTAGGTGGAGGCAGAATGATGAACCTCACTGTATTGATCATGTGATAAGTTCAGCACGTGCCTATAGGGAGACCAAAATGAAAATATTTTGCATGCTCGATCAAATCTCTAGATGGTAAATTATAAACTCTCTAAATGACTAACAAGATAAACTGCATTTTTACACGCTTTATAGGCCTATTAGCTTGACCTGTATATATGTAACTGAATATTTTAACGCGATTTTCACCCACTTAAAATCATTGGATCGACTAGAAACTTTGCATACTTGTAAAAGACCCGTGACAATACAATAATTTCATATTTATTTTCTAAACTCCTGGCCAGAATCGTCACATAATAAAAAAAAGTGTATTTTTATCTATGTAACGGAATCTTTGAACAGGATTTTCACCCACTTAGAAACATTGGATCGACTTGAAACTTTTTATACATGTAAAGGACCCGTGACAATACAATAATGTCATATTTTGTTTCTAAACTGCTGGCCAGAATCATCAGAAAATAAAAAAAAATGAAAACTGGTATAATAGGTTGCGGACTTGTCGACTTTTTAGTCAATCGTTGTAAGAGCTCTGTTGGTAGAGCGGTGAACTCTAGTGGTATATAATTTCAGTAATCCATAGGGTCGCTGGTCCAAATCCGGATGGGAGGTTTTTTTTTAGAAGAGTATTACTTTTAGCTTATACTACAATAGTATCGAATTTAAAGATATTTACATTTTCATCTTATTCTGTAAAATATTAAAACTAAAAAATAAATAATAGTTTTAAAAAAACTAAAACAACACGCTTTATTAGAAAACCGAACTACAAAAACGAAAAATAATTTTAATTTCCAACACGCTTGGGATAAATAATTTTACCATCAAAAGCGTGGGGTGCTTTTTATGATTTTTACATTTTCTTCTTAGAGACTTTACTTTTACCAATATCTGTTTATTATCAAATATATTAATTGATAAAGAGCACCCCACGCTTTTAATGGTAAAATTATTTATCCCAAGCATGATGGAAATTAAAATTATTTTTCATTTTTTAGTTCGGTTTTCTAATAAAGCGTGTTGTTTTAGTTTTTTAAAACTATTATTTATTATACGCTTTATATTAACTTTACCTGTATCTGTTCATCTATGTAACGGAATTTTTGAACACGATTTTTACCCACTTATAAACATTGTATCGACTTGACTTTGTATACTTGTAAAGGACCAATGACAATACAATAATTTCATAAACGTTTTCAAATATCCTGGCCAGAATCATCATAAAATAAAAACAAAATTAAAACCGGTGTAATAGGTTGCGCACTTATCAACTTTTTAGTCAATCGGTGTAAGAGCTCAGTTGATAGAGCGGTGGATTGTAGTGGTATATAATTTCAGTAATCCATAGGTCGCTTGTTCAAATCCGACCAGGAGTTTTTTAGAATAGTATTACTTTTAGTTCATACTACAATAGTATCGAATTTAAAGATATTTACATTTTTACCTTATTCTGTAAAATATTAAAACTAAAAAATAAAAAATAAATAATAGTTTAAAAAACTAAAACAACACGCTTTATTAGAAAACCGAACTAAAAAATGAAAAATAAGTTTAATTTCCAACACACTTGGGATAAAATTAATGTGGTCAACAAAAAAATCATCTCCAACACATCTAGAATAAAACTAGAGTTATCTACAAAAAAAAAATCATTTTACCATCAAAAGCCTGGGGTGCTTTTTATGGTTTTTAAGTTTTCTTCTTAGAAACTTTACTTTTACCAATATCTGTCTATTATCAAATATATTAATTGATAAAGAGCACCCCACGCTTTTGATGGTAAAATTATTTTTTTTGTAGATAACTCTAGTTTTATTCTATATGTGTTGGAGATGATTTTTCTGTTGACCACTTTAATTTTATCCCAAGAGTGTTGGAAATTAAAATTATTTTTCATTTTTTAGTTCGGTTTTCTAATAAAGCGTGTTGTTTTAATGTTTTAAAACTATTATTTGTAATTGAGTAAGCACAATAGATTCTCTCATTTCTGCTGCAGTCCTCTGCTCGTCTCACGTCTCTGTATTTTACCGTCTCTAAACCTAGAAGTGTTTAGCGAATTCTGAAGGAATATAGCTATGAGCTATGTGGTTACCACACTCACCTCTGGTTCCAAGATTCGCGGTTTCAAACTCGGCAGGGGTTGATTGATATTTCAGGAAGTAAAATTCTTTAACATGGGTTCCTTCGGAAGGGAACTAGAGTCATGGGACCTGTGTCGTGGATTTACAGCACGTTAAAGTAATTGAAACCTGAGAAAAGAAAGCACCGAGCAAAATTTAGAGGCCCTTTCACATCCATGTTTGAAGTGCTATGCTAACTACCTTAGCTGTTAAAGAGTGTCGTTAAATAAAATACTAACAAGTTATCAGGAGTCTCTAACATCAGAACCGTTAACTTTTTAGGGTGAAATCGGCTGCAGTATAAGGCTAGATATCTTATTGTCTGTCCAATTGATCTGTGCCCCGGTAAGATATGTGAACTAAAGCCTACTTCATTTTCTCCCTCGGTAAATCATTTCCCTCCCTGCATTCCTGTATCTCCTTCTCTTTTCTATGTCTTTCTTGCACTTGCACTCCAGTGTTGTCAACTCATCTCCAATCTTGCATTATTCAATATTCAAGAGCCATGACACTGGAAGACATTTGGCAATATCTCTACTCGATGGTTGCTGTTTGACGTAGTGGGAGGGGGATGCGGTGAAATGGTGTGAGTATAGATTTTTCTAAGAACGATGTCAGCGCTATAGGGGCACAGATCCGTTGGTCATATTATACATATTCTTTGTGCGCATTGTAATAATAATTGTGCTTCATCAGCCTTCATATGTCTTTAAAGGAAAACTTTCCCGTTATTAAACCTCACACTCAGTGTGTATCTAAAAGTTGACATTACCTATCGACACCTAATTTTCAGATATGAGCTAGTTTCTTTGCAGGATTTATTCCACAATTGTGGTACACATAATGTACAATCTATCTACAATGGCGCAACAGCCCATTGTTGGGCCTTGGCCTCTCCTTTGTTAGGAGTTACTAAACCAAGTTAATTTAGTTACGCTTATTTCCCCGACTCAATAGAGACATCTATCAGGCAACTAAGGTATTACCAGGATGAAAAAGTTCGGTACATTTTGCTTAGATGCCTTTTTATTCAGGCGTTAAATTGTTTTAAGAGCCTGAAAATCTTCAGACTCGGAACCCACAGCTTAAAGTCACATCCGGAGAACTTGTTTCTTGGATTTTTCCATCCTAAAATATCAATCGACCCCGGTCGGGTTTGAACCCGCGACTCTAGTAACCAGTGGTAAAGAACATAATCACTAGTCCACCGTGTCCGACAGAGTGTACAATAATAATAATAATAATAATAATAATAATAATAATAATAATAATAATAATAATAATAATAATAATAATAATAATAATAATAATGTTAATAATAATAATGTTAATAATAATAATGTTAATAATAATAATGTTAATAATAATAATGTTAATAATAATAATGTTAATAATAATAATGTTAATAATAATAATGTTAATAATAATAATAATAATGTTAATAATAATAATAATAATGTTAATAATAATAATAATAATGTAATAATAATAATAATAATGTTAATAATAATAATAATGTTAATAATAATAATAATAATGTTAATAATAATAATAATAATGTTAATAAATAATAATAATGTTAATAATAATAATAATAATGTTAATAATAATAATAATAATGTTAATAATAATAATAATGTTATAATAATAATATTAATGTTAATAATAATAATATTAATGTTAATAATAATAATATTAATGTTAATAATAATAATATTAATGTTAATAATAATAATATTAATGTTAATAATAACAAATAATAATGTTAATAATAACAAATAATAATGTTAATAATAACAAATAATAATGTTAATAATAACAAATAATAATGTTAATAATAACAAATAATAATGTTAATAATAATAATAATAATCCATTGTAATTCTGCCCGAAGGCAATCATAGCATTTTCATGCTATGCTTGCAGCTTTACTAGGGAATTGTAGGTGTGGTAGCTTCCCGTTTCTTTCCACACCGGTGAAGGATGATGATGATGATACTAATGATGATGATGACCATATGATTTCGGGGACCGTTTGGGCCTTAAAGTTTTCCTGACATTTCTCTTACAGGTGAGGAAAAACCCCGATAAAAACCTCACCCAGAGAAACTGCCCCGACCGGGGATCGAACCCGGGCCCGCTGCGTGACAAGGCAGCACGCTACCTCGAGACCACAGCGGTGGACAATAATAATAATAGTAATAATAATAATAATAATAATAATAATAATAATAATAATATTAAAATATATATACAGTCAATATGCCCATTTCACCAATAAATATTTAAAATGGTCAACTAGTTTCTACAGCCAAGCTGTCATTCTCAAGACCAGATATCAGTCAATATCTGGTCTTGAGAATGACAGCTTGGCTGTAGAAACTAGTTGACCATTTTAAATATTTATTGGTGAAATGGGCATATTGACTGTATATATATATTTTAATATTGTATCACCAAGAAGATCAATTGTGTACTAAATAATAATAATAGTTTTAAATTAGTAAAAATTATAGTTATAGTTATATCTTAGCAGCCACAGGACTATGAAATTACAACTGGTAAAATAATAGGGTTTCTCTGTTTCATGCAACAGTGCACTATATTGCGCGGTACTGTCTGATGTCTGACGTCATTGGTGACCCTGATGGACAGTTTACTGACGTCACCAGGTCTGGAGGAATGTTAGTTTTTGTGTTGCTGAAGTTGTTACTATAAAAATCGTGACGTGTAAACGTGCAAGTGCTGTGAATGACAGTTAACACAGTCCATCTCTATATATACTGCAAGTTACAGAACTGCATCGATTCACTATCAAAAACTATACATCGTGATAAATAATAGTTAAAACTAAAACAACACATTTTATAAGAAAACCGAACTAAAAAATGAAAAAAAAAATTTAATTTCCAACAGGCTTGGGATAAAATTTAAGTGGTCAACAAAAAAATAATCTCCAACACATCTAGAATAAAACTAGAGTTATCTAAAAAAATAATTTTACCATCAAAAGCGTAGGGTGCTCTTTATCATTTAATATATTTGATAATAAACAGATATTGGTAAAAGTAAAGTCTCTAAGAAGAAAACGTAAAAACCATAAAAAGCACCGGGCTTTTGATGGTAAAATTATTTTTTTTGGTAGATAAGTCTAGTTTTATTCTAGATGTGTTGTAGATGATTTTTTTGTTGACCATTCTAATTTTATCCCAAGCATGTTGGAAATTAAAATTATTTTTCATTTTTTAGTTCGGTTTTCTAATAAAGCGTCTTGTTTTAGTTTTTTAAACTATTTTTTTTAATTTAGTTTGGTTTTCTAATAAAGCGTGTTGTTTTAATTTTTTTAAACTATTTTTTTTATTTTTAGATTAATTGATTGTCATAGACCGGAATCCCATGAAAAATTAAATCATCATCATCTGCATTCATGGATTAGGTCTGTTGACCCGTTCCGACTTCAGCCCATCTCTTTCTAGGTCTGCCCACATCTCGGGTGCCTTTAGGTTTGTATTTTGTTATTTGTTTTTGATATCTATCTTCATTCATTCTGTCTATGTGTTGCTTCCATTTTTGTCTATATGTATCTATTTTATCAGTTATTGGAAATATTTCAAGTTCCTGTCTTATTTCTGTGTTCTTGATTCTGTCTTCCTTAGTGCACCCTTTAACAGATCTCAAAAATTTCATTTCTGCCGCCGTTATCCTATATATTAAATGCTTACAATATTTTTATTGTCTAGGCACGAATATAATTATATTTTTTAAAATTATTATTATCTAGCATTATTATAACATTTTTGAATATTTTAATATAGATAAATAGTTACAGTTAATCGTATCCTTCGATAAATTACAATGTGGTAAGTTTTACAAAATTGTCATTAATATTTTACAGAATAAGATAAAAATGTAAATATCTTTAAATTCTATACTATGGTAGTATGAACTAAAAGTAATACTCTTCTAAAGAAAGAAATCCTCCGGGCCGGATTTGAATCAGCCACCTATGGATTACTGAAATTATATACCACTACAGTCCACCGCTCTACCAACTGAGCTACCAGAGGATATAATATTAATTTCTTACAACGATGGACTAAAAAGTCGATACGCCTGCAACCTATTATACCGGTCTTTATTTTTTGATGTTCTGATGATACTGGCCAGGATCTTGGAAAACGTTTATGAAATTATTGTATTGTCATTGGTCCTTTACAAGTATATAAAGTTTCAAGTCGATCCAATGCTTTTAAGTGGGTGAAAATCATGTTGAAAGATTCAGTTGCATAGATAGACAGATACAGGTCAAGCTAACATAAAACATGTAAAAAGATGATCATTTATTGTTGAGGAACATATACTTCCAAACCCTTATTTATTTGTATTGTTTTCCTTCTAAAGTATTCGTACTTTATCACTTTTGACAAACGCTACTTGTGTAAGTTTACTAATAAATCATATCCAATTCCATTGAAGTGAATAGTCATAAGATAAAAATTAAAATATGTACCTGTTGGCAGGCACCGACGTCCTCAACTGTGTTAAAATATTATTTTTAAAATGTTATCTGGAGACCTTTCGGAAGTTAACTTCCATCATCACCCGGAGTGTGTCTGTTACTAGATGTTGTTGTTTACGACTTGAAGTGTCGTTAGTTGCAACTGACTTGTTTTTGACGATCTCGTATAGTGGGTTGTACGACTGGGGTGTGTTCTCATTGAATAGTAAGGTGTTGTTTATTTCTTTTATAATTTCAAGGTTTTCAAACATATTTATCTTTGCTGGAAGTGTTTCTTTTTGAACTATCGTTAGTGTGTTTTCTATTGTGTCCATTCGGTGACTAGCGTTAATGATATATTTGGCATAGCTTGATTTATATAGGCAGGACTAGTAGAAATTTTAACACAAGATATAAGGATCACCTAAAAAATTTTACGTATGCGGGTGGTAAATCAAGCTATGCCAAACATATCATTAATGCTGGTCACCGAATGGACACAGTAGAAAACACTCTAACGATAGTTCGCATGGATTTGATCGGTAAAGTAATGCCAAATGCCCTATAATTTATACACGTTGGATCATCTCTTATTTTAAACCTTTGTAAATACGCTCTTAACTCGATGTGATCTACAAGCAATGCCGATAATTGTTGCGTTAATATAAATTATTTTCCCTTTTTGTCCACCGCTGTGGTCTCGGGGTAGCGTGCTGCCTTGTCACGCAGCGGCCCGGGTTCGATCCCCGGTCGGGACAGTTTTTCTGGGTGAGGTTTTTATCGGGGTTTTTCCTCACCTGTAAGACAAATGTCAGGAAAACTTTAAGGCCCAAACGGTCCCCGAAATCATATGACCATCGCAATCATCATCATTCATATTCATCTTAGGTTAAGCTTAGGTTTAGGGACTCTCCTGGCGCACCATTATCATCATCGTCACCCATCATATCATCGGGGCAACGTAACCCCGCCTTCCAGGCGCCCCAACCTCAGAAGTGGGTTACAAGTACTCCATGCCAGGAGAGAAACCAGGAATGTCGAAAGACAAACCTGGGGCATTTGAAAAAAACAATCCATTTTTCTTCCACCACTTGGAAAGAAGCTTTTAGATGCTTTGTGATGTCGATTGCATTCTGTATAGCTATGTATTGTCTTCTTTCAAATCACCTGTAACTGCGGTTTTATGTCAAATATATCAAATGCGCATATCTCTATTTATATGCCCATATACAGATTTTATGTAGGTAATTAGGTTGACATGTGTATATCTATGTCGACATTCTGCAGTGTCCTTTGTCATTTTTCCTGATAATATTTCTTAATCCAACGTCACCATAACTCGACATGTTCCATATATTATGGACTCTTGAAGAAAGATGGTAAGCCGTCATGGCCTCGTGGGTTACAATTTTAATCTATTTTTACATAAAACTTTGTAAAATTACTTTAGATCACCCTGCAATTTCAGCACATCGCATAATATTAAGTAATATTACAGTACAAGTATTTTAAGCCTATATGCCTAGCTTCAGTCGATTTTAACACGATTAACGGTAAACATAAATTTGTTGATTCATGATTTTTTGAAATGAGATTCGGTTATTCCAGGAATAGTTATGGAATTTTAAATTTACTAGGGCTGGAGTTTTCAAACTGTGCGGCGCGCCTCCCTGGGGAGGCGTCGATTTTTGTGGATGCGCGAGAACTTTGAAAAAGAAAATACTCTAAAATATGATAGAATAGGATGAATACTATAACTTATTATAAATAAACATATTTATAATGCAACGCATCTACTTAAATCTTGCAAATACCAGTCTGCGTGAAACCTGATTTTTAGCCATTGCGGTGTTTAAGAATAGATCTCCAGGTAGAAGGGTGACTTCAAATAAGGTCATACATCCCATTATCTTAGCTGATCATTGAATATGCCTGTTTTCAATGTTAAGTTTCTAATTTGCCTCTATTTCTCAATTTTAACATGAATATCTTAGTTATCCTACTGAATTGACACTGACGAATAATACAAATAAAGAGAAACAAATCTGCTTGAACCAGGATTTGATACCAAGAGCTCCAGTTTTACGTTCTAGTGCAGTAACCAGTTGTACTATTCAAACAGTACAGAAGGAGATTAAAATTTATCTCTATTTAATCCACGTATACCCAATGTTGTCCCGCGCCGTAGACGAATGGTTAAGGGAAGAAGCTTTGGCACAGAGCTAAGGGACTTGCGCTGGTTCGAGTCCCCGTGGGGGAAGACATTTTTTCATGGAATTTCGGCCAGTATGGGACCGGTGCCCACCCAGCATCGTGAGGCATTTGGGTAGCTACAATAAGTAGCGACTCCAGGTTAAAAAGACCAGCTATAACGGCTGGGGGACCCGACATGCTGACCACATGTCACCACTACACTGGTTGGATGATCATCTGCATCTGTGATTAACATGCGGATATGAGACCAGCAGGCAGCTGGTAGGCCAAGGGGCTTCTAGACCTGTCGCGCTTGGAGTTTTTATACCCAATTTTTACAGATGTTTCATCGCTTTGCAAAAGTAATAAAAACTCGGTACCTATCGAAACAAACCAAGTTACAGATATGTATGTATGTATGTATATATATAAAACAGTAATAAAACTTATAGTTACATATGGATGTGAAGCCTGGGTTATTACGAAAAAATAAAACTACAGTTGGAAAGATGGGAAAGGAAGATACTGAGGAGAATTCATGGACCAATAAAATATAATGGCAGATGGAAAATAAGGACAAATAATGAGATAAATCAATTATATAAGAGACCAAAGTAGTAACACAGATAAAAGCTAAAAGAATAGAATGGACTTGACTTGTAATCAGAATTGATGGTGGTAGAAAGATTAAAACTATTTTTATGGAAATCCAGGAGGGAGAAGATACAGAGGAAGACCGAGATTGAGGTGTTTGGACTGTCTGGAGGAAGATCTGCGAATGGTGAGAGTTAGAAGATGGAGAAAGAAGGCATTAAATAGAGAAGAATGGGTTGTAATCGTCAAGGAGGCACTAGCTAAACTATAAGAGCTGCATGCCAGTATAAGAAACACTCAATAGTAATGGGCTCTTATTCACATTATAACAGAATCGCTTTTACTAAGAGGACATACTTACTTACTCACTGGCACTATCGAACCCGTAGGTTAATGGCCGCGCGGACATAAGCTCTCCATACATCCCTCTCCTGAGCTAATGCTTTCCAATCATTCCCTGTATAATCTACTTCCCTCAAATCATAGTTAATGTTATTCTCCACCTAATTCTTGGTCTACCAACTGGGCGTTTTCCCTCTGGCTTTCCTACAAGAAGCTTCCATGCAAGTCTTTCATTCCCCATACGTGTGAGCCTTTGGCATGGGTTCCTTGAAGTAGTCCCCGCCCGGAGAACCGAATGGGGGACTATTTGACCTCCGGAAAATTTTACCCCAGTTGAACCCATGTCCGCATTTCTTGACGGTTGTATTTTTACGGTGAAAGATCGTCACTCTTTCGAACAAGGTACTTTTTTCGTCTGGCTTATCACCTTCGACCAGTCCGGCATGGGTAACCCTATCGGCAGCAATGCTACCGCCGGCATAGCTCTTAAGCACGCAAGCCACTCCACCACGAGAAGGTAAAGATACCATGGAGGGACTAAGAGGACATAATGATGGTATTTATTCCGAGTCATATCAGCTAATTACGAAAGTAATATTGAAATTAATGTACAGTAACAGCTCTTATTCACGGTTCCGTTATTCGCGTTTTCATTATTCGCGGGTTAAAAAATAGCGACACGGTTCCTGTATTCGCGGCGAAAATTTTTCTTTAATAACGAATCGGCAACTTTTTTCTTCTAATTTTTTTTTTACTGCAGACATGTGCCAAGGCTGCTTTTACAAGAGCGATTCAAACCAAATGGACAAGCGAATATCAAGTAAACAAACCGTATTATCACGAAGCCTAAAATTCGTTTATAAAAGTCGCCCTCGCCACGATCGGTGTTTTATTCTTTCAGCTTGTCATTCGTTGCAATAATTTTGATTAAATAACACGTGTCTCGTCTGCTTTGTTCGTAATTTATAAAAGGAAAGGAAACTTAGTTCCGAAGCGAAAAAAAAAGCACCATTGCCGCTTAAAATAAAATTTGGCCGTTTACGCGTTGGTGAATCGTTGGCAATGTTTCGCTGTTTCAATGTTAATGAATCAACTGTTCGATTCGTCAAGAAATCCGAAGACAAAATAACGATTTCTATCGCTGAATCTACAGCTGAATATCAATCTGAATTGAAATACCTTTTAAAAATGGCAAAACACGAAAAAAAAAAAACTAAGTTCTTTAAGTCCTTGCCTAAGCCTGACAATAAAAATTAATAGAAATTGTTCAAAATCTCTCATTATATTGGTTTTATGTTGATAATTTTTATTTTATTTTGGGTCTTTGAAATGTATGCCATACAAATTACCATTCCATATTCATGATGTCTGTATTCGCGGCGTATTTACGGATCATATCCCCCGCGAGTATGGAGATTTTACTGTACTCAGGCAAGAAAATCCCATGCACTAGTTAATATAATTAAAGAGAAAAATTAATTCA
Source organism: Diploptera punctata (assembly GCA_030220185.1). Classification (NCBI taxonomy): domain Eukaryota; kingdom Metazoa; phylum Arthropoda; class Insecta; order Blattodea; family Blaberidae; genus Diploptera; species Diploptera punctata. The sequence goes on along the minus strand of JASPKZ010007182.1, from coordinate 234,820 downwards.
GAGAGGTGTAGGCCGTCAGCTGTGTTAATAACACATGTTTATACTAATTGTTAATACATGAAAAATAATTACCATAATTCTAGTCTTTGTTTTAGAAATGTATTTTTTGTTGACATGTTTCTCATTTGATAGAGAAGGAGCGTTCAAAATTTTGCGATTGAGGAGAGAGCCTCGACACAGAAAAGTTTGAGAATCCCTGTGCTATATACCATCGCTCCTAGCGGATCCCATCGGAATCATGTAGTACGTAATAGAGGACTTGAATGAAATAATATTTTTTTTGTTCACTATCACCAGGTTGTCTTTTATGACATTTCTAGCTTTCTCCCCTGACATTAGCGGAATTTTAATCCATTTCTTAGGTTGGGGTACATGGAAGGCGGAGTTACGTTACCCCGATAATATGTTGGGTGATAAATGATACATAAGCGCTAGAATAATCCTTAACCTAAACTTACCCTAAATTCCATACCATGGACAGCCATAGGAACAATTCCGTTTAAGGAAAAACGTCTATGATCTCGCTGGGAATCAAATTCGGGACCTCATGAACTGTAGTCAGAAACGCTGACCATTAGCCCATGAGGCTTGTCTGAATGAAATTATAAGTTTAAAAGTTTTGAAATGACCGTATTTTTAAGTTGGTGTTTGTAATAATGTTAATTTCAATAGATACGCGCAAAGGTGTTTCGTAACAATACAATTTGCAAGGGAGAAAAATTACAACTAATTTCTTTAGAGAATTGGAATAAGCAGGTGATAGAGAAGACCTACCACACTGAATTATTTCAAGATAGGAGGAGAGAACTGTGAATATAGACAACGCACTGACAATCGGTCATTTGCAATTGATGATTTCCATGTTGAGGGTCTAAAGGATTTTTTGGAGGACATAGGCGCTGGACATGAATGGAATTGGGAAATACTGCAAAATCCACCAGAAATCACCAAATCATAAGCCGTTGTTATTACTATACATTTTTGAAGTTGTTAGAATCGCTTATAATTAAATTCTGATATCAAAAAAGCTTTAGATCGACCAATGATATACAGAGTGTTGAAAAAACACCGACATTGGAGGTGAGGTTGTATATTGAGGTATGGTCATACTTTTTTAATCAGGTACCATTGTCCGGAAATTATGCATTTTCACACTAAAACTAGTTAATTATATCTCAAGATCAGTGTTAGTTCGAAGGATTTAAATACTTATTACTTGGCAACTACTCACAAGCACGGAACCTATGGTACGTAGCTTCGGAAAGGAATGTGGCTGCAACACGACGGAGCTCCAGCTCACTTCGATGCCAATGTGAGGAGATATTTGGATACCACGAATCCAGGTCAATGGATTTGAAGAGAGGGACCAGTCCCATGGCCTCCGAGATCACCTGATCTTAACCCTCTCGACTACATTTTGTGGGATGATATGAAACAGCCTGTTTATCAGACTCCAGTAGAGTCAGGTATGGATCTTATAGCCCGAATCCACGCTGCTACACAAATAATTCAAATGAGGCCAGGCGTATTTGAATGTGTGCGCCAATCACTACACCGCCAATGTACGCTCTGCAATTAGATGAGAGGTGAATATTTTGAAAGTTTGATGTGACTGTGACAGTATTGTCCAAGTATTGAGTCTTGAAATCAACTAACGGAACTCTTGAGAAGTTAGCTACTCATAGCGTGAAAACACATAATTTCCGGACATTGGTACCTTATTAAAGATTATGAACATATCTCAATATACCACCTCAACTCCGTTGTCGGCGTTTTTTTTGCGACTACATGTATATAGGCCTATACAGGGCAAGTCAAAATGTTGTGCAGGTTTTCAGAAATTTATTATGTGAAATGTAATGAACATATAATATTGTGAGACATATTGTATGAAAGGTAAACTCTCAAAGTTTTTTTTTTTAAATATTCACAGATGTTCTATGTGAGCGCCTTTTGTTACACGACAGATGTCAAGCCGATATTCAATCTCCTGCCAAACTTTCTGTAGCAGTCCGCGGTCGATATCAGCAATGGCTGCTGTGATGCGGGCACGCAGTTCATGCAGTGTTGTTGGAAGTGGTGGTACGTAAACATGATCCTTTACAAGACCCCACATGAAGAAATCACACGGGGTTAGATCTGGTGAACGAGGTGGCCAATGAATGAGTTGTTGATCACCCTGAGATGCACGGCCTATCCAGCGTTGTGGTAAAGCCGTATTCAAATGGTCTCGAACACTGCCATGGTAATGTGGAGGGGCACCATCCAACTGCAGAATGAAATCTGGACTATCCGCTTCAAGCTGCGGAAGGAGCCATTGTTGTAGCATATCAAGGAAAGCATGTCCGTTCACAGTACGTTCATGAAAGAAAAAGGGCCCATAAACCTTTGCATGGGAAATGGCACAAAAGACATTCACTTTCGGAGAATCGCGTTGATGTTCCAGAGTTGCATGGGGGTTACCAGTTCCCCAAATCCTTACATTGTGTCTATTCACTTTTCCTGAAAGGTGGAAAGTCGCTTCATCACTGTAAACTACCCTCTCATGGAACTCATTCTCTTCCATTAATGCGAGAAAATCAACACAGAAGGACGCTCGCAAAGCATAATCGGCGGGTTTTAAGGCTTGAACCAGTTGCAAGTGGTAGGGTTTCATCTGTAAACGTTTCCGGAGAATCCGCCATACAGTTTTTTGTGGTAGTTGAAGTTCTGTCGCTCCCCGGTAGGTGGATTTCTGTGGACTCCGCACGAAGCATGTGCGAACGCGTTCGACTGTCTCTTCACTCGTCGACGGACGGCCAGTCGATTTTCGTTTACAGATACAGCCTGAATCCCTAAATTGTGTGTACCACTTACGAATGGATCTCCCATCCGGCGGGTCTTTATCGTATCTGGTACGGAAATGTCGTTGAACACTAGTCACAGAGTTGTTTACATGGTAATCAAGCACACAGAAAGACTTCTGATCCCCAGTCAACGCCATTTTCCTTTACTGCTCTGCTGTTGACGTCTTGCGGGTGAACGCGGAACTTTAGAAGTGGACAACTAAACTTTGAGAGTTTACCTTTCATACAATATGTCTCACGATATTATATGTTCATTACATTTCACATAATAAATTTCTGAAAACCTGCACAAGATTTTGACTTGCCCTGTATATATATAAAGTCTAGAAATGAAGACGGAATGGCATCTTTAAAAAAATAAATAATAGTTTTAAAAACTAAAACTACACGCTTTATTAGAAAACCGAACTCAAAAATGAAAAATAATTTTAATTTGCAACACGCTTGGAATAAAATTAAAGTGGTCAACAAAAAATCATCTCCAACACATATAGAATAAAACTAGAGTTATCAACAAAAAGAAAATAATTTTACCATCAAAAGCGTGGGGTGCTCTATATCAATTAATATATTTGAAAATAAACAGATATTGGTAAAAGTAAAGTCTCTAAGAAGAAAATGTAAAAATCATAAAAAGCACCCCACGCTTTTGATGGTAAAATTATTTTCTTTTTGTTGATAACTAGTTTTATTCTATATGTGTTGGAGATGATTTTTTTACCACAATAATTTTATCCCAAGCATGTTGGAAATTAAAATTATTTTTCATTTTTTAGTTCGGTTTTCTAATAAAGGGTGTTGTTTTAGTTTTTTAAAACTATTATTTATTTTTAATTTTTAATTTTAATATTTTACAGAATAAGATAAGAATGTAAATATCTTTAAATTCGATGTATTGTAGTATGAGCTAAAAGTAATACTCTTCTAAAAAAAATCCTCCTAGCCGGATTTGAACCAGCGACGAAAGATTACCGAAATTACATACCACTAGTGTTCACCGCTCTACCAACTGAGCTCTTACAACGATTGACTAAAAAGTCGACAAGCCCGAAACCTATTACCAGTTTTCATGTTTTTGATTTTCTGATGATTCTGGCCAGGATTAAAAAATGAAATTATTGTATTGTCACGGGTTCTTTACAAGTATACAAAGTTTCAAGTCGATCCAATGTTTCAAAGTGGGTGAAAATCGTGTTCAAAGATTCCGTTACATAGATACAAAGACACTTTTTTTGATTTTCTGACGATTCTGGCCAGGATTTTAGAAACAAATATGAAAATATCGTATTGTCACGGGTTCTTTACAAGTATACAAAATTTCAAATCGACCCAATGTTTCTATGTGGCTGAAAATCGTGTTAAAAAATTCCTTTACATAGATTCAAATATACTTTTTTTGATTTTATGATGATTCTGGCCAGGATTTAAAAAATATATATATGAAATTATTGTATTGTCACGAGTCCTTTACAAGTATACAAAGTTTCAAGTCGATCCAATGTTTCTAAGTGGGTGAAAATCGTGTTCAAAGATTCCGTTACATAGATACAAAGACACTTTTTTTGATTTTATGATGATTCTGGTCAGGATTTTAGAAACAAAATATGAAATTATTGTATTGTCACGGGTCCTTTACGAGTATACAAAGTTTGAAGTCGATCCAATGATTTTAAGTGGGTGAAAATCGCGTTGAAAGATTCCGTTACATAGATATATAGATAGATAGATACAGGTCAAGCTAATATAAAGCGTGTAAAAAGACAACTATTACTGATATGGCAGGAGATTAAAATTGGGAACGTCAAAACAAAAAAAAAAAAACAAAAAAAAAGATACTTTAGTGGTGTTAATTAATTATTGAATGAGATTTGTTACTATAATATAATTAACATTTATACCTAAAACTAACTACCTGTTTTATCATGGAACAACGAAAAATACCAATGTCACTGGTTGTAATAAGCTGAACGTTGAACATTTTATATTAAAATAATTTATATAATGCAAACTGTATTTTCAATAAACTGTTATTGAGTTTTAAGAGAAAAATGATTATCTGGGCCGGATATGCAATTAAGAGAGGTCTACAAACGTTTACCTCAATATTAATAAAATATTTGAATATTTTATGTAGACACTAAACGTTAATATCGATAGAAATGAGATTCGACAAAATTAAAGAATATTTCATAACGTCTCTCAATTTTACTTCACTTTTATGGCCTGTAATTTCAGCATTTCATTTTGCCTGCAATAAAATAATATTGCGTATTGAGGAAAGTTATAAAATTTTTCATTATCGGAATTCAATGAACTGTAGAATTTTGATCCTTAGTTCGACTTGAAGGCCAGTTTTTATTTGCTGTGTCCGGTTTAATAATTCCTTTTTAAGATAACGCTTTATGAGTAGCGGTAAGAAGCGTTTGATTCACCAAGCGTATCTTAATTATTATCCTTATTGTGTTTAAATAACTTTTCTAATGCTAGGAGTTATTACATTCAGATAATTGTTTTAACAACTGATCCATTCTGCAATGCGGGAAATTTTAGTTGAGATAGATACCACTGTAACTATAAGCATTTATTACTGATCAACACAATAAATAATGATCTTGATGAAGATTTTCGGGCTGTAGGCCGTGGTCGTGAGGCTTGTAGTTCCCCGATGTTTCGCCAGAGACTGCGCCTGGCATCCTCAAGGGTTGTCTTGAGACAATAAATAATATTTATACATTATCTTTCAAACTGGAATTATCACTGTATGTAACAATAATGAATCTATATATTTATACACACAATTATCATAAGTAATGCCATGAGCGATTTCCAATTTATCTATAGGATTTGAAAATCAGGTGTGGTATTTGTTAGGACTATTTAACGAATAAAATTAAGCTGTTTACTTACAAATAATTATTAAAAATATAGCTATTTTAATTATATATATATATATATATATATATATATATATATATTATAAATATATTTTTGACATTTGGCAATGAAGGCAAATATGATATGAAAAGAAAAATGAATGCTTGAGTCGGGATTCGAACTCGAGTCTCTAAAGTCTGTACCTTTAGCGCTCTAACCAACTGAGCCACTCAAGAACTCCAATACAAGCATACAATTTTCTTATACATGTAGTATTCTCAATTCACACAAGAGGTAGCTGAAATTGTTCCAACTGCCATCTCGCGGCTAACGTAACAGTTAAGCAATTTTTTTTAAAGAGAATATTTACTTTATAGCAGTAACGCTCTTATATATAGATATTATAAATATATTTTTGACATTTGGCAATGAAGGCAAATATGATATGAAAAGAAAAATGAATGCTTGAGTCGGGATTCGAACTCGAGTCTCTAAAGTCTGTACCTTTAGCGCTCTAACCAACTGAGCCACTCAAGAACTCCAATACAAGCATACAATTTTCTTATACATGTAGTATTCTCAATTCACACAAGAGGTAGCTGAAATTGTTCCAACTGCCATCTCGCGGCTAACGTAACAGTTAAGCAAATTTTTTTTAAAGAGAATATTTACTTTATAGCAGTAACGCTCTTATATATAGATATTATAAATATATTTTTGACATTTGGCAATGAAGGCAAATATGATATGAAAAGAAAAATGAATGCTTGAGCCGGGATTCGAACTCGAGTCTCTAAAGTCTGTACCTTTAGCGCTCTAACCAACTGAGCCACTCAAGAACTCCAATACAAGCATACAATTTTCTTATACATGTAGTATTCTCAATTCACACAAGAGGTAGCTGAAATTGTTCCAACTGCCATCTCGCGGCTAACGTAACAGTTAAGCAAATTTTTTTTAAAGAGAATATTTACTTTATAGCAGTAACGCTCTTATATATAGATATTATAAATATATTTTTGACATTTGGCAATGAAGGCAAATATGATATGAAAAGAAAAATTTGCTTAACTGTTACGTTAGCCGCGAGATGGCAGTTGGAACAATTTCAGCTACCTCTTGTGTGAATTGAGAATACTACATGTATAAGAAAAGTGTATGCTTGTATTGGAGTTCTTGAGTGACTCAGTTGGTTAGAGCGCTAAAGGTACAGACTTTAGAGACTCGAGTTCGAATCCCGACTCAAGCATTCATTTTTCTTTTCATATCATATTTGCCTTCATTGCCAAATGTCAAAAATATATTTATAATATCTATATATAAGAGCGTTACTGCTATAAAGTAAATATTCTCTTTAAAAAAAAAAAATTGCTTAACTGTTACGTTAGCCGCGAGATGGCAGTTGGAACAATTTCAGCTACCTCTTGTGTGAATTGAGAATACTACATGTATAAGAAAATTGTATGCTTGTATTGGAGTTCTTGAGTGGCTCAGTTGGTTAGAGCGCTAAAGGTACAGACTTTAGAGACTCGAGTTCGAATCCCGACTCAAGCATTCTTTTTTCTTTTCATATCATATTTGCCTTCATTGCCAAATGTCAAAAATATATTTATAATATCTATATATAAGAGCGTTACTGCTATAAAGTAAATATTCTCTTTAAAAAAAAATTTGCTTAACTGTTACGTTAGCCGCGAGATGGCAGTTGGAACAATTTCAGCTACCTCTTGTGTGAATTGAGAATACTACATGTATAAGAAAATTGTATGCTTGTATTGGAGTTCTTGAGTGGCTCAGTTGGTTAGAGCGCTAAAGTACAGACTTTAGAGACTCGAGTTCGAATCCCGACTCAAGCATTCATTTTTCTTTTCATATCATATATATATATATATATATATATTATAATGTAAACGGCGATGTTTGAAAATAAATGAAAAATATTTGTTTATATTTCATTTGTTCATCCACTGCAACTAGATCATATTATTTATTGCCGAATAGAACCGCAATATTGTAAGAATGCACCCTAGTGGAGAAAAAATGAAACACACCAAACTGTATATTGTAACAAACATTATAAGTTATTAGTTTTTTTTAGGAAACAAGTCCGTAAAATCATTATTTAAAAACACAATTATTGAACACACAATTATAAAATGTGTAGTTCGAAGAAATCTGTTTATTATTTGCTATATTCAACGTATTTGTTAGAGAGTCAGTCACTGCAAAATAATGCTCTGACCTGTTCAGAATATTAAAAATAAGGACATTTCTTTATTTTGGTAAACAGAATTCGATAAATACCATGCCGAAACACGACTGTCATTCGTTGTAAAACAAAATTCATTAAAACGTGATTGGTCATTGACTCCCATTTGAAGCATGCGTTAAATAGTCTAGAACGAAGTGTTATTGATATATTTTATAGTGTGGTACTTAATAATTCCCAGAATTCTCCCTAGTGTCTAATCTAGAAAATTATTGATAATTCCGATATGATCTATAGACTTTTTCCGGGCCATTTGTTGGCCATGGACGTGAAACAGAGACTGTATCCGGCATCCTCACGAGCTTGAGATTGGCTGTTTCATCGACTGCCTGCCTGCCTTATTTAGGCAGTTGATGAAATACCAATCTCAACCTAACCCTTGAGGATGCCGAACGCTGGGGGGAGGTGTTTTAAACCTCACATCCATCGCCAATATACTCTGAAAATGTCTAAAGATCATAATACGAACTCCGCCCATGAAAAGCCTAAGTGAATTTATTGATGCTTCCGTTTATCAACATATCACAATTTTATAAACTATAAACTACAAGAATCTAATTATAATGCACAAACAAGTTTCATTCGGAAACTGCTGGGTTAAAATCCGGGGAACGCTCAAAATTACTGGAGAACTTCAACGCTTTCTTCCTTAGTCATTAATGCAAATTCTAGATCAAGTTTCCATTACTGTGGAACAGGATACAAATATGAACACACGATATTAAAAGAAACATATACGGTAATCAAAATTAGCTATAAAATTCTAACGATATTAATTAAAATACTGATAGACTGCTGCAGAATTTGTAATATTTATATATTTACTTTAACTATTAGTATTGTGAATTTCTTTTCCTTTTTATTTAATGCTATTATCAGCATTTATTGAAAATGTTTGTCATAATTCAACTAATGTAAGTGTTCGTATTTTTTATTTTTATGATCACCTGCGATTTGTTTTCATTAATGCGTATTTATTTTTCAGTTTATTTTATTTATTTTTAAATCATTTTTTTTTAATTTCTTTCTATGTCGTTTTCTTCCGTTTTACACTGTTTAACGTTTTTTTTCTTATTCACACATACAAACACAAGACAGGACACACACCCAGACCCAAGGTAGAGATTTAAAATCCCCTACCCCGCCGGGAATCGAACCCGGGTCGCCGGAGTGGAAGGTAGGGACTCTACCGACTACGCCACGGCGACGGACAAAAAAAATGTAAACATTCCAAAGAGAAATCATGTCTCTTTTTTTGTCTCCTTTTCGTTTTTAAACTGTTTTTCCTTTTTTGTTTTTTTTGTTTTACCCTATCGTTTCACCTTTTTGTTAACTTTATTTCATTCTCACATGTATACACAAGGACAGGACACACACCCAGACCCAAGGTGGAGATTTAAAATCCCTTACCCTGCCGGGAATCGAACCCGGGTCACCGGAGTGGAAGGTAGGATCTCTACCGACTACGCCACGGCGACGGACGATTATTAAATATATGCTATGTGTTCAAAAGACATATTGCGATAGGCACATCGAAAGTTTATAGACGCAGTATTACCATTGAAATTAAAGCATATATAAATAAGAGTTAATAAATAAATAAATATAAATATATATTCCGCGCACAGTAAACTGGCGAGTGGGAACAGTTACTTACTTATCATCTTATAGCCTAAGAGCTACTGTTCCTCTACATTTCAACCCCTAGTATAGACCTGAAAGAAAACGCTGTCTCCGTTGTTTGTATCTGTGTTGATATAGGTTTACTTTCTGTCATGTATTACACGCGATAATTTTGTAGTCAGTTATAAATTTAGAATAATTTTAAGTACAAATTTACATTTGAAATGCCTCGTCAGTAATAACAGATAAGTTAATGTTTTTAAGTTAGTTAGTATTACCAATTCATCTCTTGTTTCCCCAAGTACAACAATGCCGTATCGGACCCGCAAGTTTAGAGTGCGTGAGCTATAAATAAATTAGGATCCCGATATTAAATAATATCAGTACGTCATATAGCCTACAACCAATAGTCTCTGGTATCTTGGGCAGAACGCTCCACACTGTACTCGTACACAGGTGTTATTTTTATACATTTGCATGAAACATTTTAAAGTTTTAAGTGTGTCCCCTGCTATTTTAAGTAAATGTCCTATTTATTTTACTGCTTTATTTATTTGTAAGACCTTGAAAACTGAGTCAGTATACTGAAAAGAAAAAAAAAAATGCTTTAATTTTGCTGTTGGAAAGTAGTTATTCACAAACATTGCATAACCAGGAAAGGATCATCCTTTTAAAATAAACTGATTATTGCACAATGTTACTATAAGCCCTACTGCATTTCTAATTTTAACAGAACATTTATGTGACGTGTATTTGAGTTAATATCCACTACCATTCCAAACGACTTGTGAATTTAGAGAAAATAGAACACATTGAATTTCGTTAGAATTCCAAAATGTGGATTTGTTTTATATTTGTCTTCTTTTAGCTGAATCAGAAGGGAGAATTAAAACTTTCAATTCAATGTGCAGATATATATTATTACTTTACGTTATTTCACATTATTTCTCGGATGGGTGTTCAAAGAGAGATATCTCCGTCTCGAGTGGGTGTGTAAAGAAATATATCTCCATCCCAGTTTAATCTTTTTATACACCAAGAATCCAAAATTATGGGTTATCATGAAATTCACTGAAATATACTAATCAGTTCACCATTGTCATCTTAAAGTATTGCTCTGTCCTACAATATCAATATTTCATTTTTTATGACACTGAATAAAAAATGTATTCTTTCCAACTAGATAACTAATTTTTTTTACAATTTTTGTAGATATCACTCTTTGCCCATCTACCCGAGATGGCGATATCTATTTTTACACACCCACCCGAGATTTGTTTATAAGCGCAGGTAATAATTGGGATAATGTGCAGATAGTAATTGTATGATTGATAATACTGAGTCCAACTTGCACTTGATAGCATCCAATAACTTCATCACTTTGCTATTTAACTGCATTTGAATAAAAGTCTTGTTTTAATTTAATCCATACGGTATCAGAACAGTAGGCCTATTGTATAATAACGAAAATAATTTTTTTTGCGCGATTGTTTGTTTTGTCGTACTTACAGCAAAGGCGACCACGATTGAAAGTTCAACTTCCTACATTTCGGGGTTGCCGACCTAAATAACTATGTTGTAATAAAATAACTATACTGTAATATTACATATTACAGACCACGTGTGGGAACTAAAACCACTAACCTTTATGTATTCTACGTATATTTATTTTATTTACTTGGAGTCCTCATCTAGGGGATATGTGGATGGCGACCACAAGGTGCCCAAGCTGTGCAAAACATTTCTTCCACTTTCTTGTGTTTCGCACTCTTTTAACTTTTACTATCTAACCTCTCTTGGTTAACTCTTGTTTTTTTTACGCCGACGCTATTAGGGCATCCGAGGGCTAGGGAGTCTTTCCTTTCTTCCATTTCTTCTTTCCTTTATTTTCTTTTCTTCTCCAGAAAAGCCTGACCAGAGGCTATAAGATGGTAGCCCCATCATTGGTCTTGCCTTCCTTTGGCCAGCAACCAATCGAAGGGACTATTATTATGCTTTCAAGTCTTATACGAGAATTTCCCCTAAACGCTGGAGGGAAATTTTCTATAGGATCGTAACAGGCCTTGGCCTAATACTTGGAAGGAAGAAGAAGAAGAAGATTTGTTTATAATGTATATACAAAATATAACCAAAAGGTACTGCATTTTAAATGGACTAAACTTTATTTGAAACAATATAAAACCATAAATACGTACTTGCCATCATTTTATGACTAGAATGGTGTCGAGACCTCCTGTAATTTCAACTGTTAACGTTAGTCAGTTGTTTATAATGAACGCAAATATTTCCAACAAAGATCTTATTATTTTACTATTATTTATTATTTTGAAAACACCACCGCGCAAAAAATAATGTAAAACGCAGGTTTGTGAAGTGTTTTACAGAATCTCGGAAATTAAAAAGCTCGGTTTTAAACATTTTTCTCACTTCTGTAAAAACCATTTCCCAACCTCGCATCTGAATATACTAATGTTATGAAACGATGTTTATTAAAATTATAAATCGCAAAATGCCAACTGCTATACTGTTATCGACTATAGGCTATATATAAATCCTTACAAAGTTGCGAAATGATATTTTTGAGGAAAATAAAAATATGTACAAGAGAAGACAGAATTAGAAATGATGAAATTAGAAAATAATTAGAAGTATAAGCTATCAACTCAAGAATGGATATATACAGTACAATATACAGTACAATATACAGTACAATATGGTTCAAGCACGTTGAAAGGATAGAAGATACCAGACTGCCAAAAATAGCCTATCAATATGATCCTAAAGGAAACACAGACGTGGGGAGTCCGAGATGACGGAACAGACAGTTAGCCTAATCCATGAAGTGGAGAAGAAGAAGAAATACATCGTAATATGCCAACTACTATACTGTTATAGACTGTAATAGGTGTCACAGAAATTAGCCAAGGAACTTTTAGGAACAATAGGTCATACAAAGATTATCATTTTTGTTAAGGAACATATACGTCCAATCACGCTTTTTTGTGTGTTCTGCGTATTGATCAAGGTTACAAGGCCTGTAAGATTTGAATATCGAATAAAACAATTGTACACATAATACAGGTTATTGAAATAAGTTTTCATAGTTTAGGGCTTAGGCTACAATGTGTGTTCAAACAGTTTGGCCTATGACTCATTACACGATTGATACCTTCGCCGCAACGACCTTCCAACTCTGATGAGAATGGCAATATTCGGTTTAGTGTGGTGAAAGTCTTTATTCGGGCAATCAGCTGAGAACTGGTGACAACTCTAGTTTCATATACCATACTTTTAGCATACTCCTCTCCCCCACAAAAAAGAAGGCACATCTATTTTTATGATACGAATTATATTAAAATTGTTATAAAATAATTCTCGTGTAAACTTCTGTATCCCTGCATTTTTCCCCCAAGAACCGTAGAGTTGCGGTCCAAAATATATCGACAGCGGTGCTCTAATGGTATGTTCCTTGCCTCTAGAGGATCGTAGGTATAAACACGGCCGGGATCGATGGACATTTAGGATGGAAAAATCCAATGGGCAAATCCTCCGGGAGGGACTTTAAGCCGGGGGTCCCCAGTATGAAGATTTTCTGGCTAGTAAAAGAAACTCAAGCAAGAATAAGAAATACCTCTGAACAAAATTTTACCACTCTTCCTCCATCCAAGTAAACCTTAGTTTCCTACCAGATGTCTCTTCGAGACGATGTACTAACCGCATGTCACTCACTGACATCTATAGGGAAATAAGCGCAAATAAAATAGTCTGATTAAAAAAATTCCCTCTAGGGGAGCACCCTGTCCCCAGTGAGACGAACAGGAATCAATCAATCAATAAATACTTTTTATATTACTGCAAGGACCAGCGTGATGGGCTAGTGGTCAGCGTTTCTGACTACAGTTCATAAGGTCCCGGGTTCGATTTCTGGTCAGATCATAGGAATTTTTCCTTAAAGGGAATTATGCCCGTGGTCGTCCATGGTCTGGAATTTAGGTTAAGTTTAGGTTAAGGACTCTGTTGGCACTTCATTATCATTTATCACCTATCATATCATCGGGTTAACATAACTCCGCCTTCCAGGTGGTCCAATCTAAGAAATGGATTACAATTCCGTCAATGCTGGGGGAGACATGTCAGGAAAGGTAACCTGGTGTCATTAATATCTACGTATAGGCCTATATGTATTACTGCAGGTGCTTTGTATATAAAACCGATGCACTTATTTTCTTCTATCCTACATAATAATTTCAGAATTTATTTAAATATAGATACAATACTGGTATACTTTTAAATAGACTATTTAACTCACGCCCCAAATGGGAGTAAATGACCAATCACATTTCAATGATTTTTTATTTACAACCAATCACAGTCGTGTTTCGCCTAAAATTTACCAACTAAAGTTTATCATATAAAGAAAGCACCTCCTTTCTAACATTCTGAATAGGTCATAGCATTATTTTGCAGTGACTGACTCTGTAAGAAATACGGCAACCAGATTGTTTATATAGTGCATGAATTTCAACATGTAGTGCATACGAGAGATAATATAAAAACATTTGTAACAATTGATTATACCTTAAAAAAAAGAAACCACTGTTTGCACTTTCTTAAACGAATTATTTTCCAGGAAATGACGCAGAAATATATAATTGACATATTTACATCATAGGACATCAGAAATTAATTAATACCTATAACGTTGGTTATAAATTTCTCCACTAGGGTGCATTCTTACAACATTGCGATTTTTGGCAATAAATAATATTATGATCTGGTTGCAGTGATGAACAAAAGAAGCAAATGGAACGTACCAATCGTTTATCATTTGTTTTCAAAGATCGCCGTTTACATTAAATATATAAATATTTAAAAATAACTATAGTTAAATAATGATTTGTGAGTATGCAGCTTAATTTTATTCGTTAAATAGTCTTAACAAATGCCACTCTTGATTTCCAAATTATCTAGATAAATTGGAAATCACTCGTGGCATTACTTATGACAAATTTCAGCTTTATCGTAATATTTTTTAGTATGAACGAAACATGCTTTTAAGTCTATCGATATTTTATCGATACTTCTGATAAAATGACAAAGTCCATAAAGCAGTTCTTCATTGTGATACACGACAAGAATGCATTGCCTTCCACGGCGGATTTAAAACTCATCTATCACCTTTCACATCCTTAGTGACCCAGAATATGATGTGAAATGGAATACCATTTCCATCCTGAAGTCGATAGCTGTACACACAACCATTGAAAACTTTCTATGGAAGAGGATTTAAAATATAGGTGTACTGAATATAGAATGAGTATATATGAGTTATTCTTTATTAGCTTATGTCCCGTTTTCAAATTATATTTAATTCTAGTTTCAACTAGAATCGGGATTATTGTTTATAATTTAATTTTCATTTATTGAAGCTTTAACATTTAAGATCATATCCTCATTTTATTCACTAGGCTGTGTCCTTTTATTGTTTTTTGTCACGTGTTTTTCTTTCTGAAAAAAATGTGATTATGTTTCAAATAGTCATTACAATGAAATACGTTCTGGAAATAACATTCCAACCAGAAATATAAATTTTCATTCAAGATATCCAGAAATCAACCTTGGAACGTTTCCATCTGAGCAAACTCCTTTATCAATATACCTACATTCTATATCACCTTATGAAACTAAACTAAAACTCCACCTAGCCAGTATTGGGTGACATTTTGCCAGCATATGTGCCTCAGCCGCTATAACTGGTTTTCTCAACCTGGACCATTACTTGTCGTTGCTACCCAAATTCCTCACAATGTATATCACATTCTGGATACATTAAATATATTTTCTTATAATATTCCCATCGGCCGCGGTGGACTAGTGGTTATGCTCCTTGCGTCTGGTCCCGAGGGTCGTGGGTTCAAACCCGGCCGGGGTCGATGGATTTTTAGGACGGAAAAATCCAAGGAGCAAGTCCTCCGGGAGGGACTTTAAGCCATGGGTCCCGAGTCTGAAGATTTTCAGGCTCGTAAAAAATCCTTAAGCCTGAATGGAAAGACCTCTAAGCGAAATTTACCGAATTTTCCCGTCCTAGTACTACCTTGGTTTCCTAGACCACGGATCACTCAAAATGACATCTGTACGAAAACAAGTGTAACTAAATTAATATGGTTCAAATTCTTCCCTGTAGGGGGAGAGCGCCTAAATCTCTGTAAAGGGAAAACATGGGTTACAAAAAAAAAAATCCCAGCTAAGGTGTCAGGACCTCTTATTACGAGCAGGACGGTTTCAATTCGATCCCGGGTAGCGGAAGAGTGGATTTTTTTTTCTCTCATGGATGCCCAGACTTGTTCTGAGTCAACCATTCTCCTATAAAATGAATTTCGGGACTTTTCCTGGTCGCATCAAATTAACAGGGCAAGAAATGCTGGATTCAATACATTGTGTTCCGATCTTCAATCCTATTTCACATCGAAATGGTACGTTTCCGTACATGAGTTCCTTATAAAAACTTTATCTACTAAGTCCTCTCAACAACCCATAGAAGTCTGTAATACTAATTCTGAAACACCCTATACAGTAATGTTAATACTGCCAATTTATCTTATCACACTTTCTCTTGTCATTGACGCAAGAAGGAAATGCATTACCTGGTGAAAGTCATCATATTATCGAGATAATTATACTTTTATTGCGTTGTGCAGTAAATGATTATTAAACAAGTGTCACACTATTAACATACACATTGTTTGTATTCCTCAATTAATAATAACAAGCAAGTCTTATGTAAGTTAGACATCAGAAAATAATGTTTTAGGCTCCTAGAACGGATCACAAAAATATAAAATTAGGTGCTAAATAATAATAATAATAATAATAATAATAATAATAATAATAATAATAATAATAATAATAATAATATAATAATAATAATAATAATATATAATAATAATAATAATATATAATAATAATAATAATATATAATCATAATATTAATATATAATAATAATAATATTAATATATAATAATAATAATAATATTAATATATAATAATAATAATATTAATATATAATAATAATAATATTAATATATAATAATAATATATAATAATAATATTAATATATAATAATAATATTATTATTATTATTATTATTATTATTAAAGACCATATGAGGTGTAAAATCAGTATTAATAACAGTATAATACAACAGGTGAACAATTTTAATTATTTAGGATGCAATGTATCATACTGCCAGAAGGAAGATATTAATATTAAATTAAATAGATTTTTACAGAATGTGTGGCACTATAAGACGGACACTGAAAAATAAAACTTTGAGGAGGACACAACTAAAATTTTACAAAATTATGCCAGTGCCTGTCTTAACATATGCAAGTGAAAATTGGACTCTTAACCGTTCAGACAGAAGGAAAATAGAAACTGCAGAAATGAAGTTCCTACGTTCAGTACCAGGTGTGATAATTTTGGACAAGAAAATAAGTGAGGATATTAGGAATGACTTAAATATTTTCAATTTAACAAATATAATTGACAACATGAGAAACAACTGGTATGAACATGTCAAGAGAATGCCTACAGATAGAATCCCTCAGCTGTTACTAAAGTACAAACCAATAGGACATAGAAATGTTGGACGCCCATTTACTAGATGGGAGGATTCATTAAATCCCACTTGATGTGAAAACAGGTCAAAAGGCCTAATTTCATGAAGCAGAAGAAGAAGAGAATATTATTATTATTATTATTATTATTATTATTATTATTATTATTATACACCGAAAGTTAACTTTACATGCAAGAACAAGATCATAAGTAATGCCATGAGTGATTTCCAATTTACCTAGATGATTTAGAAATCAAGAGTGGCATTTGTTAGGACTATTTAACGAATAAAATTAAGGTGTTTACTCACAAAATCGTTATTTAAAATATTTATATATGTAATGTAAACTGCGATGTTTGAAAAGAAATGAGAAATGTTTGGTTATGTTTCATTTGTTCATCACTGCAACTTGAACATACTATTTATTGCCAAATAGGATAGCAATATTGTAAGAATGAACCCTAGTGGAGAAAAAATAAAACGGATCAAACTGTATATTATAACCAATATTATAGGTTATTAATTCATTTATTTCGGAAACAACTCGGTAAAATCAGTATTTAAAAACACAATTATTGAACACACAGTTATCAAATATGTAGGTCGAAGGAATATGTCAATTATTTGCTATATTGTACGTATTTGTTAGAGAGTCAGTCACTGCAAAATAATGCTCTGACCCGTTCAGAATATTAAAACGGAAGAGTTTTCTTTATTTTGGTAATCAAAATTCGATAATTATCGAGGAGAAACACAATTGTGATTGGTGTAAAACAAAAAATTAATTGAAACGTAATTGGTAATTGACTGTCATTTGGGGCGTGAGTTAGTCATTGGAATTATATTCCTAATTTGGCTAATAATACATTATATTAAAGTTCAATTCCATTAACTTAGTTTACCATCTCACCTTAAACGAGTAGGCACTTCTTACATGCCACACAGAGTCACGACCTGTCAGGAGAGAGAGATATTAAAATATGGATCACACTCATAGTTTTTGTTGGCAGGAGGACCTCCCTGAATGAGTGATCAGCTCAATGTCAGAACATCCTTTGAGATAACACAACAGTAAAACGAGGAATACCATTCACACACACACACACACACACACACACACACACACACACACATATATTCATGGAAAACGTGGTGAATATGATGACGATGATGGCTAGATGCTTTCGGGATCGTTCGGACCTTAAAGTTTTCTGAAATTTTGTCTTACAGGTGAGGAGAAACCCCGAAAAAATCACCCAGGAAATTTGTTCCGATAGACTTAAAAATATATATACTAGTAATATTGTTTTTCATTTTATGGGAAACAATGGGGACACGCCGTAGCGTAGTGGTTAAGGCACTTCGCTACAAGCCGGAAGGTCGAGGGTTCGAGCCCCGTGGGGGTCAGGATTTTTAAATTGACCCAAATCCTATGGTCCTGGGATCGACTCAGCCTCGAACGGAAATGAGTACCAGACGCTTGTTCTGGGGGTAAAGGCGGCCTTCACGCAGGGCTGACAACCCGGCTGACATCAAGTGCCGAATGTCTAGAAAAGTGGGAGCCTTAACCTCCTACTACCCCAAGGGCCTCCTGAGCCCTGTCGTGGGATCACTTTACTTTACTTTTAGTTATAAAAATACCGATTTTATCAACTTTCAGTCGATTCAAACAAAGTGAACTAAAAAAAAATCGTTAAAAAATCTTGTATATACATTATTCTACGGCAAATTATAGTAAAATTGTATAATATTCTCAAATACAAGAAAAATATAATGAACGTGAGGAAAATATGAAAACCAGCTATTCATTGATGAGTGACATGGTAAAAATTACAGTGAGCAACAAACAATAAACATTTTTTTTGTCTCAGAAAGAAAAATATGTGATTCTGATAGTATTTTTTCTCCTGAATTCAAATATGATATCGGGTTTTCTCCATCACGCAAGGTTCCGAGAGACAGGATTATATTTTTTTTAATTTATAAAACATAACTCATATATTCTACATAATCGCCAAACTACACAATATTCTAACATTCGGACTCACCTAGAAATTAAGAATTTACGATTTTCTGCTATATTTTGCCTGTGGAGCAACCATTCTTTTAAGTCCAACAATAATCGGCCAGCATATTAGGATCTCCACTTGGCTTGATATCTTCTTTCCATAGCTGAAATCTCCTGATTGAAAGTGGCTTCCCCGTGCTCAAATCGCTCCGATGCCTCCAAGATTTTCCGGGGACGAAATCTAGGTTTATTAAAAAATAATTATTTAAATCCGTTTAAATTGAAATTGTAAACATAATAACTAAACTCTGGGTGAGGATGAAAATTCTGAAAACATATTTGGAAATACACGACTATAAAAACTGACATTAAGTACAACTATATGTACTCATGAGACAAAAATCATGTTGACCAGTGTTATAGTTTTAACATTTAAGTAATTGTAGAAGAAAAATAAGTTAAAAATATAATTTTAAACCATCATAAGCATAATAAAATGTTTCAATTTAATACATTTTTCACTTCTATATACCCATAACTATTTTTATTAAATATGTTTTATTCTCAAGGGAAGTAAATAAACATTAACTAAAATTTATGGCCTAGTTATAACGTAGAAAATAAAAACACTATCTTGTAATTTAATTTGTCCCCCTTTGTTCCGAGTTTTACAGTTTCCTTTTTGGGTTTCACATGCCAATTCATATGGAGGAGAAAATAAGCTATATATTAGATGTGTTGTTAAAGACGAAAATATAAACATGCGACAACTTTAAGCACTAAACTTACGTTAACATCCACGTCTTTACTGACATTGTGGTGCTTATTTAAGATGATTTATAATCTTGTAATATTTTATAGCGCTCACAGAGCAGAGAGAGGAAAATGAAAAATAAATCCTAATAAATGGTGTATTAAAATGTTGAGACATTTGTATAGACAGACTATCACATATATTGGAGGGGAAAAAAAAATATATATATGAAAGTTTTCTTGGGTGTTCCGCGTCTTGGATTCAAGTTCGGCCCCTGGCCAATGATTCCGACGTTTCGGTCACATGCCATTATCAAGGAATGATAAGTTCGAGTCACAGGTTTAGGTCTTATATAATAAAATACATAGAGTTTTCACTTACTTAGAGATTGTGGAATTCTTAATAATTGAGCAATTATTTTCTAAACAAACTCCAAATACTGGTACGTCAATAGGACAGAAGGGTCGTAAGATAACTTCAGAATATTGAGATATATATCCAATTGGATATGAAACTCCGTTAAATTAAATAGAGTTAATAGTAAAAAATAGGCCAACGTAAGAACAGCGATTTAAAATTTTATAAAATCTACAACATTAGTAAATAACTTGGCAACCATTCTACATTATAACATAACGCAAGATTTTTGCTAATAATATTAGCAGTGGAATTAGAATACTATTTTATAGGTAGAAGAGAAAAATAATCAGACTAGTAAAAAAATAACTTCCAAGATTTTTGCTTCAGAAATAGCATAAGAATTACAAATACAGAGTGCTCTGAAATTCCCCTTACAAATTCCAGAACTTGTAGAGGGGACTGTGTTGATAATATTTAGAATTGGAAACCATGTCAAGAAACTTAGCGTTTCCGTGCTACAGCCGTTTGAAAACATGTTTTTAACGCGACCACTTTTCAAGAAATTTATTATGAGGCGTGACACAGTATATCACTTGTTTTACAATTCAACTCATTAATAACCAAATAAACGAAATGGAAACTGAATCATTTTTCACAAACACTTTTGTTTACCGTTAAATTTGAACTGTTTTTGTCCTTTTGAAATGATGGTTAACATTCAGATGCGCTGCAAGTGCAGTTCGATGTGGCGACCAGCAACTCCGTTGCACACATTGTAGCTACGAATGGTGTTTTGGTAAACGCGCTCTAGCACACTTGGTGTATCTGCAATCTTTCCTGCAGCGACCACAACTCGTGCCACCAGATCTTCTTCTGTTTCTACAGGAGTGTCATAAACCAAACTCTCCGTACGACTCCAGAGGAAAAAATTCAATGGAGTCAAATCCGGTGATTGTGGAGGCCATGCAATTGGACCATCTCGGTCTATCCATCTTTGTTCGAATAGGCGGTCCAGATGTTCCCGAACATGAAGTGAAATGTGAGGGGGTGCACCGTCATGCTGAATCCACATGTCTTGATGGACGTTCAATGGCATAGTATCCAACAACGCACCCAATACATTTGTAGGAAGATCAAGTAGGTAGAACCTGTTAGCCTGAATGGAAGCATGTACGGTCCAATCACATGATCATCCAGAATATCTACCCCCACATTAATTGAAAATCTGTGTTGAAAATCGAAGCTATTACTTGTTGAGACACGTGACGTACGTTCAGGCAATGCTTCTTTCAAACGGTTGTACAAAGGAAACGGTAAGTTTCCGGACATGATTTCCAATTCTAGTTATTATCAACTCAGTCCCCTCTACAAGTCCTAGAAGTTAGTAAGGGGAATTTTAGAGCACCCTGTATAAGTAAAGAAGTTCATATTCGCATCATAAGGAGAATAATTAAGAACAAAGAGATACTATGCAAGAGTGGCAAGAAGAAAGCTCTAGAAAAGTGATAATGAAAACGAGAGTTTAGTTTTTTAGCAGGGGGGGGAAACATTCAGATGAAAATAATTGTAATGTATTTAAAAACTATGGGTGAAGTTTAGTCTGGATATAAAATTTAGTTTTTTTTAGAAAATAATCTGTAGTAAAATAAGGTGATAGAGGCATCATGTTATTGGTATATATGGCAGCAATTAGATAAACTTTGTAGCAGAAATAACTGCACTAATTAATTTTATTATTAAACATTATTACTAAAGATGTAGTTACATTTTCAAAAAAGGTTTCGTGAGAAACTTTTACCAATCTGTTACGCTTGAGTATATATAAAGGCATTTCTGTCCATTGCATCTCAAGTTCTTTGAAGATGGACACATGTAAGTAAATCGGTTTACGACCCGGGACAAATCGTTCCCTAATAATACGGCCTCGCAGCTGGAGACGTAATGTCCCTTGTACGACTCCGGAAGTCATCCTTCCAGACAGATAAATGACGGTCAATCTTCAGTGTCTAAAATCACTAGACCGCCTGTTGAGATGGCGACAGTAGCCAAAAACTATGTCCATCTGTTTTCAGTAAATTAATGAACTTCTCACCAGCGTGTGAAAAACACGCCCTGGAAATACATGACCAATGTATAGTCCCGAGATTCTGGTTTAACTATAGTGGGAACCATAATGCCCAATCAGAGTCCATAAGTCAATATCATTCTGCTAGTAAGGCGTTTTTTATGTATGTTAATTATATGTTCAGCCAATGAAAATATTGATTTTGTAAATTGTATTTGTAAGATGGAGTTGGATATATTACGAATATCGTGAGAGTAGTCTGCTCCGGGGAGCGTTCCCCGGTGGAACAAAATTTACATAAGACTCCGCGCAGGATTAATTGTTTGAGTTCCGCGGCAGTGCGGACTCGTATATTTCGCCGGTCGGAGGCAAGCGACCCATTAGATACACTAAATGTGTTAGGCCAAGAACGGCAAGTTATAAAAGTTATTCATTTTAAAAGTATCAGTCTGCTGGTGTTATCACACTTTAGGTCGAGTGAAGACCGGTAATTATCAGTGTTCCAAAACGCAATAGAATCGCCACGATATTAATAAAATTGGTCCAGTATTGACCGCTATTCGCACCTGTACTATTCCGAAGTGAAAAATACCGGAATATATACAAATAAATCCAATGTTCTGTAATTGGAACTGTAACAGTCTTGTGCTTCATGTTAATTAATAAATATTATATAATCGACATCAGTGTTGTATTGGTAAGCCTCCTGATAGTACTCAGTTAATCTTAGTTCGTTCCACGCCTTATCCCACGGTGAAAATCCACAACCCTGAGATACATAGAGTACTTGCCTTGCCCAGGCACTCACCGCCTTAAACCTTCCCGTTATAACTTGTTATTAATGGCAAAATGGTTTTAATTGTTTATGAAGGCATTATGCAACAAAATTTGAAGAAAAGTGTAGAGAAGCTAGGTCTTATACAAATTTTTACTTTAAGACTTAAAGAAGCTCCTCTATTTATAACTTTGAAGGTTATTAGTTTAATTTAACTTAAAATCTTTCCATCCAACTGTGTAGTTCGTTAGTCTGTACGGAGATTATGTGAAATATCTATCATCTAATCACTTCACCACAAACACCGGATACTCCCTTTGTAATTTTAGTAGGCATGAAATACTGTGTGTAGAAATTTGCGACTCATGTACACCTACACAATAAAGAGCAGTTAAAACATATTCTTATAAAAGAGTGACATGATATAGGATCCCATGGTTGCTCAAAATTTGGGAAATTGAATGCAAAAAAATAATTACGACAGTTATTTACGGAACAGAAAAGTAACAAAACTCTGATATTATATAATATTCCTTGTTAGAGCAGAAATAAATTACGAATCAGGGAGTAAAAAAATATATATGAAGAGCTTAGGGCAATAACATGATAAGCCACAAATTGTTCTTTCTGAGATATAAGGATTTTAATGTTTAATTTTTTTTCTTTCCAAATGCCCCAGGTTTGTCTTTCTACATTCTGGTTTTTTCTCCTGGCATGGCGTACGTGTAACCCACTTCTGAGGTTGGGGCGCCTGGAAGGCGGGGTTACGTTGCCCCTATGATATGATGGGTGATGATGATGATAGTGGTGCGCCAGGAGAGTCTCTAATCCTAAGATGAATATGAATGATGATGATTGCGATGGCCATATGATTTCGGGGACCGTTTGGGCCTTAAAGTTTTCCTGACATTTGTCTTGCAGGTGAGGAAAAACACCGATAAAAACCTCACCCAGAAAAACTGTCCCGACCGGGGATCGAACCCGGGCCCGCTGCGTGACAAGGCAGCACGCTACCCCGAGACCACAGCGGTGGACATTTTTAAAAAAAATAAATGCTAATTGGGCAGTATTGTTGTTAACACTTTGTGTGTTCATATGTTTTAACTCATCACTGGCACATTTAAAAATAATTTTATGTATATTTCAATACATATCTGCTATCATTGTAATAAATGTCATTTCTTAACAAAATGTTACTGCCCACATATTATACTATTATTATTTCAGTGATAGAAATTTTAGTTTTTATATATACGTAGGCGAATCAAAATGTATATCCATTTATCCTTATACGTAGAGGGAAGAGATGGTAAAATGTGCAGTACTATTTAAAAACCAAAATATGATCTGCTTGTACTTACTCCATGCCCGTATTTAGATGAGGCGTGCAAGGACGTTTATGGTTTATGGTGAGTGCTATACACAAACCACTTCCTAAGGACAGAACTAACATTCAAGGTAAAGGACAGAAATGCATGGGTAAGTAAAATACAGTGTCTTCCGCTTATAAGTATAATAAAAGAAGTAGATATCACTTCTAAACTAATACGAAACTATAGATGAAAAGCACTTCTAAACTAATACGAAACTATAGATGAAACTAGATACTACAAAGAGTGACAAATGAGAATTGTTTTTAATCTGTGTTCCATAAACCTCAACGTGGTTTCCTTTAGTGGCATGGGAAATATAGAACAACTGTGGTGTAACATTATTGACAGCAGCGTACATTTTTTTGTAAGTCTGCCAGGTCAGGTACTTGTGTCGTGTAGACATGGCTCTTAACAAACCCCACAGGAAAAACAAAAAAAAGTCAGGTGATGTTAGATCTGGTGATCTGGCAGGCAGTGTGATATACGGTGATACTCTTCGATCCATCTTGCAGGGAATTCGTCAAGAATGTGCGAACTATGTTGGTAAAGTGTGGTGGAGCCAAGGATAGGAATTAGAATAAATGAAAGTAATATTAATTTGGTGGATACGTTGAATATTTCGTTTGATCTTGCTGGAAAATTGTTCATTCAGGGAGTTGTGGCACATCGTTCAGTTCTGCTTATCCCATTTTAATATTGATCGCTTTCCTATAGTCTAAGGTTGTGCTGACGATAAAACAGGCGCTGCACTCAAATTAGAGAATTATGTTACAATATTCTATCAATAGCATACAAAATACTTTTCTGCTGTAGTGTTCGATTGCCTAACTCTTTTCCAAGACGAAAGATACGATAAGAATTATTGTATGGAATTATCTGCGTATGGGCGTGATGCATGACGCTTCTAAAATCAACAACATTTAATTAAAACGTCTCAACATTCTCTTTAAAATGCTACCAATCTTAGCCATTTTGGATGATTTTTTTTCAAAGTTATAACAATTTTCTACATTATACCTATACGTTGTTCATGGTATATAAAAACAATTGGGGATTCGCTATATGGAAAACGAAAAACTCCGTAAAAGACACCGTCAAATTCGACACTAGAATTTTATTTTATCCTCTTTTCTGCATGTTTTAAAAACTGTTGAAATTTCGCTAATATAATATTTTGTTATATTGAAATTATATTTACTACGAAATTAAAAAAGGCAGCTAAAATGATGAGAAACTTTGGATTCTAGGACATATATGCTAGTTTATCTAAAAAAAATAAGCGATTTATTTTTATTTCAACATTTTTCAAATTCCGAATTTGCAAATCAGAACACGTTAAAAATGTAAATAGAATGTGACGTTTGTTATGGTTGAATGACGCGTTATTAAATTATTTATGGTAACTTTAAATTTATCACTCCGATTAATATTCAGGCATGAGTTCCATGATGTAAGTCTACGCTTCGGCGAAGTGTTCCATAAATAAACCAAAACTCATAACCTAAAAGTCAGTAACCTTCGGAACTACAACAAAACATCAGAGTTTGTAAAATATTAATAATATGAAAACGGTGAATTTGAGAAAATGTAGTAACAGCTCTAATCATGTGTGTACAGGTAATTTAATTAGTGCTACAAGTATTTGACCTTTAAAGTGGTTCTGTTGAACATCCTTTTTTAATATATTCCGAAATTTCATATTTTAAAGATAATTAAATATTTTTCTCCTACTTCTTCTCCTTTTTTCAGGTCCATTGCCTGTTCCATCCAGAATTAAGAGTCC
Source organism: Diploptera punctata (assembly GCA_030220185.1). NCBI lineage: Eukaryota > Metazoa > Arthropoda > Insecta > Blattodea > Blaberidae > Diploptera > Diploptera punctata. Next base: position 208,471 of record JASPKZ010007182.1, on the reverse strand, counting down.
CTCCATCTCCTTTTTTTGTCTTCCAACTATCCTTCTCCCATCCTTTGGTAACTTATATATTTTTATGCATTAAATTCTATCTGGTGACATGCGGGATATATGTTGATTCTATTCTAATCTTCTTTTTTTCCCCACCCATTCACCAATTGCCTGAATATTCAGCTTTCTTATTATTTTTTCATTTTTAATTTGATTTTTAAATTGCCACGAACGATTCACATCTGCAGACACTTCTTTCAAGCAATGCTAATACAGGGCTATTCAGGAAGAAGGAACAGACTTCAAACATTTATTTCTTCCAAACTACAAAAAATAGAAACAAAATTGCAACGTTCCTAGAAACAGAACATTTTGAAGTTCTGATCATGGTCACATTGGCGCTGTTGTTTGAAGTTGCGATCATGGTCGCATTGGTGCTGTAGAGGAGGAGCAGAAGATCAACTTCATTACCGGTGGCCTCCCAGGTCACCAGACCTAACCCCATATGATTTTTATCTGTGGGGTTATGTAAAAGACCGTGTTTTATCCCCCCTTATGCCTGACACTCTTGAAAATCTGCGACATCGAATTGTTGAAGCTGTGAATTCGACAACTAGAGACCAGCTGATTCGTGTGTGGCAAGAAATGAGCCTTCGTTTTGGTATTTTTCGTGTAACACATGGTGCTCGTATTGAATGCATAAAATAGTGAAATTTGAACTTTTCTCTTTCCAGCAACGTTAGAATTGTGTTTCTATTTTTTGTAGTTTGGAAGAAATAAATATTTGAAGTCTGTTTCTTCTTTTGAATAGCCCTATACTTTAAATGATATGATTAATTTCGTGAAAAAAGTTCTAAATATTATGAACAAATGGGCGTGGCACACCTTCTTGTAGATAATACACGTACGGTGTAATGAAGATTTATAGTTACATAATTGTAAATATACTTGTAATAGATTATATTATTATGATTTAGTGTTACTAGATCCTTATTTAGTCCAATATACACTTTAAGATTTAGAGTCATGCGATCTTCATGTGTACCAGTAGGCTTTGCGTTTCTATTGTTCTGTTTACCACGTGTTTACCGAAGACTTTTACTGATTTAGTTTTAATGAAACTTATGTATAAATATCAATGGTAGAAAGAATACTACTTTTTTCTCATGATATTTCCTTAAAACAACTTTTCAAGACAAACTTTTGGGGGAAAAAAGTTAAGTCAAAGATGAAAGATAACTATTTTGGAACATGTAACAGAAATTAGACCATAAAAAAACTGAAAGAAGATAAAAATGATTTCGTTGTAATGACCTTGATTTTAAAGAAAATTATACTTGTAACTGGAAATTATTTTGTTCATCACCTTCACCGAAAAAATATTTTTAATTCCTCCACATGTTTACTACCGTATGGAGAATAAAATTGTATAATGAATGATGAACACTTACTGACTTTCCAAAAATAATAAAGTCCAGAAAAATCGCATTTTAGATATATATTTTTACTGCAAAGCCAGAAGAAAAACGATAATTTCAAACCCTGCCATTGGATAATGAATAATAATAATTTTTATCAAGGATCTTCTCTACATTATGCTTCAGTCGAAAAATATTTTTCTCCGCCACAGATTTCTATCCTCAAAATCCAACCTCAGTGGTCCACGTCCCGAGGGGTGGGCAACGGGAAGTACGGAATAGCCTATTGGGGTGATGTACGGTGGGGACTAGTTTCCCCGTGACCGCTACGGTAGCTGAGAAGGCCCAATAGGAATCCTGAAAACCGGCAAATGAGGCTCTGTTTAGGTCCCCCAAATGCGGGGTTGGCGAAGGGCTGACAACCCGTTCCAGAAAAAAATAATTGTTATTTCCCTGCAAAGAGAGATAAAGCCGGACAGATCAATAGGCATAGACTTTGGCTAAGAAAAAGGACAATGATTTTTTGCAACTTGGAACATACAAGGTTGGAATACTAAGAATAATGAAATACTTAACGAGATTACAAAGAAGGGGGTGGATATATCAGTTCTGACAGAAACGAAAAGGAAAGGGAAAGGTCAAGAAATGATTGGTGAATACATGCATGTATGGAGTGGGATGGAAAAATCGGAGAGAGCTAAAGGAAGAGTATCAGTTTTAATTAAGAAGAAATGGAAATAAAACAAATAGAAGAAATAGATGAAAGATTTATAATTATGGAAATAACAATGTATGGGAAAGAATTAGTAATAATAGGTACATATGCCCCTACAAACGATGTATCACAAGTAATAAAGGAACAATATTTTGAAAAATTTACTGGATTGGTAGAAAAGATTTCTCAAAAGAAGAAATTAATAATTATGGGAGATCTGAGTAGCAGAGTTGGAAAGGGGATAGGTGACATGGTTGGTCCATATGGAGAGATATTGAGAATGAAAATGGACAACGTTTAAAAGAAGAATGCAAAGTGAATGACCTAATTATTACGAATTCGACGTTTAAACATCGGGACATCCATAGATATACGTGGAACAACGCACTAAATGTCTAAGATCGATAATTGATTATGTAATAGTGAGGAAACGGAGAAATATTATAGTTCAAGATGTTAGAGTGAATCGAGGACCCGAATGTGGAACGGATCATTATATGCTGTCAACTAGGATATTATGCCCTATAAACAAGCAGAAGGTAAATAAAGATCAAAATAAAGAAATAGAAAATGGATTAGAAAAATGTAGATATAATCTACATTTACTACAAGATGAGAGTATTAAAAATCTATATACCCAACGCCTCACCGAAAAATTAAAATTTGATGAAGATTAGAACTCTATCGTTATTTATGAACATTTGAAAAAATATATACATGAAACAGCAAGAGAAGCACTTGGTCTGGAAAATGATATACACATAAAAACCATTGGGTGAATAAGGAAACAGTTGATATCATAACAGAAAAGAAAAATGCATATCAAAAATATTTAAGTTCCAAGAAAGATGAAGATTATCAAAGTTATAACATACTTAAAGGAAAGGTTAAAGCAGAAGTCAGAAAACATAAAAAAGAAATGTGGAATAGGGAATTTGGAGAAATCGAACATGCAATAGGTTATTCAAAGTCAGCCCAAGCATGGAGGACAATTACAAACATGCGAAATGATAATACGACAAAGAGTTTTAATTTAGTACCAATGAAAACTTTTCAGGAATATTTTAAAATGCTCTTAACAGAAACTGGGAGAGAGTTTATAGATTATTCTACACTGGATAATGGAAAGGGTGACTTAATAGAACCTGTAACAGAAGAGGAGGTAAGAAACGTGTCGAGAATAGCAAAAAATGGAAAAGCAGCAGGTCCAGGAGGAATAACCATGGAACTAATTAAATATGGTGGTTCAGGAATTATAAGAATTTTAACTAGACTTTTTAACCAAGTGATAGAAGGAGATCCTATTCCAGATGAGTGGAAGTTATCACATATTAGTGCAATATACAAATATAAAGAAAATAAAAGAGATCCAGCAAACTATAGAAGGATCAGTATTATGGCAGCAATTAGTAGAATGTTAAATACAATTATTAAAATTAGATTGGAGGAACTAATACAAAATAAAATATCAGAAGAACAAACAGGTTGATAATATATTTGTGATTAGGCAGATTACAGAAAATAGGTTGGCTAAAGGAAAAGAAGTTCATATGGCATTTATAGACCTGGAAAAGGCATAGGCCTATGACTCTGTACCCATCAACGTGCTTTGGGTGGCAATGGGGAAGTTTGGAATGCCTACATCTGTTATACATTTTATAAAAAAGAATGTATGATTGTAAAGCAAGTATTAAGGTTGGAAATAGAGTATCCTCAGAATTTGATATAACAAAAGGATTAAGACAAGGATGCGGGATGTCACCAACATTGTTCAAGATATATTTAGAAGATGTATTAATGAAATGGAATAAGTTATGTAGGGGAATGGGAATCAATATTAATGGCCATTTACTGCACAATTTATTATTCGCTGATGACCAGATTATAATAGGACAAGATAAAGAAGATATAGAATATATGATTAGAAAGTTGGTCGATGCATTTGAGGTAGGTGGACTGAAGATAAATTATATTAAAACAGAATATGTGGTAATCGGAGCAAATTCAGAAGACCTACAAATAAATAATATGATAATTAAACGTGTTGAAGAATTTAAATATCTTGGATCTATAATAGATAAATCTGGTACTTGTGAAAAATATATTATTAACAGAGTAAATTGTGCAAGGAAGGCGATTAGATCCCTGAATTGTCTTTTATGGAATAGAAATTTGACCAGAAAAAAAAAAAAAAAAGATTATACAGACAATAATAGAAAGTATACTTACATATGGATCAGAAAGCTGGACAATAAATGAAAGGATGCAGAAAAGAATCTTGGCGACAGAAATGGATGGATTACGGAGAAGTATGAGAATATCCAGGCTACAACATATTCGAAATACATATATCAGACAAGAAATGGATGCACAAGAAACTGTTATCGATAGGATAACAAAGAGAGCTCTACAGTGGTATGGACATGTACAACGGATGTCGGAAGACCAGTGGCCTAAACAGGTGTTGGATTGGATGGTACCAGGCAGAAGGAAGAGGGGGAGAAGTAGAAGAACATGGTATGAGGGAATATATAATGCCATGATGAAGAGGGGTATGGAAGATGGACAATGGGAAAATAGGAATCTCTGGAAAGCAGGAATCAAAGGCAAACTGCTGTAAAGTGGAAAACCTGTATTAAGTATTAAGTAAGCATTTCTTCTTTGAGTTCTCTGCTGATCATGTTTTTTGTCATTTCCTCCTCCTGCCTTCAGCATTCCATTCCAGTATCATCCTTGGAATTACTTCATCCTCCATATAATAATAATGATAATGATGATGATGATGATGATGATGATGATGATGACGATGACGACGACGACGACGACGACGATGACGACGACGACGACGATGACGATGACGATGACGATGACGATGACGATGACGATGACGATGACGATGACGACGACGATGATGACGATGATGACGACGGTGATGATGGTGGTGGTGGTGATGATGATGATGATGATGGTGATGATGATGATGATGATGATGGTGATGATGATAATAATGATAGATGAGCAAATAGAAGCTTATATGCTTATGAAAGAATTCTAAAATCGGCATCAGAGAACAAATTACAAAAATAGTGTTTTATGTAAATGATTTTTATATAATCATATATTACTTTTGAAGACATGTAGGCACTACTCCCAAAGTGCTAAAATTGTACTAGAAAAATATCTATATAATAACCGAAAGTTTAAACGTAATTATTATTTAGACTGCTTAGTATGTAACCATCTTTAAACATAAATAGGTAAAAATATACCACTCTCTCTATCTTCGGGTTTTTACAGCTGCTGCCGTCTTCCCGTGCCAAACCTCCAAAGCCTACGGTCTTGGGCATCTTCGATGCTTAGCCCTCTAGCTTGCATTACTGTCTTCATGTTTTCCTTCCATGTTAACCTTGGTCTTCCTCTTTTCTTCTTTCTGTTAGGATGCCATTCATATAGTTGCTTCGGCCATCGCTCATCTTCCATTCTTAAAACATGTCCTAACCACTTTAATTCCTTTTCCTCAATTCTTTCAATTATGCTTTCTTCTGCTTCCATTTTGTTTCTAATTTCCTTATTTGTGACACGTTCTAATTTAGACTTTCTGGCACTTCTTCGTAAATAATCCATTTCTAGAGCTATTAGTCTATTCTTGTAGTACTTATTGATTGTCCATACCTCACTTCCGTACATTGCAACAGATTCCACCAATGTTTTACCAATATATTTTTTTGTGTCTTTGCAAATATGCTTATCCCACCATATGGAATTTAATGATGATATTATTTTGCTACTCAATTCAATTCTATGTTTTATGTTCTCTTTGCCTATACCTTCGATGTTATCCATAATCATTCCCAAATATTTAGTTTGTTTCACTTGCTTTATTTGGATTCCATCTTCCAATATAAAAATATACCAGATTAAAAAAAAAAATGTGGAAAACTTAGACAAACATAAAAAAATGTAAGAACAGCATAGTTAACATTTTATAAACTTATGACACTTCTTACTTTGCTCTATGGCTATAGGCCTACGTTAAAAAAGATATACAAAAAATACCAGCAGTCCAAACGAAATTCCTAAGGTCAGAGTCAGGATAAACTACAAGTGAAAATAGAAGAAATCATGGAGCGATTAAGTACCGCAATCATCATCAACAAGAAGGATTAAGCCCAATGGCCTGTTATAATCTCATTATAGGTCGAATTGGTTCTTCCATCTCTTCAATGGTCTTTCCAGCAATCTTCTCCCTTTTGGTTTATAATTATACATTCTTCTTGGTATGCGCTGTTCATTCATTCGTAATATACAATCTTTATTTAAAAATAAAAGATACAAAAATAAATAGTCCAGCATGTTTCATGTGATGTCAAAATAATATTATAACAAAAATGTCTTGAAATACAACCCCGTGATTAAGGAGGGCTGTAAAAGAAGTGTACTAAACATTAACATTATATTATATTAAATGTCCTTTGAAGATCGGAAAAAGCTGTTGACCTAATCTCTGATGTACATTGTGATTATGGAATGATGATTCTTATGAAATAAGTCCGGACAGTGACATCCCAACTCATTATTTGTTTGCCTTGACGACTCAGAAACTCCTCCATAGCGCGACAAGCCTAGAAGGCCAGAGGTTCCTGTCTAAAGCAGCTTCTTCCCTCAGATCTCAATAATAATAATAATAATAATAATAATAATAATAATAATAATAATAATAATAATAATAATAATAATAATAATAACAAGGCGATGAAATGCTAAATTCCAACACACAAATTCTATTAAATACGCTAAGAATCTGGGCTGGAAGTAAATATTAATAAAACTAAATGTATGGTCGGGGACACGCCGTAGCGTAGTGGTTAAGGCACTGAGCTACAAGCCGGAGGGTCGAGGGTTCAAGTCCCGTTGGGGTCAGGATTTTTAAACTGACCCAAACCCTCTGGGGGCACTATGGCCCTGGGGTCGACTCAGCCTCTAACGAAAATGAGTACCAGACGCTTGTTCTGGGGGTAAAGGCGGCCGTCACGCAGGGCTGACAACCCGGCTGATATAAAGTGCCGATTGTCTAGAAAAAGTGGGAGCCTTAACCTCCTACTACCCCAAGGGCCTCCTGAGGCCTGTTGTGGGATCACTTTTTAAATGTATGGTCACGCATGGAAATGCATCTTTTATATTGGAAATTGATAGTTGATAAAAATTAGGGAATTTTTTGAAGAAATGGTCGAATTCATATACCGTACCTAGGAACAACAATAACAAATAGGAATGAGCTACAAAAATAATTTAAACGTAGGCTCAACCCTGTTGTTATGGGTTACAGTTACTGTTGTATTTCCAACTTTTCTAAAAAATCATAAAAATAAAAATAAATGTTATTCTTCCAGATATTTAATATGGATGCGAATCATGGTCTCTTACTTTAATAGAGAAGGAAATATTAAGAGTATTTGAGAATAAAGTAAGTTTCTGGACCAAAGAGTCACGAACAGACAGATGAATAGAGAAGATTTGCATAACAGTGAGCTACATGACATTTATGGGAAACCAGATGTAATAAGAACAGTTAAGTCTCGTAGACTGCGATGAGTAAAATATGTGGCACGAATGGGGAATCAAAGAGGGACATGAATCTTCTATTACGAAAACCAGAAGGAAAGCACCTAGTAGGTAGACCAAGAATGAGATGGGAGAATATTATTAACCATAATTTAAGGGAGATCATTTATACATGAAATAACTCGAAAATATAGCTAAGGACAGGGATGTACGGAGATTGGAGAGTTTATGTCTCGTGAACACGAATCTTCGGATTGGATAATGGCAGTGATTTAGGCAGTTACACAATATGTAGACGTATTGTTAATTTATACAAAGTTCGTGATAATCAAAATCAATGTAAGTTAATATACATAATTATATATATATATATATATATATACTTATATATATACATATACATAAACGAATGGATATATTTGTCCTTTATAGACTTCTAAATCGTTCAAGCGATCAATTTGTATATACAGATTTTCAGACGCGGCGAGTGTTTAGTCGTTATCTATTATGTCCTAAAATCATTAGGTGTAGGAGTTCACCTGAAACGAAAATTTAAAAATCGCTCTACTGATCGCAATTTTTGATATTTTAGAACAAATCTTGGTATATTCTATTAAAATAAACCAAGCTATGTATTATCCAAAAATCAGCAAAATCCGACGTTAGAAGTAGGGGTTTACCTGAATTTTGAAATTAAAAATTTGCTCTAGCAACCACCAGGTTTGGTTCGTCGCAGTGTATACCATATGATTAATTAACCCTGAATATTTGATTAATTATGGTAGCAGCGCACGGCGGGTATTAGCTAGTTAGTTATAAAATCAGCCATTTCCATATTAGTTTTTATGAGGAGAAACGTTCTTATTGAGTCACTGGAGCGCTTGTAACAGCAGATCTACACGAACTCTTTAGTACCATTGTATAGTGTTATTAGAATACAATTTTCAACTGAAACATTTTTGCAGCTGTATGATTTTTCTCGTTCCTCATAACTTACATTTTTTATTGTAGACTGTAGCTATTATAGCTATTGCAATATTGTCCTTCATTTTATTTATTAACCCTAATAAATGTCACCCAAGCTTTTCGAGTTCTTGATTAAAGTTACTGTAAGTTCTAGTCTAGAGATACTATTAAATTGTCAGCATCAGAAAGCATTGGTTGTTTTAAAAAGAGGCAGAACGAGAAATGGTTTGATGAGGAATGTACCGACATTGTAAAGAAAAGAAAGCTAGCAAAAATGAAATGGTCACACGAGCCAAATGAGGCAAATTTAGAGCAATTGGGTAGTATTAGACGGGAAACCACCAAGTTACTGAAGAGTAAAAAGAGGGAATATTTGAGAGAGAAGATTAATGATCTTGAAATGAACGCTAGTGACTGTACATCCGACCCCATACTGAATGGTTCAACTTTAAGTGTGGGCGGAGAATCCCTAAACACGTGTGAAAGATCTTAATATGGTTGTCAAATTAGTCATTTAAGCACGGAACGCTCAAGCGGTCGGATCATTTAAAATCACAGTATTTATCGTCTCTCCGTTACCAGCATCACAATAAATCACAAGTGGCAACATGTAATGAGAAGGGACAGCCCATTTCTACACGTAACCCCAACAGGAACAGGGTTGCCAAAATAGTAATTTTGCCAATGACCGCGTAGAAGGAAGGACCATTAAAATCCATAGTAGTTGTCAGATATCCTGGAGAGGGGTTATTGTTGGGCAAAGAGGTAAAGATTGGATTTAGTGACACTAGGAATACTGAAGGAGTTCTCCATGTGTGAGAACTTAGGTTGCTCAGGTTGGTATTCGGTAGAGTTGAGGTTCTTATCTCGGGATTCCACGAGGACTTCGTCGGGCAGAATTAATGTGCAAAGAAGTTCTGGTAAAAGTAGTTTATTCTTAACTTTTATACACTGCAAGTGATCGTCTATACGAAGTGAATTTATTTAACTGTCTTGACGAAGTGTTTTAGAGAAGTGACTTGATGTAGTTTTCTACGAGCAGCAAGTTGATGAAATTATCTACGAGAAGTAAGTGACGAGGAGAAGCCTCTCTCGCCTATAGGTAAATTAGTTACTCCCACTACCTCGATCACGTGGACCTAAAGTCAGTGCTTAGGCACATATAACGAAACATATAATTGGTTAATGCGCCCTCCTATTTTGATCCCGGGGGTGTTACAAATTTATTATTGGCGATTTACGCCTTCAGAGGTTGGACCTTTTTTTTCCCGTGCTGGCTTCACGTACAGTCGGGTCACAAACATTAGCTAGGCTTGGGTTTTTCTTCTTAGGCTTGGGTTTTTTCCTAGGCTTCCGACGCTAGAAACTTGCCATGTTCCCACACTTTTTTGCTAACGTATTTTGTGTCAGGGTAAAACCCCCGCTTGTACATTAGCTAATGGGTTATGGTTATCACGCTAAATCAGTTAACTGGAGGCTTAGAAGATATCTCTACTCAATCTGTCGAGCAAAGGATTATTGTCATTAGTAAGTTATTATCATGTGTCAGCCACTTCCGTCTTCACAAAAGAAAAGTTTACATTACCTGAGTTGTCAATCCTCTCTAATAACTAATAATTTGATTACATTGATGCTGACTTCTTTGGATCATTTTATACGGCCTTTGCTCCTACATAATCAGGTTCCACTCTCTTCCCTGATCAATTTGAATGTAAATATGACCTAAGTCCAGTAACTGCTTCATTTAATGATGTTATAATTTCATCTGATTATTATTGCCGATAGGGATTTATTTAGATTTACACAGGAGGCTGTATGAATGAATTGCCACAAATGCCCTATACTCAAATGGAAAAATCAAGGGATTTTTTCGTTTGTTTATAATCCTCTCGCATAATATAATGCTAGCATCATAGCTATAGTGGCCTTTAAAAAAATGGCTATAATATTTTGGTTAGAGCACGTTAACCCTAAGAGTGTTGCCAGCACGTCAATTATGTTCAGATTGTAAACACTGATATGTATCCCTTTTACCTGGGATCGTTCTTTGAGGTTAAATAGACTCACTTTCTGCAATATAGACATACATAAATATTCATTAAGAAAAAAAAAAGATACACCCTTGATATATATTTGGTGGTCTACTCAGACCATTCATGCTTATACAATTACCATTCAAAACTATTTAGTTGAATACCAGTATAGCATAGATTGTTTCTTCATGTGTAACTGTTTATTTACAATTTCGTCTACACCTTAATATCTACCTACATTATAATGTGCGTCTACAGCTTGGGAATTCATTTGCGATGAACCAGTTTTGTCTACTTCAAACCATATGTCGAATAATACTTCAGTTTTGCTAAATTTAATTTAAATTGAGTCAATAAGACTTATTTACATGGATCTATATCTTTGCGACCAAAATACTAAATATCGCGTTTAAGCAGCTGTGCTATCGTTATAAATAATTATTTTTGATAGTATTACACCCTGATATCATATTTTCCCCATAGGTATTGCATACTTACGAATTCATCATGATTATTAATCCATGAAATATTCATGATTCTTAATATTTTATTCTCAACATATTTCGGCTTACTCTGCCAAAGCGTAGCTGTCATTACTCAGCCAAACGACGTTATTTTCTTAAGCGTGCAAAATCATTTCCTTCGAATACAGAATCGCATAGTATGTCACATTCGCTTCCACCAGCGACCATGACTTCATCTCATCTCATTATTAACATCGAATACAAATTCGCACAAATTGTCACATTCGCTTCCACCAGCGACCATGACTTCATCTCATCTCATTATTAACATCGAATACAAATTCGCACAAATTGTTACATTCGCTTCCACCAGCGACCATGACTTCATCTCATCTCATTATTAACATCGAATACAAATTCGCACAAATTGTCACATTCGCTTTCACCAGCGACCATGACCTCATCTCATCTCATTATTAGATAATACGGGATCCCTTGCCCTCAAAAATTTTCAACAAAATAGCACGTGTTATACAAACACAGTGACGTGCCGCTTCGGCCCACGTCTACAAATTAAATTCTGTAAATATAATCAACAAATAAATTCCTCACGCTTTATAGGTTCACACCGCCACTCGGCCTTTCAATTAAGGTGCATTGAGCTTCACCCTGTCTCATTAGCTCCTATGTTTACGCTGTCTGATTGTTATTTTAGACAAAATAATCATAATCATCATGATATTATTCGTATTCAGATTGTTGTACAAGTTTCTTCAATTACCTATATGTATTAAACAATGACAATGGCCTACCTGGGCTCATTTTAACATTTACTGGATTAAGTAGATACTGCAGCTTTCTGCTCTAGCGATTGGTTTAAAACATTTAAAAATATAGATCCATTCTCTATCGATAAGTTCAAATCAACAATTTATTAATCGCCCTCAATCTTAGCTGAAAGTGGACATGCATGTGTTATGTATTCACATTAATTCAATTAATTATATCACATCCATCAATATGGGGGTATTATCATGATTAATATCTAAATCGACATTTCACTTTATTTTTTTCGCAGTCATTGTGCCCTTTCCTCTCGCGATTAGCGTTTTAATCTAGGCCTATTTAATCACTTTAATAGTGTCATTTATTTTAATTACTGATTATATTTGGTATTTTACCATACAACATTTATTTATTTTTTTTTTCATTAATACTTTTCATTTATGTCCTAATCTCAGCTAGTATTGAGTTCGAATCCCGTGAAAACTGGTTCATGCATTTAAGTATAATTTATCAGGTCTTGTTTTTAATTTTGTTTGGGGATTATGTAGAGCTTATATGTTTGTACCTTTTGTATGTTATATCAAAATTCTGTCGGTATATAACCACTTCCTTACCTGGGTACTGCATAATTTCAGCGTTTACATGGACATTTATCTCGTACCCAAAATCACGGTAGTGCCTACCTGTGCACACAATACAATATAGTACAATGCAAGACATACATACATACGTAATATATCCATTCCGTTGTCATTCTTACGTGTAAAAATCTCTCCCTTTTTTTTTTTTTCGAGTGTCAACTTTCACTGTCCGTCTGTCTACCCTTAATACTATTAGTGTCTAATTTCACAGTCTGTTAACTCGCAAAGGCCTCCTGTACTATTATTATATACATATTTTGCGATACTACGCTCACACGCAAACGAACTCTGAACACTCGCATGGTAATTTATCGGGTCTTTACAGCCTCAATCTTATTCTTAGATTCACATATAATAACTAGACTTTTGTCGAAATTTTTCAAATGATTCTTACTCCTATCATCTAGGTTAGTATGCGTCACAGAATTACTAGCGATCTCTGGGTTCCCTAGTATCTCTGTACGTGCATACGTTTTGTGATTAGCCGTCGTCCAAGAAACACTCTCCGACGCGTATGATTCATTTTCGGGGTTCCTATCCTTTTGACCTCTACTATTTATGTTCTTTGTGATGACACTTATTTCATCATTTAGTTTGCTGATTTCATTAGTCACTTTCTGTTCTATATTAGTGCCTAACTCATTAAATCTAGGCTCTACTATCATTTCAATCAATTCAGAGCGTTTATCCTGCTCTGCAATTTTCTGAGCTACTTGGGGCTTTAGTGTTTCTTGTTCGTGGGCTGGCTTTTGTACAAATAGACACATATAATTTACCCTTTTGTCCGAGTTCTCTACACTACAGAGCACATTCTTGTCGACTCGTTTTATTTCCCCTTGTAATTCCTCCTGTTTCTCCCCTAAGTTAGTTTGTAACGTTATTATACTATTGTTCATCTCTGTTCTCATTTGACTTATTACCCTGTTTTCTGTTTTCTCTGAGTCTTTAATAAGTTTTTGTTCCATTTTATTTATCTTTAGTTCTACACACGCTGACGATTCATTTATTTTCGCTTCTAGCATCTCTCTATCTTTTCTCATCTCATCCCTTAATGTTTCTTTCAACGTAAATACATCCTTTTCCCTGCTTATCTCCATCTGTCCTCTCCAAGTTTCAAATTCCTGTTTCATTTTCCTCTGCATTGCCTCTAAATCCATTTTCCTATTTCTATCTATCGTCTCTAAATCCATTTTCCTACTTCTATCCATCTCCTCTATTCTCGACATTATCATTTCCATGTATTTCATGGTGTCGGTGCTTGGATTTCCCTTGTCCTCTACTTCCCCTCTAGCTTCTGCTCCTGCGTTGCTTTCACTACTTTCCCCTGTGCTCTGCTCTAAGTTCTCTCTGCCATCTTCGTTATCCTCTCCCATCCTTACGATTTCGTTCTCTCCTTCAATCAGTTGCCCACAAGCCTTCTCCCTAATCTCTTCGTGTTTCCTATCCATTTTTTTATCTTTATTTGCCTGCCTCTTTCTATTCTTACTTCTTAACAACATAAATACACACAGATATATGTAAAAAGTAAAGAAAATGCTTATTCTGCTGTTGGTGTCACTTACTGCATCCTTCCTTCAGTCGCTGTCTTCTCGTTCCGCATCCAGGGTTGCCTGCTTGTTGCCATCATCTTCTCTGTCCTGTTTGCCTCGTGGTCGTGGGACTTAGTCGTTCTGCCGTTGATTTCTATTCGTGTGTTACTTTTACGACCTATTCTGCCCGCACGTTAGGGAGCCAATATGGAGAGGGGTTATTGTTGGGCAAAGAGGTAAAGATTGGATTTAGTGACACTAGGAATACTGAAGGAGTTCTCCATGTGTGAGAACTTAGGTTGCTCAGGTTGGTATTCGGTAGAGTTGAGGTTCTTATCTCGGGATTCCACGAGGACTTCGTCGGGCAGAATTAATGTGCAAAGAAGTTCTGGTAAAAGTAGTTTATTCTTAACTTTTATACACTGCAAGTGATCGTCTATACGAAGTGAATTTATTTAACTGTCTTGACGAAGTGTTTTAGAGAAGTGACTTGATGTAGTTTTTCTACGAGCAGCAAGTTGATGAAATTATCTACGAGAAGTAAGTGACGAGGAGAAGCCTCTCTCGCCTATAGGTAAATTAGTTACTCCCACTACCTCGATCACGTGGACCTAAAGTCAGTGCTTAGGCACATATAACGAAACATATAATTGGTTAATGCGCCCTCCTATTTTGATCCCGGGGGTGTTACAAATTTATTATTGGCGATTTACGCCTTCAGAGGTTGGACCTTTTTTTTCCCGTGCTGGCTTCACGTACAGTCGGGTCACAAACATTAGCTAGGCTTGGGTTTTTCTTCTTAGGCTTGGGTTTTTTCCTAGGCTTCCGACGCTAGAAACTTGCCATGTTCCCACACTTTTTTGCTAACGTATTTTGTGTCAGGGTAAAACCCCCGCTTGTACATTAGCTAATGGGTTATGGTTATCACGCTAAATCAGTTAACTGGAGGCTTAGAAGATATCTCTACTCAATCTGTCGAGCAAAGGATTATTGTCATTAGTAAGTTATTATCATGTGTCAGCCACTTCCGTCTTCACAAAAGAAAGGTTTACATTACCTGAGTTGTCAATCCTCTCTAATAACTAATAATTTGATTACATTGATGCTGACTTCTTTGGATCATTTTATACGGCCTTTGTTCCTACATAATCAGGTTCCACTCTCTTCCCTGATCAATTTGAATATAAATATGACCTAAGTCCAGTAACTGCTTCATTTAATGATGTTATAATTTCATCTGATTATTATTGCCGATAGGGATTTATTTAGATTTACACAGGAGGCTGTATGAATGAATTGCCACAATCCCTGCCAGACAAATAACATATACAGATGACAGGAAGTGGCAGCACAGTAAGGAAGAGAAAGACAGCATGTTGGTTAACATATTTTGTGCCTGCGCAGATTACTTGGTGGAGTAGTAGTTAGCACATCGCCTCAAAGAGACATCTGGTAGGTAACTAAAATATTACTTAAATATGAAAAGGAAGGCCGATTAAATTTTGCTCAGAAGCTCTAATTTAAATTATTTTACGATCCCGAACATCTTTAGACTCTTGGTTTTAAATTCTCTCCCGGAGGACTTCTTCCTTAGATTTTTCCATTCTAAAAATACATCGACCCCGGCTGTTTAAACCCACGATCTTCGAGAGCAGAGGCAAAAAAACTTAACCCTTAGACCACAGAGGCTCATTTACTGTAACATAATCCATCATAAACTTAGAGAATATCATAAATTGATCCTACTATGTATATACATTATATTTTTTATTTCATCCGTTTGTTGTGTGTTTGTTTTGACAAACGAACGTAAATTAGTTAGTCCTTGATGCGGATTGGAATTTTATTTGCGGTTAAGGCTGTAGTCGGGCGAGCTGCACATCGGACACTTGATGGATGTGATGGCATTACGAGAGCCTCTCATTCCCTAAATTGGAAAAGTTCTCATAATTGGATTCTAGTGCTAGATATTTATCAAGGTTTTTATTTTCATTTGTATCACATGCAGCAGGGTCTTGTTACTGTGCTGAAACTTTTTTTCTAAACTTTCTTAACATTTATTGCTCTTGTTTGTTGTTTCCTAAGAAAACAGCAGGCGAAATCTATTTTGTCATATTGTACGCTGTTAAATGTTTTAGGAGTAAGACGATAATAACAATACTCGTTAGAGCCCGGATTTGTATGCAAAATAAAGTAATAAATGTGCATGAAAAGCATAGAAAATATGCACACTAAATATGAAAAAACATATAGTAATAAAATCAATTAAATGATTTGCTTTGTGGGTAATCTTAACGTATTCCTAGCTTTTACAGTAGATAAAGAAGGGTTTCATGAGGTTTTCTTGTGTGAAGCTCCTTCATCTCTGAGTGAAAAAGGTTTTATACAATGATATTGTACTTTCTACATCACGTGATGTTACAGGTGCATATGAAAAACAGCCACAGTTATTCTTCAGTGAGTTACGCTTATATCAATTGATTACAAAGCCTTTGTTGATTAAACATTACTAAATAATAATCAATTAATTAATAACTAGTAATTAGCTGAAGGGAAAATTATAATTTAATATCACATTTAGGAGTAAAATATGAATTTGTGCATAAAAATCTAAAATAAGCATTTTCCCCCAGAATATGCATTTCTATCCATATCAAATACCGCTCAAATCGTCTGTGAAGGGGCCATTTAACATGTAAAATCATATCCGCATACTTTTTAATGCGTAAAAAAAATAACCACGTATTTTGCATACAAATTCGGGCTCCAATCATCATCATCGTTTTCTTCTTCAAGGTATGGGCCAATGGCCCGTTCCGTTCCCTGCTGCACAATACGCTACAGGTCGTCCTACCAATGTCGTTTCGGTCTTCCTACATTTCTTCGGCCTTTAGATTTATAATACAGTATCTATTTTGATACACAATTATTTGGCATTCTTTGTACATGTTCAAACCATTTACATTTATTTCTGTATATTCTCTCGTTTATATTATATATTTGTAATTCATCTCTGATATCTTGATTTGTCTTTTGATCACTTAAAGATTAACCTGCAACGAATCTCAGAAATCTCATTTCTATTGAAGACGATAATAATAATAATAATAATAATATAATTAACCAATAAATTGGCAAAACACTAATTTCTCTGTAATGCATAATAGCACGCATTTCCAGAATTCAGTCTATGTTTAATTTCTTTATTCATCTCATTCCTATTTGTGATTATTGTTCCCAAGTATTTGAATTCAACCACATCTCAAAATGTCCCTCATTTGTCATTAGCTGTCAATTTCCATTATATAATGTATTTCTATGTGTGACCATATATTTAGTTTTATTCATATTTACTTCCAGTCCTAATTTCTTAGTGTTACTCCATAGTGTGTGCGTGTTGGCCTTTAGTATCTCCTGGCTATCGGCCAGTAGTACTACATCATCAACATAAACTAACAGCTTATTAATACCATTGAGTTGTAAGCCTTCCTATTTCTCTAAAGATTTAACGGCATGCTCTAGTACAAAATTAAATAGTAGAGGAGATAGTGCATCTCCTTGGTTCAACCCATTCTGGATTTCAAAAGTGTCCGAAAACTGTTCGCCTACATGCACCCTACTCTTTTTGCCATTTAGACTCATTCGTATAAGTCTAACTAACTTTTTGGGAATTCCAAACTCCAGCAGGATACTATACAACTTCTCCCTCTTAATTGAATCGTATGCCTTTTTGAAGTCTACGTATAATTGATGTACAGTACCATAATAATAATAATAATAATAATAATAATAATAATAATAATAATAATAATAATAATAATAATAATAATAATAATAATAATAATAATAATAATAATAATAATAATAATAATAATAATAATAATTTATTTATTCTGGCAGAGTTAAGGCCATAAGGCCCTCTCTTCCACTCAACCAGCACAAATACAAATAAATATTCGACAAATATAGATATACACTATACTAATTATAAACAGTTAAAGATACAATAAATGTAGCAATGTAAATGTCATGTACAAACAACATATATATATATATATATATATATATATATAGGCCTATATATTTATTTAGATGTTATAACTATATTTTTGACATTTGGCAATGAAGGCAAATATGATATGAAAAGAAAAATGAATGCTTGAGTCGGGATTTGAACCCGAGTCTCTAAACTCTGTACAGAGACTCAAGCATTCATTTTTCTTTTCATATCATATATATATATATATTAAGGCGGTACTTATAGGGTGGGATTAAAACCCACGCCTCTACTTTTCCCCTTTTGGCCAATTTTCATTACAGTAAATCAACATTAACCCGTGCTGCACTGGACCTAAATTTATAAATTAAAAAAAAAACAGAGTTTCAGTATTTCTCTATTGTATTAAAGAAGATTAATAAATGAATAAAATGTTTTTAAATACAGCTGTTTGGAGTAAATTAATTGTTAACATCATAAATCATTACCATTTTTATGGATATTTCCTTTTCAATCTATCATTTTTTATGCGCCTATTCTAGCTCAATGCGGCGCGGGTTCTTCATTTTAAATTTCAACAAAATTGACTTTAAATTGCTTCTTACGACCAAAGGGAAAAAATGGAGTATGTGCGAATTATATACGATAAGTCGAAAATAAAGACCACCCTTATATATAATGGCGTCGCCCATTGTTGAGTCATAGCCTCTCCTTTATAAGGAGTTACTAGACCAAGTTAATTTTTAGTTATCTTATTTGCTCATAGATGTCATGCGGTCAACACACGACCCAATGAGAGATCTAACAGACAACTACGGTTTTACTAGTACGTTGAAGTCGATAAATTTTGCTTAGAGGCCTCTTCATTCAGGTTTCAGGATCTTTTCCGAGTCTGAAAAATTCAGATTCGGGACCCACGGCTTAAAGCCCCTCCCGGAGGACTTTCTGCTTGGATTTTAACGTGTATATATGTATATGTATATATTTATGTCGTTTAATATAGGAATGGTGAAATGGAACATTGAACATTTCTATCCAATATAACAGGTCAATTACTTACAGTCATTCACTATAATATAAGAACTAAATTGAAACGATCACCACTCGTTTCCGATAAATGAAATTACAGTGCATGGGTGTTATTAAGAGGATTATTAAAATATAAGGAATTTAATTGCTTGGAGTATTATTTATGTAACCCAATCGGGGTTTGCCCAATGCCACAGAATACAAAATAAATAAATAAATAATAAATAATAAATAAAAATACAAAAAAGAGGAAAGCATAATTGAAAGAATTGAGAAAGAATTACCGACCAGAAAGAAGAAAAGAGGGAGACCAAAGTTAACATGGAAGGAAAACACGAGGATAGCAATGCAAGCAAGAGGGCCAAGCATTGAAGATGCACATGATCGTAGGCTTTGGAGATTTGGCACGGGAAGATGGCAGCAGTTGTAAAAACCCGAAGATAGAAGAAAAATATAAAATTCAAAATTTTGACTTAATATGAATTAACACCACAGATGCTAAAAAAATATGCCTTAGATGAAAAGTAGTAGTAGTAGGACTTTATTAGACAAAAAGTAAGATATTTACAATATTATTTACAAATATGGGTCGCACGGGCAGTAAGCCGTACGTGCTATAATGTAGTCCGTATAGACGATTCCGTAAAATGGCGACTGAATATTTTATTAGGCATATACCGAAAATTTCTTATTAAATACTTATTAGGCTGTATATTCTAAAGAGCGGATAATTTGTAATTTATGAATTTATATTTTATTGAGAGAGGATACATTTGTTCAGTAACCTCCAATTTTTGCCCCATAATTGAAGCTATGCACTCTTCATTTTGCACCCAATAGATCATAAAGACATTTCTTTCATTCTCTCTTTTTTCTTAGTTTAACATCGTCCCGGGCCGTAGTCGAGCAGTTTAAGTAATGGTTCCTTGGTGCAGAGCTATTGGAGTTGCGCTAGTTGGAACCCCCCACCTGGGAAGAAATTTTATCGTGGAATTTTGGCGAGTGTGGTACCGGTACCCACACAGAGTAGTGAAGAATGTGGATACTAGAATAAGTAGCGACTTTCAGGTTGAGAAAACCAGCTATAAAGCCTGGGGGGCCCTACATGTTGACCTTATGCCACCCAAGTCAACTTAGGGCCTACCTTCTAAAATAACGAACATGCTTACAGCCATTCATTGTAGACCTAAATTTGTCAAATTTACCAAATGCAGGGCTCAAACTTCTAATGTAAAAAAATGATGGTTCTACTTTAATTTAAATTTTGAATCTGTTCTTAGAAGAATATTTGACTTGCGAATATTTTTAATTTATTTTCTAGATATTGTCTCTCTTTCAATTTTATTACAGTCAATAAGCCAATTAAGAGCTTTAAGTTTGAGGCAGTCTCGAAGGGAAGATTTGTGTTTCTTGTTAAATAAAATAGACCTAAGCGTCTTGTAGTTCTTTAATATTTATTGGTTCCAAGGAGTCTGTTAGGAAAAGTCTGTAAGAGTATTAGCATCTCCATTGAAAGCTTGACTGCCATCTTGTTTCCTGTAGTTGCGCGTCATAAAATTAATAGCTTCTTATACTGGCACTATGTACATTTATGGAATTTGTGACGTCATTTGTGACTTAAAGTGCATTACTGTTTTCTTACTTGGCTTAATGTCCTTCTTCTTTAAAAATACAGATATTTACATAAGTTTATACTTAATACTTGAGATATCATATAGTGGCGAAGCCGATTTTTAAGTAAGTCTCTTGGAATTGAATTGCACAATAAACTTAAAATTCACTACACATTTTCAAGACTAACATACTATAAAATTATGACAGTGAATCTTCTAACTCTTGAAGGTTGTGTAGGAACCCTATATATATATATATATATATATATATATATATATATAACGAAGTTCTAGGCTTATTTTTTAATCATTCGTTCATATTTTTTGTTTTGCTTATTCTTTATTAAGTCCGTATTTTGTAGTCAGTTTTATTAATTTAGTTATAGATTATTCTTAGCATTGTTAATAGGCCTGTTATAATAGTTTATAACATAATTATGTGTAATTTTCCTCTGGTGAAGAGGAATAAAATATCTTAGGTCTTCATCAGGTAAATTATTATTATTATTATTATTATTATTATTATTTTTATTATTATGTCAACAGAATAACTTCAGTTGAAATGGATTTTTGGAAAAGAGCTGCCAGAAGATCTAGACTGAAAAAAAATTAAAAATACAGAAATTAGAAAATTGATGAATGCAGAAAGAAATATAATGGATGAGAATGAACACAGAAGGATAAAATGGTATGCATACGTAAGAAGAATGCTGGATGGAAGACTACCAAAGGCCGTCTATGCGTGGAAAATTGAAAGAAGTAACAGAAAAGGAAGACCAAGAACGACCTGGAAGAACAACATTCAAAATTAAATGAGGAAATTTGGTGTAACATATGAAGACTCAGAGGACAGAGAGCGATGGAGAACTTTAATGAAGGGAAATTTGTGACGGTTTGTTGCAAACTGTTAGTCTGTAAGTCCGTAGTCATTTATATTTATTTTTAATTCATGTTAATTACTAAGATTGGTTGGAGAAAACCCTCAATGATTAGGAGAATTCTCAAAAATGAATGAAAGAGAGGAAGACCGAAGAAAACTTGGATAGAAGGGGTACAAGCAGCTATGAATATTAGAGGATTGGCGGAAGATCAATGGATGGACAGAGGGGAATGGCGTTTGGTTTCCGGAAGACGGCGGCAGGTGTCATGATACCAGATGATGATGATGGTGATTATTATTATTATTATTATTATTATTATTATTATTTTATTAGATAAAATAGTTTTACTAAAATTTCGTTAAAATTGGGTGCGAAGTATTAAAATTATATTTTCAACGTTGATACGAGTCTCGTAAATCTTATATTGTGATAAGGACAGCATGAAAAATGGAACTGTAGACAAAAAAGTTTCACGTTGGAGACAGAATCGGAATTTCCAGTGTACGAAATTAGCAGTAATTTTGTAACTAGGTTACGTTTGATTACCTTAAAGATCATTTAATTTTGTTAGAAATTTTTCAGCGCATCTTTACCTTCTGTATCTTCCAACAAACGTTGTAAATAAACTTTCGAAATACACTACTTTATGATCAGGAATGTTTGTAACTTCAGTTAAATCTCCGTAGTGGAAATCTGCCTTTATAATTTTTATGCGATTGTATCTAGATTCTAAAAACAAATTCTATTTTCTTATCCCACGTTGGATATATTTTTATTATTTTATTTTATTTCATCTTATTTGAAGCATTAGAAATGTTTATTGTTAACCTTTGAAATTGTGTCGAACTCATACACCAGAATTTGCAGTAAATACGACTGAGTAGTTATAAACTAGCGATAGAAATGGAACAGTCATAAACGAATATTGTAAACTTGGCATTTTGTAAGTATTGTTGGTGATCCAGGTCAAGGATTTCTTTAAACAATTCTTTGGTACAAAACGGCATGGCGACAGTTAACGTTGTCTTTGTTCTGAAAGCTGTTCCTTTCGGATAAATAACCTATAATAAATAATTGATACGAACATCTAAAAGCTAACGGCGTGTAAGATAAACAATAACTCTACGTTGGCCAGACTTTATACTGTATACAGGCCAAATGTATCAAGGAACTCCTTCATAAATTGCAGATCAGTTCATTTTAAATCTCTGAGGATGAGAATCGTTGACAGAAGACTTTTTAAAGGCCTATGTAATTTTTGGCACTGCGTGTTCTTCCATTCGAATACTGTGAATTATTCAGAATGAAATCAAACATACTTAAACATTTTCAGAGGATAACTGTTTTGATGTAAGAAGCTATGATATCCGGTATGTTATTAGAGAATAGGAAACTCGATCTTCATATATTGGGCATGTACTGTATTATGTTCCTTGGACCTTAATGTCATTGTACTTGATGTTTAATATGAGTTATCGCTAGAGCTCGAAAGTTGAGGGACTATAAAATGCCTATAATATGCACAGAATTCACATTTACTATAGGCCTTTCACACGCGCATACACACACACACACACACACACACACACACATATATATATATATATATAGTCATACTGAAAGTCATGACCAACATTTTATTTTAACAATCATAATGTTCATTTTAAACAAACCAAGTACACCATGTTAATCTATAGACTTTTGTGTCACTTTTCAACATAGTCTCTATTTCTTTGCACACATTTTATCCTTGCGTTCTACAAGCTTGAAAATTCCCTTATGATAGAAGTCCATTTCAACTGCCCGAAAACACTGACGCACTGCTTTCCGAATATCCCCCAGCGTCTCGTAGCGTTGGCCTCTCAGCTGCTCCTTCACAGAACCGAAAAGATGGTAGTCGGAGGGTGCCAAATCGGAACTATAGGGAGGATGTGGAAGAGTTTCCCATCCAAATGTCCTGATATTCTCCACAGTGGCACGGGCAGTGTGAGGATACGCACTATCGTGTTGAAGAATAACCTTCCTTCCAGGGCGTTTGTCGTGCAATGCACGACGGAGCCTCACAGTTGTCTGGATATAGCGGGCAGCATTTATGGCTCAAGAAATTCAACCAGAATGCAACCTTGTGCATCTCAGAAGACGCTGCCCATAATTTTCCCAACAGATTGCACAGTCTTCGCTTTTTTCTTTGATGGCGAATTCAAGTGGTGCCATTCCAGTCGTAGTATATATACGTATTAAAGCAGAATTTCATATTATAATAAATATGAAAGCTTAAGTTAATAATTTTGTATTTTTAAATTCTTTTAATGTTTAAATATAACTTAAACAAAGAAAAACATCTAAATAATACATTGTGTTCATTGTTGAATAAAAATGTCTCAGTAACAATTAAAGAATTTGTATTACATAACAGTTTTGTAAATAATGCTTTTAAAATTGTTTTAAGTCATTGTTGTCAAAATTATAAAGCTTTGTGTTATAACTGTAATAAGAACACCTGCTTAACTTCATATTCTTAAATTAAGGTAAACTAAACTCTGATTGGATGTTAGAACGATTAACTTTCATGTTTAACAAATCAAATTTAAACCTTATATTTAATGGACTATTAACTAATAGAATTTAAACATAACATCATGTGATGTAATAATGTTCTTTAAAAATTATAAAAGAATTACACTATTCATTCTGCATATAACTTTCCACAAAGGTAGAAGCAAGAAGAGTTCTCAAGATAAAATGTAATATTTAATACAAGAATAATGGATTCCAGAAAATAAAATAATTTATTTTAATTGATAGTGAAGAATAATACCACTTAAATTTACTTAATCTGCTGGGAACCTAAAAAGTGAATAAATTTGTAATTATTTCTACAAGAAACAGTTTTCAATGATTTTAAAGTGTTTTCCTATCCAGTGTACCAACTTCCGATCTTGAGAAGAGAATCCGGCTCTACCGAAAATAAAACCCAACCTGAACCAGTAATTCTTTTTGGGACACCAATCCTTCTTCAAAATGTTACTACAACATCGGGCATGAAGAGAATTACTGCGTCAAAATGTCACCACAACGTGAGACAAAGCAATTACATGTTACATTTCTTATATCCAGTTTATATTTCTTATATTATGCAGGTTGGAAAAAAAGTAATGTTACCCACATTTATGCATAAGGAGGTACACACACAGAAGTCACATTATTCACATCCATGCATAAACATATTGACAAATATATGTAAAAAGTATTATAATACATTTTAATTCACAATTCATGAAAACCATAAAAATAAAACTTAGAGTTTTATATGAATTTCATAATTATTACAATACAAAAATTTGTAACAGCTGTTTGGGTACTTTGTACCTTCTTCAGATATGATTACACATTCCATTCATTTGTAATCATGTTTTAAGAAGGTACAAAGTGCCGAAACGGCTGTTACAAAATTATATTGTAATAAATATGAAAATCATATAAAACTTTAAGTTTTATTGTAATTAATTAAATAAATATGGATTTTCATCAGGTAAACGCCAAATCAATCGATTATTGAATACCATAAATGTATTAAATCAATATAACAATGATAGTTATGGAACCAAACCGTTACACTACGCAAAATTTATTGATAAGAGGTAATGACACTTGATAATACTTTCGAAATGTAGTAATGGTATAATGCTATATTTTCGGGTTCTTCTTGGCGCGAGCGCATAGATAGACGCTCGCCTCTTACCGGCTGGGATCTCGAGATTGAATCTCGGTCACTCTATATGGGTTTCGCGATGGACGAAACGGAGCTTGGGCAGGTTTTTCCTTGTTTTTCTCCAATTTTCCTCTGTCACAAAGTTTATTCCACAATTTCATCATTCTCATCCATTTAGTTCAATTTCGTTCACGCGCCTCTGTGACAGTGCGTCATGCGTGGTCGACTAGCACCCTTGTAGTTCACATAGCTTTAAAAACATAGAGACTTAATCTCATCCCTCGACTCGACTCTGAGTCGAACAAGAGTTCAGGATATAATAATAATAATAATAATAATAATAATAATAATAATCACCGTCCGGTATCATGGCAGCTGCCGCCGTCTTCGGGAAACCAATCGTCATTCCTCTCTGTCCATCCATTGATCTTCCTCCAATCCTCTGATATTCATAGCTGCTTGTACCCCTTCTATCCAAGTTTTCTTCGGCCTTCCTCTCTTCCTCCTTTCTATTGGGATCAATTCCATAACAATTTTAGGCAAATTTTGCTCTTGGCTTTCTTTTGACATGGCCATACCACTGTAATCTTATCTTTTCTATAATGTCTATGATGTCCGGCTAATAATGATGATTATTATTATTATTATTATTATTATTATTATTATTATTATTATTATTATTATTATGCTATCTTTGACCACTTTGTCATTTGAACACGTTTAACAACGCAAAAATAAAGTATTACAATATTAATGGTCTGTTAATACTTCGTTTTATTTTCGATATTAATTTTATTTTTTTAATTTAGCTTGGTGATTTCTTTTGCATTTATCTTCATGATGAGATAAATTATACAGAGGTACTTACTATACTTTGTGCTATATTGATATTTCATTTATTTTTAAACTTCTCTCTTGTGACTTTTTGATAAATATTACTTGTAAAACCACAAAAATAAAAATTGGTCGACACTCGGATTTGAATTCGTGACTTTAGAAATACATGTTTCTAATGCTACCATTTGAACCAATTTATTAAGCTATTCTTCTAATTTTAATTATATAATCATCATTATTCTATATATCAATTATAGAATCAGCGTCATTAATTGGTCCAGTTTCCTTATTGGTCCTTATTATCAATATAGTCATATTCCTTATCTTCAATCACCAAAATTGAATTCATTGGTTTAATTGCTGCAAGGTGTCAGAATATTCTTTTCTGGTGAAAAAAGTAATCATTGTTAGACAAACCGTAGATAATTAGATTCATTATACAAGACAAGGGCATGAACGGATAGTATATTACGTCTAATTTATGAGGTCAAGTGAGATTAACACTAATTCTAGGTCAAGTTGTGCACGTCATCGCTTTTATTTACAAGTCATACAGTCTCCTTAAATCTCCATACACTATGACTCCTTGTTTAATTTGCTTTATGTAGTCTGTAACCAAACAGTTTGTTTAGCTATGTTACATTTAGTTAGGGTTTATCGCAGCCATTATTAAAACGCAGTTATACAGTTTACTGCGAGTTACTTGAGTAAAAAAAACACACAAAAAAAACACTAATTCTAGGTCAAGTTGTGCACGTCATCGCTTTTATTTACAAGTCATACAGTCTCCTTAAATCTCCATACACTATGACTCCTTGTTTAATTTGCTTTATGTAGTCTGTAACCAAACAGTTTGTTTAGCTATGTTACATTTAGTTAGGGTTTATCGCAGCCATTATTAAAACGCAGTTATACAGTTTACTGCGAGTTACTTGAGTAAAAAAAACACACAAAAAAAAAACAACATTTAGAATTCTGTTTGAATGTAACTTTATTTACCTTGACAGTTTACTAGATTTGGGACAATATTGATATATTCAGTATTAATACAATTTTAATACATTTAGGTGACTAGTTATAAAATAACATGTTAAAATGAGTATTTTTTTAACTGTAGGCCTTTCAGGAACCGGCTTCCATCTACAGCAGAAGGATGCGAGCTCACACAGGTTAGTGGGGTATGAGGATTGTTTTGTAAAGAGCAACTTTGTTCTGAGGGATACATTTTATGATTGAGAATAACACCAGAAAGACATTCATATTATTTTCTTTCTTCTTTTTATTTATGATTGTACTGAACGAATTGGCTCAAGCGGTGGCATTTGAGACTCGTATTCGAAAAATCTTGTGTTTAGACCTCGGTCACGACCGACCTGACTGAGATTTTTTCTTAGCATTCCAGTTTTCATAGCAAATACTTGTTGGATTTTTATTACAGGAATCCATTTCGTAGTTTGATTTTAAAAAATATATATAAAAGAACACGTGGTATAGCTTTTTATGTTAGAATGTCTATAGACATAGTAAAAAAACCAACCTTTTAAAATAAAATTCCAGTAAAATTCAATGAAAAAATTAGTTTTCATATTATATTATCTTAGACCGTTTAATTTTTTTTTCTAGTGTCATTAATACAAATCCTTATGCAGAATATTGTGTTGCCACACTTCGATTATTGTGACTTTATACAGGATGTTGCAAAAAGCACTGACAACGGAAGGGAGGTGGTATATTGAGATACGCTGATCATTTTTAATAAGGTACCCATGTCCGGAATGATGCATTTTCACACTATGAGTAGCTAACTTCTCAAGAGTTCCGTAAGTTGGATTTCAAGATTAGATACTTAACAATGCTGTCACAGTTACATGAAGTTTTCAAAATATCCACCTCCATCTCATTGCAGAGCGTACATCGGGGGTGTAGTGATTGGCGCACACGTTAAAATACGCCTGGCCCAGTTTGAATTATTTTTGTAGCAGCATGTACGGAGGGTTGTTTCTGATCTCTGATAACAAATGATTTTTAAGTTTTACCTTAAGAAAAGCCGTGTCTCCACCATCGAGCATGCTCTAATTGATGGCTCTTCACCCGAGCTATGGTTCGGCATCGGAGTTTCCGCTGCACAGCCATGTCTAGAAGTTCCCACTCCTCTTTATATGCTTTCCAGAGACCGTCTATTGTTCGAAGACGCCTGTTTCCCAGTGCCCTTTTGAAGAGTCCAAAGACACAAAGTCCATCGGTGATGCATCAGGAGACTTCACTGGGATGTTGCTGAATGGAATAGCATGTATTCCAGTTTCCTGTTCCATTTCTCCAGAAATGTCAGGGTTGAACCCGAAGTGTGACTGGAGGCCTTGTCTTGATGCACCCAGACTTGGTTTTTGTCTGTACCATACAGAGCTGGGATTTCAGTCGGGTAAATTGGGGTGAGAACTTCTTCCTGGTAATACTGGGAGTTGATTTTGGCCTTTTTAGCTACTCTACGAATGGTCAATTTTTCATTGTAGCAATATCCCGCGATGACCATGAATCCATCGGAGAAACTTTCTCTGCATTCGGCATACCACTTTTGAATTTTTTTCACCCCTTTCTCTATAGTAAATTGCCCGGGGTTTGTTGCAGACTCCTAAATAAACATATTCTTCATCAAGTGTGACCAAAATTTTCAATTTTTCTCCTGCCAGGTGCTTTCATAGTTTCCTGCTGTTGGTGCAGCATTCGGCAATGTGACGTGGCAACAATTTATGAACCCTGCTTTTGTGGCGCTTCTCCGTGTTTAAATATTTGTTTATTATGGTGTTTACAGTTTTAAGGGATATTCCCAACCTGTTCGCAATCACCCTTTGTGTGGCAGAATTACCACCAGAGAAAAGGACCTTGACGTTTCTGATTACATCTGGGGTGCGGGTAGTAGCAGGTCGTGGATTTGCCCGTTTTTTTTTTCCTTTTGGAATTAATCCCAAGCGACCCTTTCCCTTTTTATTAAGCACTGAGCTAATTCCACACTTTGACACCATAAAATTACGTTTTTGCAAGCCTCAATAATCGCGAAATAACTATAATTGTCGTAGGAAAGGGCAATAATGTACCCTTACAAAAAACGGGTCTATCTGCTTAGGCATTATGAGAGCATCACGCATGCGAGTGTAACAGAAGCAGCACACTGACTGGTTTGATCACCTCGCACTCTCCTGTCCTGATGACTCACTCTCCAACGTCACAATCTACTTGGCAAATCGTTATCAGAGATCGGAAACAACCCTCCGTATTCGGGCTATAAGATCCATACTTTACTCTACTGGAATCTGATAAACAGACTGTTTCATGTGAGGTGTTGCCAAGTAATGAGTCTTCAAATCCTTGAACTAACACTGATCTTGAGACGTAATTAATTCGTCATAGTGTGAAAACGCATCATTTCCAGACATCGGTACCTTATTAAAAATTATCAGCGTATCTCAATATACCACCTCACCTCCATTGTCGGTGTTTATTTGCAACATTCTGTATATAATGACCTAAAGCATGACTTGTCGCAGAGACAGCAGCGTGCTCATAAAGCTTGAGATTGATTCATTTCCAATATTCGCCGTTATGATCATATTTCCGAACACTTCAATAACCTCTCTTAGCTCCCTCTTACTGACAGACGTAAACTGCACTCTCTTTCACTTATTTTCAAGCTTCTGAATTCATACACTCCTAGTTACCTGGCGTCCAGATTTGAGAAGTTATCTTCTCACCACAATATTGAAACTAGGTCACAAGATAACAATCTGCTAACGATTCCTCTTTATAGCATTTATTCTTATTCTTCTTCTTTCATAATAGCCTCTGTCCGCTTCTAGAATTCCCTTCCTAAAGATATCAGGGGTTGCCGCACACATGGCACTTTTAAGTCAAGTTTATACAAATACATGTTAAATAATTAATTTTTCTCGACAACTAAGTTTATTTTATGTCATTAATAGTTATTTTATCTGACTTTTCTATCTTGTACATTTTATATTTCAATCGTTAAATCTAGATTGGATCAAAATATTCTGTAAATAATAATTATATTAATAATAATAACAACAGGAATTAATCGTTATCTCAGTGAGAAAATTAATTTATTAAGTCGATGTTTTAGTCTCCTTGTGTGAGATTGAAAATGATCTCAACGAGGAGATTGAAACGTCGACTTAATAAATTAATTGTTTGACTGAGTAACGATTAATTCCTGTTGTTATTATTATTAACTACTCTCAGGGGAAAATATTTAACAAACATATTAAATAAAAATTATATTAAGACCTTTAGCGGGTTATACACTTCATGACCACTGAGTAATGAAGATATCCGCAAAGCTCTCAACACACCAGCAATAACTGAAACCATTCAAATATACCAAAATAATTGGCATGAACACCTTCTTAGAATGCCAAATAATAGACTACCTCTGCAGCTATTGAACTACATACCCACAGGACGGAAGAGATCCAGGAAGACCTGAGAAGAGATGGAGGGATCAATTTCTACCCTGAAGCGGAACAGGCCAATGGCCTAATCCATGACTGCAATTGATGATGATGATGATGATGATTACATATAGTTTCCCATATGTATCATATAGCTCACTGTTCTGTAGTTATCTCCATTCACCTTCTGCTTGTCTCTCTTGTTCCAGCCGCAATTTCGTAGAGTAATTTACAAGAATGTGCATGTTGGCCCTTAGTATGTCTTTGCTATCGCCTAATAATACTAACATCAGCATATACCAGAAATTTATTGAAATATATATATATATATATATAATTAATCATATATTCCAGTTATATTATTATATTGTATTGCATTATAATGTAGAAAAGGTGTATTATACCATTAAATCATATACTATATTACAGTTTATCATGTTGTCCTGATGAATTACGAATTTGTGTTCAGCCATAACATATAAACTAATTATTCCTACAACTTCTCTATTTCTGAAAATATGATTTCCACGTTTTGTTAATAAACTAAAAAAAATAAAATTAACACTTTTTTCAGGATGGTAATATATTTATTTTTTTAGTCATACAAATTTTCACGTTCAAATATATAATGAAAATTGCACAATATAAGCCAGATATAATAACATATAAGTCACGTAGATTGCGATGGACAGGACATGTGGCGCGAATGGGAAATGAAAGAGGTGCAATGGAAGCTTTTTGTAGAAAACCTAGAGGGAAATCGCCAAGTTGGTAGACCAATAATGATGTGGTAGAATAAGATTAATCATGATTTGAGGGAAGTAGATTACACTGGAGATGATTGGAAAAAAATAGCTCAGGATAGGGGTGTACGGAGAGCATATGTCAGCGCGGCAATGAACCTAGGGTTCCATAGTGCCAGTGGGTTAATTAGTTTTAAAAGTACGACTATTTTTATACTTTCATCCCCGTGCCGTAAAATGATTGAGGTTCATAGTGGACTTAATATTTTTATAAATATTTCCTTGCGTGACGTTTCAGAGATTTATTATCTGTATCCAGCATGTGGGTGGGGGTATAATACTTTTAACCGTATCCCTTCATATTTACAGATTTTCCATACCGCTAGTTGTCAGGTTTACATTAGCGAAAAATACGTCATGCACTGTCATACGTTTATTATGAGGTATGTAGTTCATATGTCAATCTACATGAATACCTGTCTACTTGTCGCAGCCGACCTCAGTTCAATTCAGTACATGGCCAAAATTTCATCTACCCCACTTACACATAGAGCATTTACATTCCACCTTTTAATTCGTGTATCATGTGGGCTTTAATAAATAAGGTCATCGGTCGAGCCTGTGACGAACTTTAAGGTATGAATGTAGCATCAAATCGAGCATTTGTCTTATAAACCCATATCAGCTGATGCTACAATACAAAATTCCATATTCTTGAAAACAGTTTTACTTATGATCACTATTTTTTCTACAGGGTGATTCAGAAATATGGCTATACATTTGATCCCATTTTGTGACGAAAATATCATTATTAAAGGAAATATGTTATCATTGGAAAGGGAATCCTTCAAATTACAACAATAGAACAAAACAAATGACTTATAACAACACTAAGCAAGTCACTTTATTGCTTCAAACTGTTCGCCGTTTGCATCCAAGCATAATTGGCAACGCTTTGGGAAGTCATTCATTGCGTTATGATACATGTTTAGAGGAATAGCTCTAATTTCTTCTTCAATCACTAATTTCAGCATGTCGATGTCTTGCCCGTCTTGCGGCCTCACGATCATTAGCATACGTTATTGCCCATGCAGCAATTGTAATTTGCTGTTGCACATTCAACGCTGTTTTTTTTATTCCATTATTGTAATTTGAATAATTGCCTTTCCAACGGTAATTTCATATTTCCTGTAATGATAATATTTTCATCACACAACGCGATCAAACGTATAGCTATATTTATGATTCACCCCGTATTTCTCAGGATGGGATACTTGATCGTGGTAATTACTATTGTCTGTCCAGCCTAAGAAACACACTTTGATATCTAACTTCCGAATTTATTACTCCGCGCAGCACGTGTATAAGTGCATGCCACAGATCCCTGAGTACATGCGACCTCAGTCAGCTGTTTGTTACATGCTGATAAATTAATGCACAATAATCGTTTTAATTTTTAATGTTGCTGGTTGCATTAACACATAGGCCTACAATAGTATGTCGAAAAAGAATTAAATTATAATTGTTAATATGAAACAAACTCTGCGTGCAAAAATAGTAATTAGAGACGAAATTATTGAACAAGTATCCCAATTTAAATATTTAGGATGTGACATCAGCTATGGGTATGATAAAGATATTGAACACAAAACACATCAGTTTCAAGCTATTTGTGGTACAATAAATAGAACATTGAATAATAAAGCCCATAAACAAACAAAATTAAAATTTTATAAAACAATGGCTGTCCCTGTTGTCCTTTTGTATGGGAGTGAATCTTGGATTATCACTACCAAACAAGAAA
The DNA here is from genome assembly GCA_030220185.1 of Diploptera punctata. NCBI lineage: Eukaryota > Metazoa > Arthropoda > Insecta > Blattodea > Blaberidae > Diploptera > Diploptera punctata. The sequence continues at coordinate 175,299 of JASPKZ010007182.1, read as the reverse complement.
GTAAAATCCAAGCAGCCGAGATGAAATTTTTAAGAAGAGTAAAAGGCTGCACTAGAATGGACCAGATAAGAAACGAGGATATCCGTGAAGAACTGCAGATCTACTCCATAAAAGAAAAGATATTTAACAACAAGATACAGTGGAAAGAACATGTAGAAAGAATGGAAGAAAGAAGATTACCAAATAAAATCTTCCATTATTTTCCAAGAGGAAGAAGAGATGTCGGACGTCCTCGGAAGAGATGGTCTTAGATCTATTAGTGAAGACGGAACAGGCAACTCTTGCCTAAACCAGGAAGTGAAGAAGAAGAAGAAGAATATGAAACAAATTAACTAAAATCAAACATTTACATTAAAATAACTGTGTATCAATGCCAAAGGATTCTTGACGAATGGAATTTGTAACGGGAGCGTAGATGAGTCTTGCATTCACCAGATGAGTGCCCGGCCAGTAGCAAGTCTCATCTCTGTTAACACGTCCCTAGTGAAAGTACAGTCACTGGTAAACGTTTTAAAAATATGAAAATAATTATTAAATAATGTACGCACATGTTTATCCATCAACGAGGTACACTCACTGTATTTTTTATATCGATGGTGGTCTATTAAAGCTTATTAAATAAACACTAAATTTCACATTTAATTTATATTTCTAAAGTTAAGTTAATATAAACTATACGACAGCCGCCATATTTGTAACTGGCGTTCAACTTCCTCTCAAGAATCGATCAGTTCCAAACAAATGCGAATTTTTTAGTTACTCTCCGACCTTCGAAGAAACATATAGGTGTTTACTGTATTCTGATCAACTATGGTTAACATAAATAGCTTCAAATACATAATTATATTAATGGATAACTTGATCTATTTTTTTTTCACTTCCGCTCATCTGTGCTTTTGCCATGAACGAATCGATAACTGCAGCAATCACATGTTTCGGGGATTTCCCGTCCATTTGTTTTCCTCAAGTGTGCTCCATAGGCTGGACATAGTATAGCATTTTATTGTTTAGGTGATTTGTTTCATTAATATCTTAATTAAAATTCAAGTCAACATTATTAAAATGGCCGATGAAATTCCGTTGAAGTATTAATCACAAAATTATAAAATTGTTACCTAATAAGTCCGTCTCCTCAACTTGGTAAAATATCAATTCTCTGGAGACATTTTGGGACTAGTCGCATCATAAGCAGAAGGAGCAGAATATGGATCTTTATCTACTGACCCTGAATGCAATATTGGTATTAGGGTATGTCTTTATCTGCTTCTCCTTCTGCTGGTGAGACTAGTCCCGAAAGGCCACCGGAGAATTGATATTTTACAAAGTTGAGGAGACAGATCTATTAGGTTACAATTTTAAAATTTTATATTATAATTTTAATTTTACAATTCAAATGCATACACCTTTGCATGTTTAACAAATTTACTATTTGAATTACAAATTAGTAAGCTACATGTCCATAGTATAAGCTGCTCTAAAAATATAAAACAAAAATAATAGGCTATTGCTATTGAGAAGAAGTAGAAAGTTACGAAGTATGTTGGCAGTGGTTTAAAGGAGACTACACTGTAATTCAACCAGGAAGTTACTACAGAACTTATGGGCTATGCCTACCTACAGAGAGTAGATGTTGCCAAACTCATAATAAAGGTATTTGTTTGTTAAGGAGGGGAGGAGGGGCAAGGTTAGCAGTAGTTTTTCCAAATCTATGTACTATACATTTAAAAAAACATAGTTTTTCTTTTACGGCATGCAAACTAGTTTTATACTAAGTATGAGAGTCGACACTTTCACACGGGATAGTACAGATTCGCAAGAGCTCAGTGACAAGTGGTAATTGTTTTTTACTTTAAGAGGGGGTGGCTTGGACGGCTACAACTTACAACTATCTACCTGCTGTGTTGCAATCTTTAGTTTTATATAAGGATTTCTAAGATTTCTCTTAAGAAAATACTGTTAAAAAATGGCAAGCCAGTTCCCTATTCCAAACACACAGTAACTTCCTGGGTTGAATCTGAGTGTTTGCATTAACTTTTGAACACGTTCAAGAACGTGTGATCTAACTAGTTGGCTCTAACTACGGTTTGACGCTCGTATTCGAGAGACCAATCAAATCGATTGTGGTTTTCTCCTGGTTTTCATTGACCTTCAATGCAAATGTTGGATCGGAATTTAATTACCAAAATTCATTCTATCATAATCGACATTTCATGATATCATTAAAATGAAATCATTGATCTTGTACACAAAATACATGACAAGTACAATAGAAATTCGCAGCCTCCTGGATACAGTAACGGTATACGATGTGATATGACCTTATACGAGTATGTCTATAAATAACGATACCATAAAAAGGTACTTGTCTATTTTCAAATGAAAGTTACTTTGTAATTGTCACTGGATATGGGTTTATAAGTAAAAAAATAAATAAATAAACCTATTCCATTTGATTCTTTATATCAATCCTCAAGGTTTGTTACAAACTTACCCGACTGATGCATCGTTATTAATAGTATTCCTTAACATAATTATCATAGTTCACAGTTTAGCGATGGGAATTTATAAACTCTTATTGGTCTGATGATAATAAAAAATACAGTAAAAGCTGCGTATTGGCGCGGGATATGTTCCACAAATATGCCGTGAATAAGAAATGGTAATTTGTATGTGTATAGAGGGGATACGTTCCAAGGTTACAAAATAAAATAAAAATTATCAAAATAAAATCAATTAATGAGAGATTTTGAACAATTTCTATTAATTATTGTCAAGCTTAGCCAAGGGGCTTAAAGAAATTAGTACTTTTTTTTCCTGTTTCGTCGCTTTTAAAAGGTCTTTTAATTCAGATTGATATACAGCTGTGAATTCCTCGATATAATTCCTTATTTTGTCTTCGGATTTCTTGATGAATCATAGAGTTGATTCATTAACATTGACACAGCGTGACATAGACGCAAATGACTCGCCAACGCCTAAACTATCAAGGATTTTTGTTCTTACTTTAAGCGGCAACACTACTTTTTTCCGCTTCGGAACTATTTTTTTTTTTTCCTTTTACTCGACATTATAAATTGGCAACAATGCAAAACAGACACGTGTTATTCAATCAAAATTTTTGCATTGAATGACAAGTTGAAACAATAAACTTCGATCGTGACCAAGGGCGGCATTTATAACGGATATAGCGGCACATGAAATACGACGGCGGTAGCATTTAACAACGAACTTTAGGCTTACTGACAATAAGGTTAGTTTTTCTTTGATATTTACTTGTCTATTTGGTTTGAATCGTTCTTTGTAAAAGTCGCCTTGGCACGCGTCTGCAGTAAAAAATTTGCCGATGCGTTAATAAAGGATACTAATCGTTCTAACATACCGACTGGATCCGCGAATAAATATATTTAGCCGCGAATACAGGATCTGTGTCGCAATTTTTTAACCCGCAAATAACGAAAATGCGAATAAGGGAACCGCGAATAAGGAACTTTTACTGTATAGCGAGAAGCAGGCACGCAACCACCTCAGTTACCTTGCGGAATCAATGCAGAAAGCTTGAATTGTCAATATGTGCAATGTGTAAGCAATGCTCTTTAATATTAGGTCCTATTCTACCTATCTATAATGGCGTAGACCAATGTTGAGCCATAGCCACTCCTTTGTTAGGATTTAATAGATCAAGTTAATTTAGTTACCCTATCTGTCCACAGATGCCATGAGTGGCATGCGGTCAAAACAACGACTCAATGATACATCTAGGAGGCAACTAAGGCATACTACGATGTTTAAGATCGGTAAATTTTGGTAATAAAAGATTCCGGGCTATGTGGCCATGGTCTATAACTGGCGTTTCTTCCAGACGTTTCTCCCTCAACTGCGGAGGGCATCTTCAGTGGCGAGCGGTTCCAGCTGTTGTTTCCCTGTCGTAGACTCGACAGGGAAACAACAGCTGGAAGCGCTCGCCACTGAAGATGCCCTCCGCAGTTGAGGGAGAAACGTCTGGAAGAAACGCCAGTTATAGACCATGGCCACATAGCCCGGAATCTTTTATTACCATGATTACCGGCCGTGAAAGCCTGCATTCCACTATCGGTAAATTTTGCTTGGAGACATTTTTATTGAGGCTTAAGGGTCTTTTACGAGCCTAAAAATCTTCAGACTCCGCGCCCACGGCTTAAAGTCCCTCCCGGAGGTTTTGAATAGAAAGAGGACTGCAATGGTTACAACATGTTGCACGGGATATGGAGTGTAAGAGTGACGTTAATACTTCTTATTATAATACCAGAGTGAAAGTGCCTAGTAGGTAGACCAAAAATATTTATTTATTTATTTATTTATTTTACCTAAGGGAGCTAAAACCGTAAGGTCTTCTCTTCCACTTCACCAGAATTAAATTATACATATAATAATACTTGTGAATTATCTACATGTTGATTAATGATACATAATAGATATACGCTGAACAATATAAAGTTGACAAGGGAAAGAAAGAAAAATAGTAATAATATTAATAATAATAACCTATAATTCGATTAAGTATTTGGCTTGGTAAAGGAAGTTTAAAATATAAAGGAATAATAAAAGTATACATGGAACATGGTTATGCATTATATTGTCTAAGGAAATATGAAGTGAGTTTATTTTTTAACTGTTTTCAAGTCGGGCAGTCCTTGATATACGAGGGGAGGGAATTCGAGAGTCGGGTGGCTGAAACAAGGAAGGATGAGGAATAGTGAGATGTTCGATGTAGAGGAACAGCTAGAGTTAAATTTTCTCTCGATCATGTGTTTAAGTTATGGTGGGAGGATAGCGAATGTACGCGAGTAGAAATATAAAGGGGTGATGAGGTGGACAAAGAATTGTATAAGAAGCAGAGGCAATGCATATTTCGCCTGCCTTCCAATCGGAGCCAAGACAAAATTTCAAATACTGCAGTTATGTGGTCTGATTTTCAGAGGTTGCATATAGCCTATAACGTGCACAGGCAATGGTATGAGAATAACATTGGCCGTAATTTGAGAGAGGTAAATAGATTATAGAGGGAATATTTGGAAAATATTAGCTTAGGATATAATTACGTGGAAAAATTACCTCCGCGCGGCCATGAACCTCTGGGTTCGATTGTGTCAGTTATTCAACAATAATACATATTCTATCATAGGGAAAGAGGTTTGATATATCTGTGATTCAGGCGTTTGAGTTCAAAATGTGTACCCAATTAGAAGGATTGCAAGTTCCATGGAGTGTTGTGGCATTGACCACAAAAAATAATTCTGCACGACTGATGTGGGTAAGTAAACTTAACGTTACTACACATATTTCAGGCAAAATACTGTGCTCTGGGTTGAATAACTCCTACATTTGGCACTCTGGATGTTTAAGTTTTACACTTTTTACAGACGAATTCAGTATCAAATGCTTGTACACTAATCTTCATGTAAACTATATGCCAATTCTTTGCTATTCCGTTAAAACTATAATGCACATCAACTTGATTAATGCTTATACAAGTCTTTGAAGACTGAAGATGATTGTGGAAAGTATAAAAGTAAACGTGCGGACTGTCCAAAGCACGGCGCTCTTCAATCTCCAAGCACAGTAATTTAACGGAAATCTGGTGTAATAATGTAATGTAGGGCCTAATAACAGGACTTTATTAGAAAAAGTAAGATACATACAATTTTATTTACAAATGTGGGTCGCACGGGCAGTAAGCCGTACGTGCTGTTGACAGTCCGTTACAATAAGCTAATGTTTGGTAATAATATAACTTTAAAAAACACAATAATATTGCAATTAGATAAAAATACAATTACATTATACATTACTTGGTTACGTAGAATTATTAAGAATTAATGGTATTGCAATTTAACATATTTATTTATACATGAATGGGTGTTGTTCTTATTTTCCGCGTTTTACCCAAGTTTATCCGATTTTCTGGGCTTACCATTAACTCGTAGCATGTCAATCTTTCACGATTTGAATTTAGAAATCTTTCCGGTAATAACTGTCGCCTCCAGTATTCCAAATCGTTACATTTTCCTAATATATGTATCTCAGTAATAGTTCATGATGCTAAATAAATATTTATTCACATCGTCACTCACGGTCATGAAGATGAAGCAGAAAGAGTTGTGGTCAATATCACAATGCTATATGCAATTTACGTTTCTCTGAATTAAGTATCCATCGTGACGTCAAATGATCAATCACATATAGTTCTTTTATAGACAGATGACACTCAACAATTGTTACTAGTTGATAGCGTGTCGTCAGTTATTAAAAGTATGAAGCGATATTATGATTAAAATTCTTATGAATAAATCAAGAGAATATTCTTTTGTCAAAATGAATTAATAAACAAATGTATGTCCATCACTGTAGTCTAGGGGCAGCGTCGCTGCCTGGTACGCAGCAGGCCCGAGTTCAAACCCCGGTCGGGACAAGTTTCCTGGGTGACGTTTTTTTCAGGGTTTCTTCTCACCTGTAAGGCAAATTTCAAGAAACTTTGAGGTTCCCGAACATCATCTGTCCATCATAATCATCATTGTATATTCGCTATGTTTAGTATGATTGTGTGGGTGAATGGTGTGTTTTAATGTTGTATTGTCTCGGAGGAGCCCCTACATTGAGCTGATCACTCATTCGGGGAGGCTCTCCATGCTCTTGTGTGGTCAGAAAGTGTAGGCCTATGTTATACATAATTAAAATTTTAAGATGATCTGAAGGTTCCTTGTTACTTTCCAGGTTTCACAGCCATATAATAATATTGACTTAACCTTGGATTTAAAATGCGAATTTAATGAAAACTGCAGTTATTGTTAGGATTTGTTTTGGCATTTTGAGCAGTTCAGTTCCTTGGAATCTAATGGAATTTGCGTCTCGCTATCTGGAAGTTTGTTGATAATTGATATAATTTATTTTAATATATACTGCTTGCATATTATATATTTTAGGCCTTGTTCTTTCAAGCAGAAACATAAGTGTAAAATTCACGTGGGATTAAAAATATCACGTTGAAATAAGTAACCAAGCAATATTTTAATCCAGCAGTCAAGATCACGGGATTCTTTGGCAAAGAAGTGTGTCGTGACGTCATTTATGAAGTTTCTATTTTAGGTTAGACATGATATTACAGAATTTATGCAATTTAATTTTGTTGGCTAGCATTTTAAACGAACAGGCGACTTGTTAAAACAGTGTTAGATGAAACTGGTTTTCATTTGTATGTTTGTCTGCTTATTTAGAACTATGGAACACAGCTTTATTCCTTTGTGAGATTTACAAGTCATTGGCTACTTAGGATAGAAAAGCATGTGCATCATATGTACACGAGAAAAATCTCAGGTCATCACTCAGCGTAGCGATACAAAACTGGTCACTAAAAGAGCTGTACACATTGTCCAGGGTCCTATTATCTGGGTTTAAACGCCTACGATACAGGCCCAATTTGATTACTTGTCTTTTTAAAGAAGTCATAAACATAAATTAAATCCTGGAAAAACAGTTCGAAAAAGTCAATGGTGAATCTGTTGTTTTCATAACAAGCAGTATTCAATTTTTCTCAGCTAGATTTCGCTACTTATCATGCAACTAGGAAACTAGTTTGCATCATTCCAGACCCATAAATAAAGAACTTGGGTAATTTAGCCGTGAATCGAACCGTGGGCCGAGGCATCCGAAGGAAGTCATAGTCACGATCTTAACGCCATAAAAAAAACCGGCATCAGAAGCGAGAATAATACTAATTGAGCCACGAGATCTACCTAAAAAGCGAAACAATACTGAAATCAAGTGACATCATGGAAATTAAGTGTTAAATATAGATTGGATCATTGCCACTCCAAAGATTTAACGCGTATAATTGCCCGTTCTCCCGTTCTGACTTCGTAATGCATCAGCACGTTTTCTAGGTCTTCCGACATCACGTCTTCCTCTAGCTTGTTAATTTCTTGCTAACAATGGATATATCTCCTTACTCATTCCATTCATGTGATCAATCCACAATGACTTTATCCAATAAAGGTTGTACTTTTAATTCTTCTTTTATATCCTCATTTCTAATTCTATCAAGTTTTGTGCATCCTTTAACTTGTCTGAGGAACCCATCTCTGCCGTCTGTATTCTATCTTTCTGTTTTTTTTTTTCGTTGGAGCCCATGTTTCACACCCATGCAGTATTATGGGAATTGCCATAACTTTATACATTTTTATTTTTGTTTCACTTTTTATTTTATTTTTGATCGTTCTCTGTATTGTTTCATATACCGTCTGAAATTTATTTATTTTGGAATCAATATCTATTTCCATATTGATGCTAATATCGCAGCCCAAATATCTGAAATATATACTTTGGATTTATAAAATAATTTTGGATGTAACTGGAACTTTCCTTCTTAAAGCCATGATCTTTGCTAGATTGGATCACTTCAGTTAATTTTAGACTATATTTATCCGATGGAGATGCGAGCTCCAGGTTTTAAATGTGCAGGAGAGTCTGTCGTCAATGTGAAAGTAGGAAATTACTTTACTTTAGCGTTGAACTGTGTTTGTTTTTTAAACAATGATTATGCAGGAGTTGATTAACCTCTGTTGGAAAAGGAAGATCATTAATTTTTAAAATATTATTATTTGTTACTTACGTAAGCCAGCGTGCCGTGAGATGACAGATAATTAACATTTACTGTAGTGTTGGTTGATGCTCTACGCTGTGAATTTTCATCACTCGTTCATATTGAAGGTGAATATAATTTGCTAGAAAATACGCTTTTATGTCGAGAATAGTATATGACGACGCGAGATTGGGAAGTTGTTTTTACAGAAGCGAGGAAATTTTTAAAAACCGAGCGACAGCGAGATTTTGTAAAACACTTCACAGTCATGCGTTGTACATTATTTTTTGCGCGATGGTGTTTTCAAAATAATAAATAATAGTACAATAATAACATATTTGATGGACATATTTGTGTTCATTATAAACAACTGACTAACGTTAACAGTGTGGGCAATGTTTATTAGTTGAGACTACAGCAGGCCGTGACACCAGTCATAAAATGGCAGTAAGTATGTATTTATTTTTTATATTGTTTCAAATAAAGTTCAGTTCATTTAAGATACAGTGATTTGTTTCGCACAATGTATATTAACACTACCTTTTGGATATATTTTTGTATATGCATTGTAAGTAGTATACATAAATGTCAGTGGTTTTACTTCCCGCATGAGGTTTGTAATATGTACTGTTACAGAATAGTTATTTAGGTTGGCAACCCCGAAATGTAGGAAGTTGAACTTTCAATCATGGTCGCCATTGCAGTAAGTACGACAAAACGCACTATCGCGCAAAAAATAATTTAAATATATACAAAATAAATTTTTAAAATATTAAAATAAGTACCTGTTATATCAGACGTCCTCAATTAAAATTTTACCATCAAAAGCGTGGGGTGCTTTTTATGATTTTTACATTTTCTTCCGAGAGACTTTACTTTTACCAATATATGGTTATTATCAAATATATTAATTGATATAGAGCACACCACGCTTTTGATGGTAAAATTATTTTCTTTTTGTTGATGATTCTAGTTTTATTCTATATGTGTTAGAGATGATTTTTTTGTTGGCCACTTTAAATTTATCCCAAGCGTGTTGGAAATTAAAATTATTTTTCATTTTTGAGTTCGGTTTTCTAATAAAGCGTGCTGTTTTAGTTTTTTAAAACTATTATTTATTTTACACGCTTTGTACGAGTATTAGCTCGACCTGTATCTATCTATGTAACGGAATCTTTCAACACGATTTTCACCCACTTAAAAACATTGGATCGACTTGAAAATATGTATACTTGTAAAGGACCAATGACAATACAATAATTTCATCATTTTTTCTAAGATCCTGGCCAGGATCATCAGGACATAAAAAAATAAAGACTGGTATAATAGGTTGCGGACGTATCGACGATTTAGTCTATCGTTGTGGTAAGCTCAGTTGGTAGAGTGGTGGACTGTAGTGGCATATAATTTCAGTAATCCATAGGTCGCTGGTTCAAATCCGGCCCGGAGGATTTTTTAGAAGAGTGTTACTTTTAGCTCATACTACAATAGTATCGAATTTAAAGACATTTACATTTTTAGAAACTAAATTAAAAATAAAAAATAATAGTTTTAAAAAACTAAAACAACACGCTTTATTAGAACTAAAAAATGAAAAATAATTTTAATTTACAATACGCTTGGAATACAATTAAAGTGATCAACAAAAAAAATCATCTCTCCAACATCTGGAATAAAACTAGAGTTATCTGCAAAAAAAATTACCATCAAAAGCGTGTGGTGCTCTGTATCAATTAATATATTTGATAATAAACGTATATTGGTAAAAGTATAGTCTCTAAGAAGAAAACGTAAAAACCATAAAAAGCACCCCACGCTTTTGATGGTAAAATTTTTTTTTGTAGATAACTCGCTAGTTTTATTCTAGATGTGTTGGAGATGATTTTTTGTTGACCACTTTAATTTTATCCTAAGCGTGTTGGAAATTAAAATTATTTTTCATTTTTTAGTTCGGTTTTCTAATAAAACGTGTTGTTTTAGTTTTTTTAAACTATTAGTTTTTTATTCTTTAGTCTGGATTTCTAATAAAGCGCGTTGTTTCAGTCTTTTTAAACTATTATTTTTTTAACAGAAATCTATTTTAGTTGAGAACGACTGATATATCAGGTACTTATTTTCATAGCTAAACATTTTACTGCGTACCCTCAACTGTGATTTACATTGAATTTAGAAGTATTGATATACAAAATAGTCCACAGCTATGATCTAGTGATGATGAAAGTTGCCTCAGAAGCAGCGGACCCGAGTTCGTTCCCCGGTCGAGACAAGTTTCTTCGGAGAGATTTTTTCGGGGATTTTCCTCACCTTTAAAACAAAATATATGAATTTTAAGGGTCAAAGAGCCTCTCAAACACCATCTGACCATCAGTCATCTATGTCGTACTTGCATTGTTTAGTATGACTGTATGAGTAAAAGGCGTATCTTGTCATAAATGTTCGGGTTTAAAAGAAATGACCATGGAATTGAACTGATAACTCATTCAGGGAGGCGCTTCATGTTCTTGTGTGGTCAGAAAATTACGTATGTGATCTAGAGTTTAAAAATTGTCTATCCCAACAGGTCATGTCTCTGTAATGCCCGGGTGTCATGGGACATGTAAACGTACAAAGAGAGAGATTAAACTAATGTAAACAAAGAAAGAATATACAAAATAGTGCAGTAATATTATTATATTTAACTTCCCCCCCCTTTCCCCCGTTGTTTATACGGTCGAAATTAAATACAGTGCGTAGGAAATATTGTAACAATAAAAATTTAATAATTCATTGATTTTTTCTTGACTTTTCCTGTTCTTTACTACTTCTTTTTACATTTTTATTGACACATAGAAATATATACATACAAAGAGAAACCTAAAACGCAGAATATGATGGAAACCTCATTTATTTTTAAAGGAAAGTATCGAAAATTCGGTAAATCGCACATTCCAAGGGACTGGGGGGATTCGGAACCCAAGAGCCTCTTGGCCTGCAAGGCAGGGAAAGTTCACCCAAAAAAAAAAATATAAATTCGATGATTAAAAGCTATAATTCGTTGGGCTGACCCCAGGAATGTAAAACTACAATTCTTTGGAATTCCAAAATCCGCACACTCAGTAAACTGAAGCATAGGAGTTCGATATTATAAAAACTTTTTAACAAGGAAATCATCATTATCCATGCAAGTATTACACTCTAATTCAACCCAGGAAGTTACACAGACCTTATGGGCTATGCCAGTGTCCCCCTACCTACAGAGGGTAGATGTTGCCAAACTCATAATAACGGTAATTGTTTAAGGAGGTGTGGAGCGGCAAGTTACCAGTAATTTTTCCAAATCTATGTACTATACATTTAAAAATCATAATTTTCTTTTACGGCATGCAAACTAGTTTTATAGTAAATATGAGAGTCGACACTTTCACACAGGATACTATAGATCCGTAAGAGCTCAGTGACAAGTGGTAACTGTTTTTTAAGAGGGGGTAGCTTGGACGGCTACAACTTACAACTATGTACCTGCTGTGTTGCAATCTTCAGTTTTATATAAGGATTTCGCTCAAGAAAATACTGTTAAAATGGCAACCCAGATCCCTATTCCAAACACACATAACTTCCTGATACGTATAAGTAACAGGGGACACGACTTAGCGTAGTCGGTTAAGGCAATACAGTACGTTACAAATCAGAAAGTCGGAGGTTCGAGTTCCAATGGGATCAGGATTTTTAAACTTCTCTAAAACTTATGACGCCATGATGACGCTGGGACCGGCTCAGCATTCAGCCTTTTTTTTTTTTTGACAACCCGACTTATATCTCGTGACTTATATTTTCTAGAAAGGGGGAGTCTTAACTTCCTATTACCCTCAAGGGCCTCCTGACGTTTATAGTGGGATCTCTTTATCTTTTACATATACTACTTCAGTGACATTGTAAGACCGTTATTAGGTGGAAAACATATTAACAACAAACTCATGATGTCTATAGTTCATCCTTCATAAACTTATATCCCAAATTAACCAGAAAAGACTGTTCTAAATTATTTATTTAGGTCTTATGTTATATTAACAACACATTTCCGTTTTAAAATGTGTATGAGATCTGCAATTTTAAAAATATAGAGGACAGTAGATCATTCTCTCAGGAATGACACACGCCACTTTTTGTTAGAACACTGGATTTAAGGATTTAATGAGTGAGTCGAATAACTAACTAACTAACTCATTGGAACTTTCGAACCCTTAGGTTCATGGCCGCGCGGACATAAGCTTTCCACACATCCCTATCCTAAGCTAATGATTCCCAATCATTCCCTGTATAATCTACTTTCCTCAAACCATGGTTAATATTATTCTCCCATCTTAAATCTTGGTCTGCCAACTCGGCGTTTTCCTTCTGGTTTTCCTACAAGAAGCTTCACCTGTCTGTCCATCTCTATTTGGTCCAAAATTTTTGTTAAGATCCTTCTTATGAAATACTCGTAGTAATTTTTCTCCTCCCTTAAAGTAAGATTCAATGTTTCGTATTCTTATAACTGGGAGATTAATATTTTTTTATACAGGCTGGAGCATAAGTAAGTTAGGCCTAACCGAAAATTCGAATATATTATTTTCTGTAGCTTATATAAAAAACAACTACTGAAATTGTTCCCTAGTTAGCAAATTACCTCAAGCAGTAGTGTTTGAGATTATATTTTGAAGGTGCCCGTATCCAAACTCCAGTTCCAACCAATCTGAGTTTTTTGCTTGTAACCATGTGCATTGGTTAACTGACTTACGTCGCACCTGTATTTTCAGTTTAATGTTTTTTTGAGAGACTTTGGGACGACAAAAGTCCCTGTAATGCATAATATCATGCGTTTCCAGAATTGAGCCTATATTTAATTTATTTCTGCATCTCATTCCAAAGAAATTAAACATAGGCTCAATTCTGGAAATGCGTGCTATTATGCATTGCAGATACTTTTGATGTCCCGACTCCTTTCAAAAAACGTTAAACTGAAAATATATAAAAATATATAAAAAATAGGATAACGGCGGCAGAAATGAAATTTTTGGGATCTGTTAAAGGGTGCACTAAGGAAGACAGAATGAAGAATACGAAATAAGACAGGAACTTGAAATATTTGCAATAACTGATAAAATAGATACATATAGACAAAAATGTAAGCAACACATAGACAGAATGAATGAAGATAGATATCCAAAACAAATAACAAAATACAAATCTAAAGGCACCCGAGATGTGGGCAGACCTAGAAAGAGATGGGCTGAAGTCGGAACGGATCAACAGACCGAATCCATGAATGCAGATGATGATGATGATGATATATAAAACTATTATTCTACCAGTTATATTATATGGGTGCGAAACATGGACTCTTACTTTAAGGGAGGAAATGAGATTACGAGATTTGAGAATAAAGTTCTTAGGAAAATTTTTGGACCAAAGAGAGAGATGAACAGACAGGTGAATGGAGCAGACTACGTAACAATGAACTACGTGGTCTTTATAGGAAGCCAGATATAATAAGAGCAGTTAAGTCTCGTAGACTGCGATGGGCAGGACATGTTGCGCGTATGGGGAATGAAAGAGGTGCATGGAAGCTTCTTGTAGGAAAGCCAGAGGGAAAACGCCCAGTTGGTAGACCAATAATGAGGTGGGAGAGCAACATTAATTATGATTTGAGGGAAGTATATTATACAGGGAATGATTGGCAAACATTAGCTCAGGATAGGGATGTATGGAGAGCTTATGTCCGCGCGGCCATGAACCTACGGGTTCGATAGTGCCAGTGAGTGAGTAAGTAAGTGTATAATTCCTATTTGTCGAATAACATAAAGTAATGATTTTTTTCAAATTACCTAAATTAGAGTCATTTTCTCTTGATATTTCAAGAAAAAGCGTTTCTGATCAATTTTATTACTTGTTCCTCCACTATATTTTAGGGCTATTTCTATCATCTATTTTTCCACTGTACGCTCTGTTCTGAGCTCGTTTATTTGGGGTAAAAGATTGCTTGATATTGAGCCCTAGTTGTAATGGAGTCTAGAATAGTTCTTTGGTGATTATGGAGTGTGATAAAGTGCCGTATAAAGTGTGGTATTAGTGGATTACTCACTCTTATTCCTTGAATCCCTTGATTAAATATATCGAAAGAGTGAGCCAAGCCTGTCAAACGAGCCATTCGAGATTAACCACTTCGTCTTCCACATATTCAACAGCGAAGGTAAAAATAAAAAAAATATAATTGGATTATTTATAGAATTTTTGTCTAACATTTATTAATTTATCTATTTATTTAATGCATTGGCGTTTGACAATGGTCATTAGTCTACAATGACTGCAGAAAACAAACAGTAACAATAATAAATAATGACAAAAACTGATTTTGCGCGATAGTGCGTTTTGTCGTACTTACAGCAATGGCGACCATGATTGAAAGTTCAACTTCATACATTTCGGGGTTGCCAACCTAAATAAGTATACTGCAATAAAATAACTATACTGTAATATTACATATTGCAAGCCACGTCTGGAAATAAAAACCACTGCCCTCTATGTATACTACGTACAATGTATGTACAAAAGTATATCCAAAAGGTAGTGTTAATATACATTATACGAAACGAATCACTGCATTTTAAATGAACTGAACTTTAGTTGAAATAATATAAAAAATAAATGCGTACATGCCGCCATTTTATCACTAATTGTTCTCACGGCCTCCTGTAGTTTCAACTAATAAACATTGCCCACGCTGTTAATGTTAGTGAGTTGTTTATAATGAACGCAAATATTTCCAACAGAGATGTTATTATTTTACTATTATTTATTATTTTGAAAACACTATCGCTAAAAAATAATGTACAACGCACGTTTGTGAAGTGTTTTAAAAAATCTCGGAAATTAAAAACCTCCCTATCGCTCGGTTTTAAACATTTTCCTCAATTCTGTAAAAACCACTTCCCAATCTCGCATCGTAATATACTATTATAAAAGGTTCATCAACTTTTCCCTGGCCTCCCAATATCTGTCCAGGAAATTGATGGTTGATAGGGATGGGCAAGTTCGGATGTGATCAGCGTACATATATTCCATAAAGTTGCAGAGGATATATTGTTTAATTGGTAGAAGACCGAGGTGATGAAGGTGTTTACCTAGGCAGTCGTGTCCTGCTGCAGTATGGAATGATGCAACGCCTTCTCTTCTAGGCCTGTCTGGGAGTGTAGTTTGGATGGATACTTTCCAAGGTTTTATCTTTTATTTTGAGCTATAGGATGGTTCTGAAGGCTTCCCTCACTCTGAACGTTATGAGTGAAGAACACCTAATTGTTTTGTAATTTAATATTATTACTCAAACTCCCTCTCTGTATTGTTACTGTCTCTATTTCTCTATTATTAGTATTATATGACAGCGAAACGTTTACATCCAGTCATAGCAGCACTGCTGCTGCGTCTTACTGATGTAGATACTAACCGTGTTTAGTTAGGGGAACAAATAGCAAATGAAGCACTTACCCAGCTTACTTAGGGTAATAGCATAGACGATTTCATATTGTATGTAATATTAACTGAGTGTGAAGGTTTTCAGACTCTTAAAAGAATCTTAACCTGAAAAAAAGAGGTCTCTATGTAACATTTACCGACTTTGTATCATCCACGTAATACCTAATTGACCACTAGGTGCCTGTCGGTAAATACGCATAACTAAATCAGAATAATTAAGAATCTCCAAAAATGGGAGGTTAAGGCTCAACTTTGGTTATAAAAGCCGTAAAATTGATTAAGTGTAATTATTGCTGTTTCTATTGATGTTAAGATTTTTAGTTGATTACACTGGTCAACATGATTTTTGTCTCATGAGTACCAATAGCTATACTTAATGCAGTTTTTTTTATCGTGTTTTCAAATATGTACTCGGAATTTCTCCATCACCCACAGTTCTTTTTTATTTCAATTTCAATTAATGAATTTAAATAATTATTTTTTAACCCTTAAATTCGTAATGTATCCTTTTAGATATATCAGTTGGTTAGTTAATTTAATATTTTTAATAAATCAGAAGAAAACAAACAAAAATAAACCACTTAAATGTGTGTCTAATTATAAAATTCACCTAACAATAACAGTTATACAAGATTCCGTTTTCACTGCGGTCCGCCACATTCAAATATCTAACAGAAGAAATGTGTGTTTTGCGAATTTAAGGGTTAATAGACTTTTTTCGTCCATTTGTCCGTTGTAAAATAAAACGGAGCCACTTTCATCAGGAGATTTTAGCTATGGAAAAGAGATATCAAGGCAAATGGAATCCTAATATGCTGGCCGATTATTGTTGGACCATCAGGAGGAATGCTCCATAGGCGAAATATAGCACAAAATCGTTATTTCGTACTTTCTAGGTGAGTCCGAATGTTCGAATATTGTGTAGTTAAGAATGTAGAAAATATTAAAGTGTTTGAAATTATAAATTCGTGTCTCTCGGAAACCTTGCGTGATGGAGAAAAACTGATATCATATTTGAATTCAGGAAAAAAATACTACCAGAATCACATATTTTTCTTTCTGAGACAAAAAAAAAGTTTATTTTTTGTTGCTCAGTGTTATTAACTTTTAATGGTACCTAATTAACATAACACAATTTTTCTGATCATTAGGATTTATTTTCATAAAACTCTGTATCAGCTATTTCATGGAATATTTAGCCCTAACATTGGCAATAGACCTATAATGCGATAGCAAAACAAATGAGTATAAATCACATAATTTGTGTCGAATTACACAACAAGAGTAATGAATTAGACTTTATACATAATTTTATTATCACAGCGATCCGATATATTTAAATAATTGACACGACGAATTATGTTCCACATTTTCAGGACTAATTAAATGGATAACTTACATCATGAACATAAACCGATCGTATAATTTATGCATTATAAGTTACTATTAATAACTAGCTAATACCCGGCGTGCGCTGCTACTCCTAAATAAATTATGTGTGTTTGCATTTAGTTGAATAAGTAAAAGGAAAAATAAATATAAATTTATATCGTTATTATTTTTAGATACCCCGTGCTGATTACCTGGTGTTGCCCAGGAATCTACGCATCCCGATGTACTTGGCATAAATGAGCTGAAAGACATAGTTCGTTATTTTGAGTTATCCATAAAAGAATACCCGCCGTGCGCTGCTATGCTTTCCGGGGAATGTACTTATCCCGATCTTCTTGGCATCAATGAAAGACAAAAATGGTTATTGTGAATTATCCGTAAAATATAAACATATGCTGTCGCGGACTTTTTTGTAGTTTTTTGAGATATTTAACTCTGTGTACCAATTATTTTGTGTGTCATGGTTTGGACAGTGTAAGCCATTTAAACTTACAAAAAGCGACATTTTTAAGGGTGAAGGGCTTGTGCATTGAAACTCTCATATAACTTATAATCTTCCCGGGAAAATCCTGTACATTTTGCAAAAAGCCCCATGACAATCGGATGCTTGCCCGGGAATCTACTTATCACAATCTCCTTTGCATCAATGAACAAAAATGGCTATTGTGTGTTATCTGTAAAAGATAAACATATGCTGTCGTGTACTTTTTTGTAGAGTTTTTTTGAGGTATGCAATTCTGTGTACATTAATTTTGTGTATTTGTTATGGTTTAGGCAGCGTAGGCCATTTAAGTGTAAGAAAAAGGTACTTTTTCACTTTTTTCACTACAAAGAGGGTTTTTTAAGGGTGTAGGAGTTGAGTATCTCAACTCACGTATAACCTATGTTCATCCCGAGAATCTTCTGAACATTTTACAAAATACCCCATCATAATCGGATCAACGGTATGGCCGCACATAAAGTACGAACAAAGAAACAGACAAACATTCATTTTGATATATTAGATTAGCTTGAAAATATTTTTTGTACTGTCGTTAACGTATTTAGGCCTATTATTGATGTACGAACTTATTTTATTGTTTGGATTATCTGGGTTCAATGTAGCCTTATCACTCCTAAATTTCATGTAACAGGCAAAAATATTAACTGAAAAGCGATATTTAGATTCTGTCAGCACATTAGTTTCTTATCCTCTATCATATAGCATGTTATTAAATATAAACAGCAAATGTAGAGCTAAAGTAAAATATGATAGGACATTGAGAACTAAATCAAAATAATATATCATATAATAAGTAGGGACTTGGCATATATTTCTATACATATCACAACTATGGTGATGCCAGATAACATCTAGAATATGGAAACTTCATTCAAGGTTACAGGTAAGAATAAGAAGAATAAGAATACCTTTTTTTCACAAATAAATGTTGTACATAGTATTAAAACCCGAATAAGCAAGTGCTCGTGCTCGGATGCAGTTCAGTTACAGAAATTATATGTATATATACACACATTAAAAAGTTCTAGTTAAAGGGAGAGGGAAAACAAAATATATAAATTTAGGAGCCAGTTTTAAGACATTAAATAAATTCTGGCACATAAAAAAATTAGGAATATTACGAGGGGAAATAAAATAGACAAAACAATATAAAATAGATTAATACCAGATTGAAGAAGGTAATTTAAGACATTAGGATATATTACAAAACAAAATACATTTAGGAGAAAGTTTCAAAATATAAAACTCACTCTGATATACAAAGAATTAATGCAAAGGAGGATGATACAAACAAAACATTATATAATAGATTAATAACACACTGAAGAAAGTAATTGAATACCTTAGGTGATGTTACATATAATACGACTGATACAACAAAAACTTAAAAAAAACACATATGAAATGAAAATCCTAAGAACAATTCAGGGGAACACGTATTCGATAAAATACACGATACAAAAATTAGGGACAAATGTCATATTCAAGACAAATCCAAATTTAATGTAGATATACGAAAATATTGGAAAGGTCATATAGAAAGAGAAGACAACCGACTTGCAAAAAAAGAGCTAAAGAAGATACATCAATGGACGGGAGAAGAAAAAGAGGAAGACCAGCCAAGAGATGGATAGGCAGTGGATGCACATCCAATTCGTCTTCGGCATGTTCTACACGTAACGTTTTGTCGTCAGTCTCGCATGGTCATGCCACGTTTGTCAAACAAAACGTTGCGCATGTACGACAAATTGGACGTTTTGCATGGACTGAATGAGGTTTGACAAACTCGCAAAAGACTGATGGACTGGAGCTTTATGTACAAGCAAGACGGCGGACTGACCCAAAGACTGAGTACAAGTTTGAGTAGTGCAGCAGCACAATTTTTGTGTCAGTCTTATTTGATCATGCAAGACTGACGAAAAAAACATTACGTGTCGATCAGGGCTTCCTCCGAGGAGTGATTTGGGAAGTAAACAGGATGAAAATCCTATAAATTACGAATAATAATAATAATAATAATAATAATAATAATAATAATAATAATAATAATAATAATAATAATAATAATAATAAGTACGTGATGCCATAAAGTAAAACACATTTAGGAGAACATTTTAAAATATAAAACTCACTTTAAGGGCCAGTATCACCAACAGAGGTAACTGTATTACGCCAGTTTTCCCCATGTATAATGTATAGATTAAACTGGCTAATACAGTTACCTGTCTTGGTGAAACTGGCCCTTAGTCACCAAAGAATTAATGCAGTTGAGAATGATATAAACACAACAATACGTAATCAATTGAGTTGGTGTTTACTTGATGAAAATCCATTACTGATTTAATTAAATAAAAATAAAACTTACAGTTTTAATTTATTTTCATATTTATTAAGATATAATTTAGTTACAGCTGTTTCGGTACACTGTACCTTCTTCAGACATGTTAAGAAATTAATGAATTGTGTTATTATAGTACATAACAACTGTATCTATGCAACAATATTTTTTTTTTGTAATCTGTATTATAAATTTAACAGAGGCGATTCATTCAAATCTAGTTGGGAATTTAACAGTTTACTACTACATTTCAATTTATTTATTTCTACAGTTTCTAAAAGGTCAAAAAAGTATTATTGTTGCATAGATACAGTTGTTATGTACTATAATAACACAATTCATTAATTTCTTAACATGTCTGAGGAAGGTACAGTGTACCGAAACAGCTGTAACTAAATTATATCTTAATAAATATGAAAATCAATTAAAACTGTAAGTTTTATTTTTATTATTTAAATAAAACAATTCATAGCTGAAATATTAAGATTAACAATAACTTAATAGGTATAACCTGTGCATCCAATGGCGCAATACACGTGGATTTTAGTGACGAATGAGAACACCTGTCTACATACACCTCAAGACTACTGCATGCGCAAAATATTTTAAAATGACTTCATTTTAAATCCTCTTTTAATGAAACATTTCCTTCTCGTATACACAAAAGGGTTTTATGTTGTCATTCAGTCCAACAACAAAATTGCTGAGCACGAATTCAACTTGCTTTATTACAGGAATTAATTATTTTTTCTGTCGCATTCTCAGAATCTGACGATAGTTTAATAATTTTACTGCTTTTGACGTCAACAGGTTATTATCCTATGAGACTTTCCACATGTTGTGGGCGCTTCAGAGATGAACAGTAATTGAACTTCCGTTTTTCCATAATGTTACTACGCGACCATTTCTGTTGAGAAACTGGTTACGTTAAATATATCCCGAGCTCAGGTACACATTAGAGATGCAAGAAGATTTGAGGTTAATTTTACACTTCGTGACGTTGAATATGCACGAACATGTTTCACAATAATTTAATCTGAAACCTAATATCAAATTTCAGACATTGTATTCTGTTCAGTTAAGTAGCATTCTCTCTAAAACAATTTGAAAATCTGATGTTACTAGATTTCTGAGGCAGAAAAAGTAAACAAGAGTAACTTAACATTTTCTAATTTTTTTCCTGAAGGAATTCCACTGCTTGTTTGAGTTCATTGTATTTAATATTGTATTACGTCAAGTAGTTGTTCGAACTGTGATCAACCTGCATCTTCTTTTACAATTTTTTATATTTTCAATGAATGACATGAAAAATTGTATTAGACCATTTTGCCAGAAATATTTAATAATTTTGTATATTTATATGATTAACTGATGATGTAGTAGTATTGACCGATAGCGACGAGATACTAAAGGCCAACACGCACACACTATTGAGTAACACTAAGAAATTGGGACTGGGAGTAAATATCAATGAAACTAAATGATCACACGTAGAAATACATTATATAATGGAAATGGAGAGCTAATGACAAATGAGGGAAATTTTGAAGAAGTGGCTGAATTCAAATACCTAGGAACAATAATCACATATAGAAATGAGATGCACAAAGAAATTAAACATAGGCTGAATTCTGGAAATGCGTGCTATTACGCATTACAGAGATTCTTGACGTCCAAATTCCTTTAAAAAAACATTAAACTGAAACTATATAAAATTATTATTCTATCAGTTATTATATGGATGCGAAACATGGACTGTTACATTAAGGGGGGAAATGGGATTACGAGTACTTGAGAATAAAGTTCTTAAAAAAATTCTTGGACCAAAGAGAGATGGACAGGCGGGAGAATGGAGAAGACGTCGTAACAGTGAACTACATGGTCTTTATAGGAAGCCAGATACAATAAGAACAGTTAAGTCTCGTAGACTGCGATGGGCAGGACATGTTGCACGTATGGGGAATGAAAGACTTGCATGGAAGCTTCTTGTAGGAAAGCCAGAGGGAAAACGCCCAGTTGGTAGACCAAGAATGAGGTGGGAGAATAACATTAACTATGATTTGACTGAAGTAGATTATACAGGGAATGATTGGAAAGCATTAACTCAGGATAGGGATGCACTGAGAGCTTATGTCCGCGCGGCCAAGAATCTATGGGTTCGATAGTACCAGTGAGTTAGTTAGATAGTTATATGAATATTTAATGTATACTTGTATGTCTATATCAAATAATGCATTTTTTTCTTCGATTTTAAAATTGTCTATCCTGGTGAACCAATGATTAAAAATTCTCCCTTTGGTTCAGAGGTTCGTAGGTTGAAACATTGTTATGGTTGATGGATTTTTAAACTCGTAAAAATCCTTCGTATGACTTGTTTCGGAAGGGAAATAAAGTCATGGTTCCCGTGTCGTTGAATCGTAAAATAAATTTGAGTCTGAAATAAGAGGCCTCTGGACAAAATTTGTTGGCCCTTTTATATCCAGATTTGAATTGCGAAGATGTTGACCTGGGTTATTAAGAGCGTCGTTAAAATAAATACTGGTTCTAAAATTCTGCATTCGATTAAGTTATTAGCTTAGCTGTTGGATAAAAAAAAATATAGCTTATATCCGATTCATTATTTACATAGATTTTTAAACTTGATATGATGGATATGACCCGCGAAATATAGTTTTTTTTCTGAACCTCTATCACCATTTGTTCATATACTTTTACTATATTTTGTGAAAAGTGAAAGAACGCAGTGACCAGTTTAATCTTTGTTGTCTCATAGTAGTGTTTCTTAGAATTTGTTTACGGGGGGTGATGGGTGAAAAATTGACCATTTGAGATCAAGATTGGCATTTTTCGTTTTTTGTACTAAAAATAGCCTGTACTCTAATGTATATGTTGGCAACATTTCAGAGAGCTATGGCGCTTCTAAGTGCCCTAAATTAAGTCAGAGTTAAAAGGCTGCGCCTGTTAAATTCCACCTGCATGCAAATCTTTAAACTTGAGTTTTCACACTTTTATTTCTACCGCATTTTTGTACATTTAAAATTGAATAGAATTCATAAATTTTGTCCTAGAAGGTTCACATTTTTACTGCATGTCCTAAAAGCAATGGGTAACTAAGTAGTGCATGGGTTTCATGATTGAAGTAGTATTTTAAGAAATAAAATATAAAATGTATGCAATAATTAATTTTTTTTGTAATTCCACGCATGAGGTACAACATTTTTTTCTCCCTTTGTATTCACATTATAAGAATTCTAATGCATGATGTTTTCTAAATATTTTAGGGTTCTTGTAAAAAAATCAGACTTTTACTAAAAAATTGTGGAACCCATTTAATTATAATATATGCAAATGTTTTAAGTATAATATTTAATAACCCATAAAATAAATGTCTCACAAGAAATTAAACTTAAACACATCATTATATATCATACAGTGAATGTTTGTACAAAAAATCAAGTCTCTAGCTTAAAGAATGTAGAAATTAGAAATTTCACGCATCACTCCCTTTATTTTATAATTTCCTAGATGTTGTAGGTCCTATTACTTCGATAAATGTAATATATTTATCTGTAGTACATAGCATTAATCATTAGGAGAGGCCTCCAATGTACTTGTATAGTAAAAAAAAGTATGTGTGTCATCCATAGTTCAAAATTCTTCTCCCGACAGGTCGTACTACTGTAAGGCCGGGTGGCGTGTGGCATGTAAACCTATAAGATGGGAGGTTAAATTAAGTTACTAAAATGGAACATAACGTTAAGAGTTAATTTGCTTGTTAAATAAGAGTAATTAAATAGGCGATAAACTATCCAGTGTCCGTGTTCTGTCAAATCTGTAGCGCGAAGATCGCAGTTGAAAATAAACTCTTGACAGATCGTGTAGTTTATTAGGAATAAAAATGTGTTGTTTTGGAGGTTTACAATTTTTGCGTAATAAATAAGCCCAGGTTTAAAATGTTTTGGTGATTTATTAGTAATTAAAGCACTAGCTTCATTAATAACATAAAATAAATGCATAGCTATATTTGTATTTATGTTCGTTATAGATGTAAAGTAATGGAATATAAGTGGTTAAGAGATTCAAATAATATGAATCAAAATATTTTAGGAGAGAGTAAAATGTTATATAATATAACGCCTGTATGTACAACATACACACTTGTTTGGAGTATTAAAATACTTCAAAACTTGAAGTGTAATACAATTCATTCACAGTGCAATGACGATGGTTCATAGAACACATTGGTACAAAACATGTGATATGTAGATACTTACATCGTTTTACACTTACACTCTTCAATTGTGAAATATTACAGTCGGTGATTACTGAAGTGTATAACATACATGCATTCTATTTTTTTTAATCCATGGCGCGACAGGCCTAGAAGGCCCTTAGCCTCACATCCACATATGTTAATCACAGAGGTGGACGATCATCCAGCCAGTGTAGAGGTGACATTATGGGCAGCATGTCTGCATTCTGTCAATAGTTGTATTTATTTTGAATAGTAAAATATTTATACAGTCAGTAACAGTCTTGTTTGTACAAATATATTTTATAGTGAAAGTGATCTCACTACAGGCCTCAGGAGGCCCTTGGGGTAGTAGGAGGTTAAGGCTCCCACTTTTTCTGGCTATCGGCACTTGGTCAGCCCTGCGTGACGGTCTCCTTTACCCCCAGAACAAGCGTCTGGTACTCATTTCCATTAGAGGTTGAGTCGATCCCAGGGTCATAGTGCCGCCAAAAGGTTTGGGCCAGTTTAAAAATCCTGACCCAACCGGGACTTGAACCCTCGACCTTCTGGCTTGTAGCGCAATGCCTTAACCAGTATGCTACGGCGTAACAAAATTATTTTAAGTCTATTAGAAAAATTATCATAATAATATCTATTACACACAACTATTAAACATAGATAAAATTTATAAAAAAAAAGTGTTTGCTTTTGATAAATGCTATTTATATTAATTTTACGAAAAAATATGACAATATTTGTAACATTATTGTTTGTACAGAAATATAAAGAATGAATTAAAATACATAAATAAATATCAATTTGTAAATATTTTCAATCGTGTAGTACAATGTTGCATAGCTTTTGCTTTAAACATTGTTTTGTATTTATTGTTCACGAATTAACGAGATTTTGACAAGTTTCTAACTTAATTTCACTCCTTTTTGTTATAATTTATTTTTTTAATTTTTCTATTGATGAAACTTTCTTCTGTTAGACTCTTTCTTGTGAGAATGGACCACAGATGCTCAATGAGATTTAAATCGGAAGGTTGAGCTGGAGTTTGCAGCCGTTAAGACACATTCCAAATGACGCATCTTTTATTAATGTCACATATTGTGCTTTGTGTCCCGATTTTACTGAAATACGAGGATGCATGACATTTACATTTTAGTTGTATTTTGTTTCAAATATTGCTTGAGGTAAACCCATTGTCTTTATTGCCGTCAATAAA
Source organism: Diploptera punctata (assembly GCA_030220185.1). Lineage (NCBI taxonomy): Eukaryota > Metazoa > Arthropoda > Insecta > Blattodea > Blaberidae > Diploptera > Diploptera punctata. The sequence continues at coordinate 149,500 of JASPKZ010007182.1, read as the reverse complement.
TTAAATGTCCTCCCCCCACTCCATATGCAGACACGCTGCCCCAAATCATTATGAATTCGCCTCCATACTTAATGGTTGGGGTAGTGTTTTCATTTATGTTGGCTTCATTTGCTTTTCGCCAAACTATATGGTTACCATCACAACCAAACTGTTTAATTTGAGTATGATCAGATCATATGACCTGATTCCAAAACTCTCGGTTCTTGTTTTGTTGCATTTTAGCAAATTGAACTCTGGCCATTTTGTTCTTTATATTGACGAATGGCCTTTTTGTGACATTCGACCATGTTAAACATGTTTCCATAAGACTATATCCGCACAATTTTGTCTCGACTTTCTTTTTTACCTGAGATTTCGTTTGCCATTGCACATATTTCCGGCGCTATTAATTTTGAATTTAATTGTACGTGACAACCAAGGAATTCCCCTGCTTTGTATTTATTTATTTTTTCTTTTGCTCATCTTGATAGCACCACGATATTTGAGTTTATCAACTATAACTATGTAGTTAACAATTGAAATTGTCTTACTAACGTGCTTACTTAATATCATGTAAACAAAATCCTTTCGAAGCTAATCTATAATTCATCACTAAGATCTTTCCTTTGCTCCATTTTGGACTCCCCAGAAATAAATAGTAAATGATACATGCACACCGGTACCGAGACAAGTGGCTCGTAGAGCCTTAGTGTACATGGGTAGTATAAACAAAGCATACTGTGCATAATTTACTATTACAACCTTCAAGTGTACAAACAACTCTGTTACCTGAAATGTGCAACATTTTCAGTAAATTATACTCCAAATAAAAAAAAAATATATTTACATGTTTAACTTCTGCCCATACTTATGGTGTGACATATTTAACTATTTATTATATATTGTATGTTTATAGTGAAAAATGCGAGTTATACCGTTTGGGCTTAGCATGTACAAACAATTTTTTTTTTTCAAATGCCCCAGGTTTGTCTTTCGACATTCCTGGTTTCTCTCCTGGCATGGCGTACTTGTAACCCAGTTCTGAGGTTGGGGCGCCTGGAAGGCGGGGTTACTTTGCCCCGATGATAGATGGGTGATGATGATAATGGTGTGCCAGAAAAACTCACCCAGAAAAACTGTCCCGACCGGGGATCGAACCCGGGCCCGCTGCGTGATAAGGCAGCACGCTACCCCGAGACCACAGGGTGGACACAAACAAAATTGTAAATGACTGTATATATATAGGCCTATAGAAAAAAAAACTCCTGGCGCGACATGCCTAGAAGGCCCTTAGCCCACCAGCCGGCTGCTGGCCTCATATTCACATATGCAATCACAGAGGTACATGATCATCCAGCCAGTGTAGGGGTGACATGTGGTCAGCATGTCGAGTCCCCCAGCCTTTATAGCTGGTTTTCTCAACCTGGAGCCGCTACTTATTGTAGCTACCCAAATGTCTCACGATGCTGGGTAGGCACCGGTCCCATACTGGCCGAAATACCATGAGAAAATATCTTCCCCCATGGAGACTCGAACCAGCGCAAGTCCCGTAGCTCTGCGCCAAGGGTTCCTTCCTTAACCACTCGGCTATGGCGCAGGGCACTGTATATATAGATATATAGAAGATAACTAAAAATTCATGGTGCGACACACCTTCAAGGTCTTTGGCCTACCACCCGCTGCTGGCCTTATATATATATATATATATATATGAGATTATAGGATATGCTATATATAGAGATATATAATATATATATATACATATGTCCATTTTCAGATGTGGGGAATTATTGTCAGTTTAGGGTCAGCATATGGCATGCATGTCTAATTCTCCAGTCAGTCATTAAAGATGCATTTTTTAAACCTGGAGATGCTACTTATTGTAGCTATCCAAATGTAACACCATGCTGAATATGCACCGGTCCCATATTGGCCGAAATTCTATGGGAATGTTCCGTCCTCCATGGGTACTCGCACCAGAATATATTACGTAGCTCCGTCCCAGGGAAAAATGTCTTAGATTCATCGACAAAATATATTTTAAACATATTTCAAAGAATTTATATATTTATGTTAGGAGAAATATCAATCACGTTACATAAAAGGCACGGAATGTATTTTCAGTCTAAAGAAAAACCATGAACATTTCTCCTTAACTATAGCTTACTGGCATTATTAAACCCGGAGATTCATGGCCGCACAGACAAAAGTTTTACATTCATCCCTGTCTGGACTATTGCTTTCAAATAGTCTACTATATAATTTACTTCCCAAAAATTATAGTTAATATTATTCTCCCACATAATTCTCAGCCTCCCGTCTGGGAACTTTCATCTGTTTTTTTACAGGAAGTTTCCATCACCCTCTTTGATTCTTCATTCGTGCTAAATGTCCTGCCCATCGCAGTCTACAAGACTCAACTGTTCTTATTAATTCTGATTTCCCATCAAGTTCATGTAGTTCACATTTTTTGTCTTCTCCATTCATCTATTTGTTCATCTCTCTTTGGTACATTTTTTTTCAAGATATTTTTTTCAAATACTCGTAAACTGTATCATGTTTTGCATTCATGTAATACTACTAGATGAATGACCGTTTTATATATTTTTGTTTAACTTTTTTGAGGGAAATTGGGTTGACAAGAGTCCCTATAATGCATAATAGGAGTTGAGACAATGTTTAATAAGTTCCTGCGTCTCATTCCTATCAGTAAATATTATTGTTTCTAGGTATTGGAATTCAGCCATTTCTTCGAACTTTCTCTCATTTCTCATTAACTGTCAATTTCTATCACAATATATTTTTTCGTGTGACCATATATTTAAACATAGGCTCAATTCTGGAAATTATGCATTGCAGAGACTCTTGATGTCCCAACTCCTTTCAAAAAACGTTAAACTGAAAATATATAAAACTATTATTCTACCAGTTATATTATATGGGTGCGAAACATGGACTCTTACTTTAAGAGAGGAAAGAAGATTACAAGTATTTGAGAATAAAGTACCTAGGACAATTTTTGGACCAAAGAGAGATGAACAGACAGGTGAATGGAAAAGACTACATAACAATGAACTACATGGTCTTCATAGAAAGCCAGATATAATAAGAACAGTTAAGTCTCGTAGACTGCAATGGGCAGGACATGTTGCACGTATGGGGAATGGGAGACTTGCATGGAAGCTTCTTGTAGGAAAGCCAGAGGGAAAACGTCCAGTTGGTAGACCAAGAATGAGGTGGGAGAATAACATTAACTATGATTTGAGGGAAGTAGATTATACAGGGAATGATTGGAAATCATTAGCTCAGGATAGGGATGTATGGAGAGATTATGTCCGTGCGGCCATGAACCTACGGGTTCGATTGTGCCAGTGAGTAAGTAAGTATATATTTAATTATATTGATATTTACCTCCATCCCCAGTGTTTTACATTTATTTAATACTAGCTAACACCCGGCGTGCGCTGCTACGCCTAAATAAATGAAAATTAATGTGCTTTTATGTTTAGTTGAATAAGTGGAAGGAAAAATAACTATACAATTATATTTTTTAGATACTCCGTGTTGATTACCCGGTGTTGCCCGGGAATCTACTTATCTCGATCTTCTTGGCATAAATGAGCTAAAAGACAAAATTCGTTATTGTGAGTTATCCGTAAAAGAATATCCGTCATGTGCTGCACGGGAATCTACGTACTTGTCTCGATCTTCTTGGAATCAATGAAGACAAAAATGGTTATTGTGAGTTATCCGTAAGAGATAAACATATTCTGTCGATTAATTTATTGTGGAGCTTTTTAAGATATTCAATTCTGTGTACATTAATTTTGTGTATTTATGGTTTAGGCAGCGTAAGCCATTTAATCGTCCTTTTTCATATTTTCCACTTCAAAGGGTGATTTTTAAGGGTGTAGGAGTTGAGCATTACAACTCTCTTATATCCTATGTTCATCCCGGGAATCTCCTCAACATTTTGCAAAAAAACTCCATCACAATCAGATCAACGGTATGGCCGCTCATAAATTACGAACAAACAAACAAACATTCATTTTTATATATTAGATAATGTTTTGATTTTTAGTATCTACTCGCTATCGTCTAATAACACACAACATCTTAATATACCAACAGCTTATGATTACCATCGCATTTTACCCTCAAGATATTTGATGGCACGTTCTAGTACAACATTTAATAACAGGGGACATAGTGCATCTCATTTTTTAACCCATTGTGAATTTAAAAAGTATTTTTAATATTTTTGCCTATTCGCATCCTGTTCTTTGTGGCATTTAAACACTTCGAATATGTCTAAATTTTTAGGAATTCCGAAATCTCCATATATCGATTAACGAAAATTAAATTAAATGTTAACACTTTTTTCTTTTGGATATAAAAGTATTTATTATTATATTACTGTATGTATTATTTCACTAAAATGTTAAATAATTTATATTGAAAATTACTATTTTACCGAAAAGGGATGTTTTTTTTTTCCGGTTAACTTCATGTATTTTGACATCTGTACTTTAATATAACTTTTACCTGAATATAGCTTTTAACCTTGTATAAATTGACATTGTAGCGTTTACATTCAAATTACTAACGTAATTCAAGTTATATAATCTGTACTAAACGTCATAGCATGCGAATATATCTTTTATTCCCATATTTGATTTAAAATGATAAAAATATCTTCAAGGATATAGGCTATCGCGATTTGAATATTCATTATTGGTATGAGTACTTAATACAGTAAAACTTGTTTAATCCGGAACGTGAATAATGCGGAAATATGCCCAATGTGAACGAATGTATTGGTCCCTGCGAAATAATAGTAATTTTGCGTGTATTTATTTTACATAAAAGGGAATCTGTTCAACGCGGAAACGGAATGATATTTCCATATAATTCATGAAAAAATAATAAAACGGAAAGATAGAGAGATAAATAAATTAGTTTCCACCTCATTGAATACTCATTAGGCCAGAAAACAAAAAAAGAATTATTCCTGCCGTCGGGTGAATTCTACGTGTACCTGAAATTTTCTTTCGGCCTCACTGTACACCCATTATGCGAAATACAGATGCTGTACCTGTCTTAAAAATAACCATTGCACCGTAAAATCTTAAATTAATGTAAGTTTAGGGACCGATCTTTCACTGGTAGCGTTCTGAATTTACGGAATAAAGATGGCTAAAACGTATGTTTCATTGTCATTAAACGAAAAAGTGAAAGTGATTGAACATAAAATAAAAAACTCTCAGTGCGCGAAATAATGACTAAATTTAAATGTGGAAAAACTCAAGTGTATGAAACTTAAAACACAAAGAAAGAATAATGAATGAATGGATGCAAAGAAATGGTCAAAAGAAGAGAAAGCTAAAAAAAGTAAAATAAATAAAAATAAAGAAATCAACGAAATAGTGTGGGAGTGTTTTACAAGTGCACGATTAAAAAATCTCCAAATTTCCGGACCGATGCTCCAAAGTCTAGCTCTAGCTGTTCTAAATTCTTAGGGAATAACGATTTCAAGGCATCTTCAGGTTAGCTGGACAGTTTTAAAAGACGACACAATGTAGTATGGCATGGAATTTGCGGGAAACCAAAGGATGTAGACAAAAGTGTCGTTAGTGAGATGAAACCGAAACTGCATTAATTTCAGGATACGCACCTAAGAGACATTTTTAATGCTGACGAAACGAGACTGTTTTTTTCGCGCGTTACCGTCGAAGTCGCTCGTACATACTATACTTCACTTTTCAACGGCAGAGGAACGACATTAACCCAAGGTACATAAAAAATATATATACGATGCTCTAGAATCTAAGATTATTGATAAGTTTTAATTTTTTATAATTAGTTTGATCCTTCCGGGAAATTCTCGTATAAGACTTGAAAGCATAATAATAGTTCCTTCGATTTGTTGCTGGCCAAAGGAAGGCAAGACCAATTGAGTTCAAATCGGATCCCCAAAGCTGTTTATAATTATATACCAAGAGGACGAAGATCACTGGGCCGTCCTATGAAACGCTGGAGGGAAAATTTTCTATAGGATCTTAACAGGCCTTGACCTATTACTTGGAAGGAAGAAGAAGAAGAAGAAGACTTTTTATAATGCGGAATTTTGTGTAATGCGGAAAAATTCCGCTTTGAGCAAGTTTTACTATATTATGTTCAGTTATATTAAAATTGACTATTGTTTTTAATATCTTGTATATTCTTCGTAATTTTAGTATTACATTTTGAATCTTATCTATTCACAGCTTAATGTATATAATGTTCTCCTATTCCGATTGAGGGTCTTTCCACTTTTCAGCGGTTGCCCTTTTTACCAGCCGGCTGCTGGCCCTTCACATCCACATCTGCCAATCACAGAGGTAGATGATCAACAGCCAGTGTAGGGGTGACATGTGGTTAGCATGTCGAGTCCCCACGCCGTTATAGCTAGTTCCTCAACCTGGAGCCGCTACTTATTGTAGCTACCCAAGCCTCACGATGCTGGGTGGGCACCGGTCCCATTCTGGCCGAAATACCATGAGAAAATTTCTTCCCTCATGGAGACTCGAACCAGCGCAAGTCCCGTAGCTCTGCGCCAAGGTTTCCTACCTTAACCGCTCGGCTACGGCGCGGGACATATAATGTTCTCAACTATGTTATTATGGATGCGAATTGTGTGCTTACTGCACCAAACGGCTAGAAAATGCAGTCTTGAATTATAAATAAATATTTAATATTTGTGTACTGTCAGTGGATTGAAATAATCTAACGCAGCATTTCTCAGCCTTTTCCAATAACTTGTGGGTCCTAAAGGGGGATTCAGTAGGTCGCGAAGCCCTTCCAATGTAATAAGAACTAGCAAAATTTTTATTTTACAATATAGAATTGTAACAAAATTATTTGTTTTGGCACTTCGTTTTCAAAATTATTTTTTTTACGTTTGCAATTATAGCAGGATTTATTCAATGATATCCCCTGTTTACAGAGCTTTCAATGAATCCTAAGTGATTAAAAGTTCAATTTATAATTATATTTACAGGAGTAAATTTAACTTTTTTCCCTCAACATACGACTTTTAATACGACTTTTAATAATATGACCAGCTAATACTCGGTGTGCGCTGCTACGACTAAATAAATGTTAATGTGTTTTATGTTTAGTTGAAAAAGTAAAAGGAAAAATAATTACAGATTTATATTTTTAGATACCGGCGTTGCTAGGGACTCTACTTATCCCGATCTTCTTGACATAAAAGAGCTAAAATACGAAAATTAATGTATTTTATGTTCAGTTAAAGGGAACATTTATATCGTAATTATTTTTAGATACCCCGTGCTCTTTACCTGGCGATGCCCTAGAATCCACTCATCCCGATCTTCTTGGCATAAATGAGCTGAAAGACGAAAATTAATTAAATTGAATAAGTAAAATGAAAAATAATTATTAATGTATATCGTAATTATTTTAAGATTCCCCGTGCTGATTACCCGGTGTTGCCCGGGAATCTACTTACCTCGATCTTCTTGTCATAAATGAACTAAAAGACAAAATTCGTTATTGTGATTTATCCGTAAAAGAATGCCCGCCATGTGCTGCTATGCTTGCACAGGAATCTACTTACTTGTCTCTATCTTCTTGGCATCAGTGAAAGACAAAATTGGTTATTGTGACATCCGTAAGAGATAAATATGCTGTCGTGGACGTTTTGTAGAGTTTTTTTTTTGAGATATTCAATTCTGTGAACATTAATTTTGTGTATTTGTTATGGTTTAGGCAGCGTAAGCAATTTAAGCGTCCAAAGAACTACTTTTTTTACGTTTTCCACTACAAAGGACGATTTTTAAGGGTGTAGGAGTTGAGTATCACAACTCTCTTATAGTCTATGTTCATCCCGGGAATCTCCTAAACATTTTTCAAAAAGCCCCACCACAATCGGATCAACGGTATGGTCGCGCATAAAGTACGAACAAACAAACAAACCTTCATTTTTATATATTAGATTGATAAGTAAGAAGAGTGCAGCCCATGTTTTACCCCCTCTGTGCTATGTGAAATCAAGGGAAAACTCGAGACACTTGCATCACATATACACCTTATTTTGTCCATACATTACATTAGACCGGTATGTAAATTTTAGCCTGTGCTGAATTAGAATAATTTTGTTTTCCAATAACATTTCATACGGTGTTTGAAGAAAGGTTTCAGTACATTTAAGCCAAGTGTTGGAGGGGGAAAAAAAAGCTATGTAGAGTTCTTACTATTATGTATAATAACAATGTAACAATTGTTACCATCAAATATAAAAAGCCAATAACTGACATTCAGCATTTGATGGTGACGACATTCTAACAATTTTCTGTGAATAAATGAAAGTTGTATACAATAGAAACTCTGAGTGATATTAAACTATTTTTTTTTGTGTGGTGGTGCGTTTTATCACACTTACAGCAATGGCAACTATGATTGAAAATTCAACTTCTACATTTCGGGGTTGTCAACCTAAATAACTATACTGCAATAAAATAACTATACTGTAATATTATATATTACAAACCACGTGTGGAAAGTAAAATACTGCCCTCTATATATACTGCGTACAATGTATATACAAAATATATCCAACAGGTAGTGTTAATATACATTATACGAAACAAATCATTGCATTTTAAATTAACTCTACTTTATTTGAAAGAATATAAAACAATAAATACATAATTGCTGCCATTGTAGCCTCTGCCCGCTCCTGGAATCTCCTTCCTCAAGATATCAGGGGTTGCCGCACACTTGGTACCTTTAAGTCACGCTTATACAGTTACCTGTTGTCTAATAATTAATTTTTCTCTATTTATTTAATTTTATACTATGTCATTAATCTTTTCCTGTTTTTTATATATATTGTACATATTATATATTTAATTCGTTAAATTTAGAGTAAATCAAAATACATTATAAATATTAATTGTATTGTATTCATAACTTGTAATCGTTTATATATATATATATATATATATATATATATATATATATATATATATATATATTGTAATTTAGATTTAAGACTATTCTTTGTTTGTATTTTTTTAAACCTGGTTGAGTGGTAGACAAGGCCTTAAGGCCTTAACTCTGCCAGGTAAACTAAAGCTATTATTATTATTATTATTATTAATTATTATTATTATTATTATTATTATTATTATTATTATTATTTTATTACTGATTGGTGTTATGGCCTCATACAATGTCTACTAATAAACATTGCCCACACTGTTAACGTTAGTCAGTTGTTAATAATGAACAAAAATGTTTCCAACACATATATTATTATTATTTTACTATTATTTATTATTTTGAAAACACCATAGCCCAAAAAAATGTACAACGCACGTTTGTGAAGTGTTTATCAGAATATCGGAAATTTAAAACTCGCCATCGCTCGGTTTTTAAACATTTTCCTCGCTTCTGTAAAAAACAATTTCCCAACCTCGCATCGTAATATACTATTATAAGAAAGAAACATGTCATTTAACAACTAATGTTAAATTCATGAAACATATTTAGAAGTACATTAATTACTAAAATTGAAGAATTCTGTTAGTTTACGGAACTTCTGCCTGACAGTTTTTTGCATATGCACTTGTTAATAAACCTTAGCTTTGTTTTTAGAGATACAAAAGTATGTTTTTGATGAACAGAATGTAAATCAAAATTGTGATGGAAAAATGTTGTGGAGATTGCTTATGCAGGATTTCACGCACGAGGGTTGTCACTATTCACGGAAGCAAGGCTTGAAGAGGATTTTTTAGAGCACTCAACCTGATAAGCGAAGAGGGTGTCTTCTGAAGGGACTGCAGTCATCGTGAAATACGGCTCTGAAGAGCAGGGGAAACGCATGTGCTTGCGATTTTGTGAGATCATTCAGAATTAATTCCTCACGACTTTAAGCCCCTGCGTCAGAAGGGAGTTAACTAGAAGTGAATCATGGAATTGTTTTAGTCCTTACTAACGAATTTCGATAGGAATCTCGGCTACCAGATGAGGTCCGTGAATTTTAAGAGTTAATGAGAACGTTATCAGTTATTTATCTTCATCATCATCTAATTCACTGGCACTATCGAATCCGAAGGTTCATCGCCGCGCGTACATGAGCTCTCCAAACATCTCTATCCTGAGCTATTGTTTTCTAATCATCCCTTGTATAATCAACTGCCCTCAAATCATGGTTAATGTTATTCTGCCACCTCCATCTTGGCCAACCTACTGGACGCTTTAGCTTTGGTTTTCCTATAAGGAGTTCCCGATTCCGATTGAGGGTCTTTCCACTTTTCAGCGGTTGCCCTTTTACCAGCCGGCTGCTGGCCCTTCACATCCACATGTGTCAATCACAGAGGTAGATGATCAACAGCCAGTGTAGGGGTGACATGTGGTTAGCATGTCGAGTCCCCCAGCAGTTACAGCTGGTTCCTCAACCTGGAGCCGCTACTTATTGTAGCTACCCAATTGCCTCACGATGCTGGGTGGGCACCGGTCCCATACTGGCCGAAATACCATGAGAAAATTTCTTCCCCCATGGAGACTCGAACCAGCGCAAGTCCCGTAGCTCTGCGCCAAGGCTTCCTACCTTAACCGCTCGGCTACGGCGCATTCCTCATTCGTTGCACATGTCCTGCCCATTAAGTATACGAGACTTAATTGCTCTTATTAAATCTGGTTTCTGCAGCGAATTTTGGTTTTTAACTAAAAGACAAGAGAAAATCATAGAAGCAGCTGAAATGAGATTTCTGTGAAGTGTATCTGAGTGCAAACTTCTAGATAAAAGAAGAAGTGAAGATATTAGAAATGAGCTAAATATTTTTAAACTTTTAGATAAAATAAAATAATCTATAAAAACTAGAAAGAACATGTTCAAAGAATGAAAGATGAACGCATACCAAAAATTATACTTAGTTACAAACCAAAAGGACACAGGAATATTGGTAGACCCAAAAAGAGATGGATTCAACTTTTTGAATATGAGACCTAAACAAGCCACATGGGCTTAATCCGTGATTGTTGTTGTTGATGATGATGATGATGATGATGAAATCTGGTTTCCCATAAATATCATGTAGTTCACTATTATGCAGTCTCCCTATTCCCCTGTCTGTACAAGTCTCTTTAGTACAAACTATTTCCTATGAACTTTGCATGATTAGAAGAAATCCTAAATGTTCAATGATGCTCGTATATATCATCATTATAATATATTGAACAAGAAAAATATTGTTTATATTCTACATAAAATTGAATTCATACTTTGTAAGCAATTTAAAAATAATAAATAAACTCCCTTCATTTTAACTATTTGCTATTTAATTTACTATATTTTATGCCGATTTTTGCTGTTGACTATTATTTTCCTTAAAATGTATCTCAAGTAATATATTTATATGACGGCTCCGTGGTGCAAGCGGTAGGCGCTCGCCTCTCACCGCTGGGGTCCTGAAATCGAGTCTCGGTCACTCCATGTAGGTTTCATGGTGGACGAAACGGAGCTTGGGCAGGTTTTTCTCGGGGTTTCTCCCGTTTTCTCCAGTCACAGATTTCATTTCACCATTTCTCCATACTCACCTCATCCATTTCGTTTCATTTCGTTCATCCGCCCCTGTGACGGTATGTGAGTGATGGTCGACCAACACCCTTGTAGTTCACAGACCTACATAAATATTGGGGCTTCATGACATCTCATTCCTCGAGCCGACTCTGAGTTGGACACTGGCATTATTATAAAAAATTGATTTTTCACGTTAATATAAATTTATAATCTGCTAACATCGAAAACTCTCTTATGAGAGATAACATGGTTTACTTTTAAAATCAGGCAAGTGTCATAATTTAATCATTGTTATAAAAATATCTTCTTCTTCTTCACGGGCTAGGCATACTGCCTGTTCCGCCTCACAGTTGTTTTGTCCATCTTTCCTCTGGCCTTCCTTGATCCTGTTGGCTACTTTTGATAATGTTGTTACATCCATTCTTTCTACAAGTCTAAACCATTCATCTCTGTATTCTTTGATTTTTTTCATTTAGTGGATATATATATATATATATTTAACTCTATCTTATGTATTCATTATTTATCCAATCCAATCTTGTGCAGTCTTTCGTTCTTCTAAAAAATAAGTGTTATAAAAAGCATATAACTTGATATATCTATTGTAATATTATTATTCAGTGTAAAATCAGAATACAAAAGTGACATTCTTAAATTATTGCAGTACTTTAGGCTATATAACAGAAAAAAAAATTGTTTTGTGAAATATCTTGTTAGTCAAATCATTAGATTAATAAAACTTCCTTAAGAATATTTATCAATGATAACTACCTTCCCTGACAATTACACTTATTTTAAGTAACTTTGCTAATCTACTTTTTCTGTTATCGTTTAAATTTAGTTGAATGGGAAATATATCTTGTTGTATTAATAATAATTATATTTAATTTGTAATTTAGTAATGTTTTATAAGTTCATTGCAAACCACAGGAAACAAGGACTGCCGAATGTTAGAATCATTTAAACGAAATCTTATTCTTTATTTACTTAATCTTTGTTTAAATACTATTCTTAACGCTTATTTATAAAATGTGCGTATATTAACCACCTATCTACCTATAATGGCGTAACCCATTGTAGAACCATAGCCTCTCCTTTGTAAGGAGTTACTAGACCAAGTTAATTTTTATCTAACTTAAGTGCTCATAGATGTCATGGATGGTATGCAGTATACTGGTACTCATTCAATTAAATTTATTATTATTATTGTTATTATTATTATTATTATTATTATTATTTTAGCGTATAAAAAGAAGTGCTGTAGAGGCCTATAGTCAGTATTTTTTAAGATCAGTACAATAAAAAAACTACCAAAGGTTCAACAGGAATAGTAAGGTACAATATATCGTTTATTTTTTTCTGTTTTATAATTTATTATGCCCCCTGTATTAAAGTATCAAAAAAATAAGACTAGAAAAGAAACTATTTTGAAGTTTTACAAAGTATTGGCAGTTCCATCTCTTATCTATGGATGTGAAACCTGGACATTAACAAAGGCAGATAGTAAACAAATAGAGGCTGCTGAGATGAAGATGTTGAGAGCAATAGCAGGATACCAAAGGACCGATAAAAATAAAAACGAAGATATATGAACAGAACTTAATATATTTAATCTCTGTGAAAGAATAAAATATTAAAATGCTTATCTTCAGCACGTATTACGAATGAATGAACAGCGCATACCAAGAAAAATGTATAATTATAAACCAAAAGGGAGAAGAATGTTGGGAAGACCATTGAAGAAATGGTAGGACCAATTCGACCTATAATGAGATCGGAACAGGCCATTGGGCTTAATCCTTGTTGTTGTTGATGATGATGACGACGATGAAAAATATAAAATTAGTACCTGATCTCATACATTGCAGATAAAGATAAATTTATCTCACAACAGGCATTAGAAGACTCTTGGGGTAATAGGAGGTAAAGGCTCCCACCTTTCTAGACAATCGGCGCTAGATTCTAGCCGGGTTCTCAGCCTTGGCGAACGGTCGTCTTGAGCCCAGAACAAGCGTCTGGTGCTCTTTTCCGTTACAGGCTGAGTCAACCCCAGGGCAGCCAGAAGGTTTAGATCAGTTTAAAAATCCTGACCTCACTGGGACCCTAAATCTCGACCTTCCGACTTATAGCATATTCCCGTAACCAATTTTGCTATATTATTTTATATTGTCTTTGGTAATACCTATGTTAATATATGCTTTGTGAAAACTGGTCACTTAATAAATCAGATAAAAGGAACATAGAAGTAGCTGAAATGAAATTCTTACGTTCAGTAGCAGGCTATACATTGTTAAATAAGAAATATAATGAAATAAGAACCGAGTAAAACATCTACTGTGTTATAGATAAAATCCAAAATTTAAGATCTAACTGGCTCCAACATATAGCATATAGAAATAATGACACCCTATAGACTCCCACAAATTTTGCTTCACTTCCAACCCAAAACTAGATGGAGGGATACAGTCTTTTGACGTGGAAATAGGTCTACGGCCCAACTCCATGACGTAGAAGAAGAAGAAGAAGAATTGTATGTTGTAATTTGAATTCCATATATTTATGCTGCTTGAATGCATAAGAAGCTTTATGGCCTTAACTCTGCAAGAGTAAATAAAATATACTGAAATTAATAATAGTAAATTATTATTATTATTATTATTATTATTATTATTATTATTATTATTATTATTATTAATTCAATAGTGAGAAGTGGTGTCACATATGGAGCATAAATTTGGAAATTCAACAAAAACTTAGAACAAAAAGTTATGTCGATGGAAATGGATTTCATAAGGAGAGCAGCAAGATGTTCAAAATTAAAAAAAAATAAGAAATACTGTATTACGGGAAAAAATTAATATTAAATATTCAATAGTAGATAATATAAGCAATTAAATTGGTATGGGCATGTACGACGAATGCAAGAAGAAAGGTTACCCAGGAAAACAATGGAATGGTGTCCACCTGGAAGAAGAACGAAAGGAAGACCTCGAAACTTGTAAATTGAAGAAATAAGAACTGGAATGAGAACAAGAGGACTGGAGGATATGGAGTGGATGGATAGAGACGAGTGGAGAAGGAAAATAAAACTTTAGGCACAGAAAGAAGTGTAAACATTAAAAATTTATATATAAATAAAATTATTATTATTATTATTATTATTATTATTATTGTCATTATTATCTTGTAAGCCATAAATATCCTAATATGTATTGGTAGCGTAGAAATGAATAAATTATATCCAGGATTAAATACGAAATAACAAAAGAAGATTAAATCCTTATCTATACACGACACGTTGCATTATGAGATTCACTCAATATCGAATATTCCTTTACGCAAATGAAGGAACATGTATTAAATTGACTGACATTGCATTATGTTAACATGGCAATCCTGTGTTCTATCAGGGCAATCTTGTCAGTCAATAATGTGCAGGTATTAACCAACTAATGTTAGTTGAGAACACTGATACGCTGTCCATTCCAATTATTATATGTATGTTGGATTCTAAGACTGAAAACTACCAATGAAAAGAAAAAAGTGTGATCTATCTGTAACAACGTGAAATTTTAACTTTAATTAGTTTTGCCATTATAAAAACAACAAAATCCACTGAGATAATTTTGTTTCACAGTCACAGAAAGACATGAGGTTAATCTTTTTTATTGTAAAAAAACTTCATAAACATTATTATTCGATGGATGATTTGCGAACTAATGCCGTGTTATCCCGCGTACACTCGCTTTACGTCAGTCTGTGGCGTCGAGGAGTGCAGTGCAGTTGCCCTAAATAAGCTGAGTAAGTACTTCATTTACTATTTATTCCTACTATACATGGTTAATATCTACGTCCTTGCGAAGCAGCAACAGTACTGCTATGACTGAAGGTAAATGTTCCGCAGTGTCGTATTATAAATTAAGGGTCGATTCTATTTTTAGGTTGAAATTCAATAACAAAAACATGTTATTAGAAAGGCCTATATGCAATAACTTAAGTCAGTAACACAAATTTATTTAAGATATTAACAGAAATTCAACTTTTTTTCTTATTCAGTTTTTAAATACAAAAAAACTTATATAATATTTTCTTGTCTATGTTAAAAAATAGTTGAAGGGAAAGCTCCTCTGAAATGTCTCTAGAAAAAACCCACTGCATTAACGTAATATTGGTTCAGTAAAATGAGTGTTGATTTTTTTATGAGATGCGATATAACCCTACCAGTTATATTCAAATTCAACTATAATATACTCTATTTGGGATGTCCCGGGTTCAAATCCTAGTGTCAACCACTTGATTTCCGTGGTTTTATTCAGCCGTCAATAGAAATTTTGAGTTGAAAATGTATTTCTAGGCTTCGTCCTTTCATTGCATCGTTAAAATAGTAGAGCCGAATAATAATTAAATACGTAATAATAATAACTAATAATAATATTTAATAATAATCTATCTATAATGGCGTAGTCCATTGTTGATCCATAGCCTCTCCTTTGTTAGGAGTTGCTACAACAAGTTAATTTAGTTGCCTTATTTACCCATAGATGTCATGAATTTCATGCGGTCAACATAACCGACTGAATGAGACATCTAGCAGGCAACTAAGGTATTACTAGGATGTTTTGAGATCGGTGAATTTTGCATAGAGGATTTTTATTCAGGCTTAAGGATCTTTTATGTGCCTGAAAATATTCAGACTCAGGACCCATGGCTTAAAGTTCCTCCCGGAGGACTAGCTCCTTGGATTTTTCCATCCTAAAAATCCATCGACCCCAGTCGGGTTTGAACCCGCGGTCCTCGGGACTGGAGACAAGGAGCACAACCACTAGTGTCCACCGCGAATAACTAATAATAATAATAATAATAATAATAATAATAATAATAATAATAATAATAATAATAATAATAATAATAATAATAATAATAATAATAATAATAATCGAATAACTAATAATAATAATAATAATAATAATCGAATAACTAATAATAATAATAACAATAATAATAATAATAATAATAATAATAATAATAATAATAGTCTCGAGCCGTACTAGAGCGGTTTAAGGCATCAGGTTACTTCGCGAAGAGCTATGTGATCTGCCTGGTTGTAGTCTCCATGGGGTAATCAATGTTTACGCCACTCTGGTACCGATGCCCACCCAGCATCGTGAGGAATTTGGATATCCATAATATGTAGCAGCTCCACATTGAGAGAAACCTGATATAACGGATGAGATTTCTGACATGCTGCCCATAAGTCACTCATATTGGCTGAATGAATGCCCATCTCCATGATTAACACATGTGAATATGAGACCAGCAGTCGGTTGGTAGGCCAAGAAAATTGTAGGACTCTGGCACCATCATGAAATGCTTTCATAAGTCATTAATATTAAACATTTACATAGACGGCACATAATATCATAGACTCGTATATTATCCTAATTTTCTACCACTAGATTTATCATAAGTAATGCCACGAATGATTTCCAAATTATCTAGATAAATTCACTCCTCACTTCGTGAGTCGTGAATTTATCGATAATTTGGAAATCACTCGTGGCATTTGTTAGGACTATTTAACGAATAAAATTAAGCTGTTTACTCACAAATAATTATTTAAATATAGCTATTTTAAAATATTTATTTATTTAATGTAAACGGCGATGTTTGAAAACAAATGAGAAACGATCGGTACGCTTCATTTGCTTCTTTTGTTCGTCACTGCAACCAGATCATATTATTTATTGCCAAAGGAACGCAATATTGTAAGATTGCACTCTAGTGGAGAAAAAATGAAACACATCAAACTGTATATTAATTCATTTCTGATGTCCTATGATGTAAATATGACAATTATATTTTTTCTGGGAAAAAATACATAAGAAAGTGCAAACAGTGGTTTCTTTTTTTGGTGGTATAATCAATTGCTACAAATGTTTTTATATTATCTATCGCATGCGCTTTCTGCTGACATTCATGCACTATATATACAATCTGGTAGCCGTATTTCTTAATGAGTCAGTCACTGCAAAATAATGCTATGACCTATTCAGAATGTTAAAAAGGAGGTGCTTTCTTTATTATGATAAACTTTAGTTGGTCATTTCTAGGCGAAAATCATTGTAACGTGATTGGTCATTGACTCACATTTGGGGCATGAGTTAAATAGCCTCTATAATAATGTCCGAGTATTTCTTATATTGCCAAATTCCTTGTTTAAGAAATTATGTTAGGAAAAATATAGCGTAGGCCTATGGTTTAATTTGATGTATTATTTAAACGAGTTACTTACTTTATTAGGCCTTAAACTATTTCCAGTTTAATATCGGATGAAATATTCATTATAAAGGTAGTATTTGACTCATGAATCTAACAATTTTTTTCATATGGGCCTAAATCAATTTACTCTAATCTCTGGATTCGAGAGATTCCAAATTATAATTTAGTTCACCAACAGAATCTACCGATATACTGATATAACATATACAAAAACATCATCAAGGGTAAACATCGTTACCTCTGATATAGCGGACCGAATTCGATTCACGATTAGGTTGAGTTTTCTCAACGGAGGCGAATTCGTGGAAATTGGAGCCACAAATCTCCAAAAATTGTCAGCTTCATAATTACAAATCATAAAAATAAGTTAAGTTTTAATTATTCCACTGGATAACTTATTGAGACATTTCGATCAGTATGCCACATAGTTAGAATAATAAAATCTTAAAAGACTGGGATTTTTGTTCCATCTACATCGCCTGGAAGAAACAGACATTGCCAGTAGAGTCACATTCTCTAAAATTGAGAGAAAAAGAAAAATTGGAAGACATATTGCCAGATGACTTTACAATATGGAACAGGATACGAAAATTATGGGAGTCCAGAGTTTGAGAAGGAAGACGGAAAACAGAAATGGATGGAGGCGCATAGTTGGGGCGGTCAAGGTTGTAGCACCGAACATGAAGATGGTGATGGCACATGTCTCTAAATAATACGATTTTGGCTCTACCTATAATTGCGAAGCAGAATTCCCCAAGCGTTGGATTGTTCACCCAACAATAGGGAACGTGAGTGGGCTTAGACCTTTGTAAGACAGATTAGTTTTATCCCATAAGCAGCGTAGTAACTGTCTAGAATGCCTAACTTCACAGATCATATATAGCAAAGTTGCGATAAAGTTGCTGAACAGTCACGCAAACGATCCGATATTCTACCTTTTCATGCATTTAGTAGAATGTAAAACATCACTTCAATTAAGGTAATGTGAAAATTAAAATGTTATAAAACAATAACAGTTCCAGTGCAGATGTATGGAAGTGAGTCTTGGATTGTTACAAAACGAGAAAAAAGTAAATTACAAGCTGCAGTTGTGAGGTTTCTTGTAGAGTGAAATGATACAAAAGAAAAGCTGTGGCACATAATAATTTTCCTTCAGAATTAAATTTTACAATGTAAATGATAAAATGGAGGACTATAAACAAAAAAAAAAAAAACGGAAAGAACATAGTTTTTTAATGTCTAATGAACGAATTCCAGCACTGATACAATAATATCAACCTAAAAACAAAACAGATACAGGGCGTCCTAGGAAGACTTGGAAGTGAGTTCAAGTGGACATGAAACAGTTTTAATGCCTAAGCAATGAATTATAGATGATGATCGACGTTAGACAGACCCGTTAGAGGGACAGAATTCAATTCGAATCATCATCTGCTCTGGGTGAAAATCAGAGAACGATTATAACATATGAGAGTAACAAACACTACAAATGATTCTGAAAAAAAAAATTGAGTTAAAAACATTAGAAAGTATGAACAGAGGCAAGAATACCAGATCAAAATTTTTAATAGACTTTTAATACTGGATTGTTCAGATGACGCTGTACATCACGACAATTCAAGCATGAGCTTCGTGGCTCGAGATAAAGGCCCGTAGGAGAACTCTAATGGAGAGCTCCGAATGATCATTATTATACCGAGACCACATCAAAGACAACACGAATATTTAAGGCAAGAGAAATCATTCACTCATATTCATTAAATCGAATGTGATAATGTAAATTATATTATCTTATATATATGATAAAGAGAGATAGCAATAGATGTGCAATTTAAATAATGACGTATTAATAGTTATAATACAAAAAATACATTAATGTATGGTCAAATCTATTAGATATGTAATAAACAATATAATATCATAATCGCGTCGTCTTCAAGGATTAGACCTTGGTTTGTTCCGACTCAAAATTGCTTACGCTATCTCTGTAAAGGTCAACCTATATTTCTTGTCCTCGAATTTATAAAACAGTTCTGGTCATCCTGGTGCTTGATTCGTAGGACACGGTTTCCTCCAATTTTTTTCTATATACACCGTGTCCCATTCAACCCTTCCACATTTTAATTAATCATAACTCTCAAATTATGCGGAATTATGAAATGAGGTTGGTATTAAAAGAAAGAGAAACTCAAAGAATTTTTGTTTTCAGTGTTGCAGTTAATTCACCTGTCGCATGTTGGGAAATAATGACATAAAACAGAATGGCGACTCCTCAGCAATGAGCACAAACTGTTTTCTGGTATGCAGAGACGAAGTCAATAATTACAGGGCAAAGAAATTACCGGAGAGAATATGGAGGGCATGCACCTGATGGGAAGACATTAAGGCATGGCTTGAAGTTTCTGGCGACTGGAAGCGTTATAATAGAATCAGGAGGTGCTCGTACACGTATGGAAATTAGAAGAGGATTTCAAAGAAGTCCACAAAAATCAATTCGCCAAGCTTCCCGGCAGTTCAATGGACATGTTGGACAGAACTTGGCACGAAATCGGATTCAGACTTGATATTGTTCGTGCTACTAATGGTGCATATCTAGAGATGTTTTAATGTGTGGCAATGTGTTGCAATGAACATTCTTTGAGTTTCTGTTTCGTTTAATACCGGCCTCATTTTATAATTCCGCATACTTTGTTAGTTATGATTAATTAAAATGTGGGAGGTTTTTAATGGGACACCCTGTATTTCTATTACTGTTATGATTGGTTCTATGTTCAATTCCTATTTTATATCAGAGGCCTACTTCTTTTGTGATCTAATAATGTATTTCCATTTACAAAGCGAAGCCATTTCATTTCTGAAACTTCGATTTGTCTTAAATGATCAGAGGTAAGTACCCAACATTACGTCCATAAATAAGAGAGGCAATGCAATAGTTTTAGCAGCGTTTCTCGTCTTGCGTTGTATTCTAATGTTCGCTGTATTGTACCACACAAGTGTCTGAATCTATTCAATCATTGGATAAATATTTTATCTAAAATAGGAAAAACGTACCCTATCATTCCATACACTGGTAATGTGTTTTTCAGCAGTCTTAAGGTATTGTGTGCGCACGTGACACAGGGAATTTCATGTCTTTGCATGCTATTTTGGTACATTTTATGATATTACATATATGATTTTAAAGCTTTAAATACATTTTTATAAATTAAATTACTATAATATTTTTAGAATTACTATGTTTTACTACGGTTTAAGTTTCTCTCGTGACTTTACAAATGCAATTCTGATAGATTATGGAAAATACAGATATGATAAAGTAAAATAGGTAGGCCACATCCTATTGACAACCGTATGGGAATACCCCTTCCGTTCCTTGTGTATGCAGTTTTTATATTGATAATAATGATAATAATAATAATTGTTATTATTCAAATATGCCTATCTAAGAACAATAATTGTAAACATTAAACATAGAAAGAATTAAACATAGGTTCACTCTGAAATCGTATGTTTTTATCCATTACAGGAACTCACGTCAGTCCAATTTGTCTAAAAAATCTTAAACTAATAATAGGCTATATAAAACTTTTATTCTCCCAATTATATTATATGAATGGAAAACTGGTATTTTACTATAAGAGAAGAGAATATATTACGAATGTTTGAGGATAAAAGTTCTTAGGAAAATTTTGGACAAAGAAAATAAATGAAAACGAACAGACAATTAAATAGAGGAGACTACATAACAGGAGCTACATAACGCCGTAAAGTAGTTGGTTAAAGTAATACACCAGAAGTCGGATGGTCGAAGTTCGATTTGCGGTGGGACCAGACTTTTAAACTGACCTAATCCATTTGGCGGCACCATAGCCCTGGGATCGAGTCGGCCTCTGACGGAATTGAGTACCAGGCTCTTGTTATTGGGATAAAAGCGGTCATTACGTAGGGGTGACAACCCGGCTGATATCTCGTGCTAATTGTATAGAAAGTTGGAACCTTAACTCCTAATTCCACAAGGGCCTTTTAAGGCCATTTCATGATCCTTACGGGACGCCAGATGTAATAAAAACAGTTA
Source organism: Diploptera punctata (assembly GCA_030220185.1). Lineage (NCBI taxonomy): Eukaryota > Metazoa > Arthropoda > Insecta > Blattodea > Blaberidae > Diploptera > Diploptera punctata. Next base: position 127,577 of record JASPKZ010007182.1, on the reverse strand, counting down.
AATTTCTTAGATTAAATGGACAAGACATGTTGCACGAATAGGGAAAGAAAGAGGATATGGAAACTACTTGTAGGAAAACCAGAAGGAAAGCGTCCAGTAGATAGAACAAGATTGAAGTGGGAGAATAAAATTCATCATGCTGTGTGGGAGGGGAATTTATAGGAGATGATTGCAAAACATTAGCTTAGGATAGGGGTGTACGTAGAGGTTATGTCTATACGGATATGAACTTCTGGGTTCTTTAGTGCCAGTGAGTTAATTAGTGATTAATAATAATAATAATAATAATAATAATAATAATAATGATAATATGTTTTACCGATAACTTTATAACGGGAAGTTTTTCTCTTCCGCTTATTGGGGGACAAATTGCATGCATATAGACCTACCTCCTTTGTCCTTCTTGGAGACATGGGTGCTCCCTTAGCCGGAGTTTCTTGACTAACTTAATTTAGTTACGTTTATTTTCCTATAGATGTCAGTGAATGACATGTGGTGAGCACATTGCCTCAATTAGATATCGAGTAGACAACTAAGATAGGTTAATACTCGGATGGTAAAGTAGGTGACATATGTTTTCAGAAGCACAAATTTAGGCTTGAGGTTGTTATACGAGCCCGAAAATTCTTCAGATTCGGTACCCATGGCTCAAAGTCCCTCGCGGAGGGCTTGTCCCATAGAGTTTTCCATTCTAAAAATGGCTGCTGTCAGGTTTGAACCGGCGACATTTGGGACTAGAGGCAAGGAATTACCATTACATCACCGCTGTTGAGGACAAACTACATAGTTACTTAAAATTATGAGTTATCTGTAACTGAATAACTTATTTAGACTTATAAATACTCTGGCATTTGGGTAAAGGTATGCAAGTCCGATTTTAATGATTTTTATTTTGTAGATTAATATGTGAAAAATACAGCATTTTATTCCTCTATCATTTCCTATGGCATATCTCCCTTGGTCAGAAACTTTGAAAATCTCCGATTTATTGTTAATATTTGGATATTAAATAAACTCTCATGTAAAATATATTTTCAGACTTACATACGTGGGGTCTTCTATGGCTGCTATTAATACAGAAAAATTATAATCACAACCTCATGGGTTTCCCAAAATAAACCGTATGCTGAACAAAACTATATGTTCCATGATATTATTATAGGATTTATATATATTATCAAGAAATATTATTAAATTTATCGAAATTATTTGCACAATAGGCTATATTATCAAATTTTAAGCTTATTACATGAATAAAATGTTATTAATGTGATTATATTATTTTGGCGATAGGCAGAAACACCTTAAATATATAGTTCTGGGTCTGTAGATATATTATAAATTTCTAGCATAATCAATTATTAAACAAGTAGGCCTACTTATAAAAGTATTTATAGAAAAAATAATCATTGGTGGAAATCATTTAAAAACGTTAAATAAAATTGTTTATCCGGATAAATTATTTCAAATAATTTGAACCTAATATATAATAACTCCGATTGCAAAACTAAAATAATCTTCTTTATTAAGAAATTATCTACAATATGGTAGTTTCCGTACAACCCATTGTAAATTTTACTCCTCAATAAATCCCTATTGTTTGCATTGCTCTCTGTTAATCCTCTCGATACCATACTCCTATGCACTCCTTGAATCCACTGTTCTCTTAGTCTCCTTTCTTCTGTTGCCCTCTGCTTCAAAATGTAATACAATATTTGGTATCCTGCCATCTGACATCCTCTTTATGTGGCCAAACCTTTTCAGTCTTCGTTCTTACAATAACTTGTAGAACATCTATTATTTCTCTGATTTTCTATTTCTAATATTGTCTCTTCTTAGAATCTACAAGCCCTCCTCCAAAAGTCAATCTGTCGCCAGTAGTTTATGTGCTTGGTCTCTGCTTAATGTCTACTTTCCGTACCATACAATTGTATACTCTCCATCAATGAACTATATATATAAGTTTGTTTAGTTTTGTTTATAATGTTTCTACTCCACATCACCGAATTTAACATTCCAGTTGATTTCCTTCCATGACTTACCCTTTTGTTTATCTCAGAATTCCATGTTCCTTCTGACTCTCATATTGAGCTTGTTTAATGTCTTCATTTTCTCATTTTCAACCTCCAAATATTCAACCATTTGCATTGTAGATGATAGGTATTCTGTTCTATTGAAATTAATATTTAATCCCCAATTTTTATCAGTTTTCTTACTATGTTGGAAGCATCTTCGATGTCTTGTGTAATTAATACTTGGTCGTCCACAAACAAGAGTTGATGTAAATAATAATTTTCATTCAAAGGAATTCTCACACTAAAACAATAAAACCATAGTTTAAAAATGCTACGTTTTGTTAAATTTCTATTGTTATTGTTTTTATTTCGAGAGTTAGTCGATCTTAGTAGAATAGGGCAGAAACACCTTAAATATATAGTTCTGGGTCTGTAGATATATTATGCATTTCTAGAACAATCCATTATCAAACAAGTACTTATAAAAGTATTTATAGGAAAATTAATCATTGGTGGAAATCATTTAAAAACGTTAAATAAAATTATTTATCCGGATAAATTATTTCAAGTAATTTGAATCTAATATTCGTAATATATAATAACTCCGATTTCAAAACTAAAATTATCCTCTTTATTAAGAATTTCTCTACAATATAGTAGTTTCCGTGTAGCCCATTGTAAATTTCATCACTCTCTGTTAATCCTCTCTAGAATTCTAGAGACTAGTAGACTAAACAAGGGAATATAAAAAATAGTGATAATGTAAGATAGCTTGTAGGTAGGTACAGCAAGACTTACATTATTTCTCGATATTATGTTGTCATAAAAAATGTTTTCTTTACGGGAACACAAGAGTTGAGGGTGATTTATTGGATATTTTCTATGAGAGAGCCCACACAGATATTCTTGTTCGTTATATGTGTTGCGTAGGTTTCATTGTAACAAGACTTGGACATTAATTGGCTATCAAAATGAGAAATGATCATAAGGAACTGGCATTATCTTTACGAACTCAGGTGGTCGAAGCTGTTGACTTTCATTATTTTATTACATCAATAACCAGAGACGATTATGGCGAATTAATTGCTTTTTGTATCGAATGATTCAAGAAGTGTGTAGAACACCCCAATCTTATACATGTCCGTACAGAGAATTGTCATAAGGAAAGGAAATATGGTTGCAAGACAGTACTCTCTATTAAGGAAATAATATATTGACAACACACATTAGGATAATTAATTTAAAAAGTAGTACATGGACATCTCAAGAGGATGGCATCTGATAGAATGCCTAAGATCTTGGAGTGGAAAATAGATAGGAAGAGAAGAAAAGGAAGACCTAAAGAAGGTTGGAAGAACGGTGTGAAAAAAGTATGAATTAATTGGGGCGTACAGATGAGGATGTTCAGGACCACTACAACTGAAGAAGGCGAATTTCTTGAGGGTGACGGAAAACTAATGTTTTATGGATACATTTCGAAAAAAAAAATATTTAGAGAGACAACTTGAAATTATTCTAATTATTTTTAGTTCATAAATTATCCTCATCGGTTTAAATTTAAATAGATTGGCAGTGCAGAACGGTCTAGAACATTCTCTACGGCACTCGGAGGCAAGCGAGTCCGGTATCAGCGCTTGTCGTTCCCGTAAACGGGGTCTGCTAAACTCGGCTATTAAAATTGTAATATTCCTATTATTTATTAACTCTGAAAGCAAGGGTAGAAAGAGGAAGAGAAAAACTGGCTGTAGCTTGCGACTGCAGCAGACCTCTTTCACCGGGAACAAGTGTTTTTATAGACGTTTGAATTTATTTTACATTTTGCACTTTACACTTTGCAGCGATTGAAATTATTGTTTTTCAACTTATTTTCTATCTATAAACGTAATAACTTAAATAAAGTTCTTAGGACGATTTTTGGACCAAAGAGAGATAACAGGCATGCGAACAGAGTAAACAGCGTCAGAGTGAGCTACGTGGTATTCATGGGGAACCAGAAGTAATAAGAACAGTTAAGTCTCGTAGGCTGCGATGGGCAGGGCATGTGGCACGAATATGGAATTAATGAGAGGCATGAAGTCTCTTTGTAAGAAAACCAGATAGATAGGTCCCAGGAGGTAAGGCCAAGAATAACGTGGGAGATTAACATATGTTTGTCCTGTTTAATATGACTATTATTGTAATTTTTTTTTGTATTCATATGTAACATATGTTTGTTCTGGTGAGTGGAAGAGAAGGCCACATGGCCTTAACTCCACCAGGCTAAATAAATCTATTCTATTCTAATATTAACCGTGGTTTGATAGATGTAAATTATACAGGAGAGGATTGGAATATATTAGCTTTGGATAGGGATGTATGGAGAAATTATATCCACGCGATCATGAACCTACAGGTTTGACAGTGCTAGTGAGTTAGTTTTTATAAACTGAAGACTATACAAATAACAACGGGCTATTAGATATGTTGGCAATTAATATAACATTTATTCAGAAAATAAAAGTTGAGTAAATAAAATGCATTTCATTTTACCTTTCAAAGTTAAATCATAATTATGATACTTGGGATTGAATCTAGTGGAAAAGTGAGTGGCACGAAATATCGTCACCAAAATTAAATAAATAAAATGATCCTCTCTCTCTCTCTCTCTTTTCATAAATGCATTTATTTTTCTCAAATTGATTTATTTTGGACAAGGAATTCTCACCTCATTCCGAAGCAGCCTCGAGTGTTTATTTGTAGATGTCTCAATCATGTTAACTTTACTGTAACAACATACGTAATGATAAAAACCAATTGCCAATTTGTATGGTTACGCGATGGATGTAGTTGGGATTCTGCTATATTTTACTGAGAATTACGAGAGTGTTTTGTAAATACAGTAAAACTTGCTCAAAGCGGAATCACATGGGACCAATTGTTTTTGCACATTGTATAAAATTCCGCATTATAAAAAACTATAACTTATTAATAATCTTAGATTATAGAGTACCGTACACGACTTTTACGTACCTTGGATTAATTGTTCCGCTGCTTTTGAAAAATGAAGTATAGTATGTATTAGCGACTTCGAGAAAACAGACCCGTTTCGTCAGCGTTGAAAATGTCTCTTAGGCGCGTATCCTAAAATTAAAGTACGTAGTTTCGGTTTTCGCTCACTAACTACACTTTTGTCCACATTCTTTAATCCCCCGCAAATTTCATTCCACACTACATTGTGTCGTCTTTTAAAACTGTCCAGCCAACCTGAAGATGCCTTGAAATCGTTATTCCCTAGAGATTTAGCAACAGCTAGAGCTTGACTTTGGAGCATCAGTCCGGAAATTTGGCGATTTGTCTTCAATCACTTTCACTTTTTCGTTTATTGACAATGATACATACGTTTTAGCCTTCTTTATTCCGTAAATTCAGAACGCTCTATGAAAAATCGGTCTCAGAACTTAAACTAATACAAGATTTTACAGTGCAATGGTTATTTGTAAAACAAGTACTCGTATTTCGCATACGGGTGTTCAGTGAGTCCGTAATAAAATTTCAGGTGCACGTAGGATCTCTACTTCACCCGGCGGCAGGAATAATTCCTTACTTTTTTTTTGCCTACGGGAATTCAATGAAGGGGAATCTAATTTATTTTTCTGTCTTTCCGCTTTATAAAAAATTACTTCATGAATTGTGTAGAAATATCCTTCCGTTTCCGTGTTGGACAGATTCCGTTTTATGCAAAATAAATACAGGTAAAATTACTATTATTTCGCCGGGATCAATACATTTGTTCACATTGGACAGATTTCCGCATTATTCATGTTCCAGATTAAACAAGTTTTACTGTACATAAACATAAAGCAACTTACAAAAAGTAAATATTTAATTTAATTTATGTATTTGATGCAATAAATGGAAATTCAAAGGCATCAACTAACGTAAATTAGGATGCTATAAAAATATGATTGTAAGAGTGAGAATGATGGACCTTCCCTGCAACCTCCGCATACAGATCTTCGGTCTCACTTATGGAAGTGTGCCCGGAGTTACTAGACAGAGTTTATTTGCCCCTGGAAATTTTTTAGCGTTATGCTGCACGTATGTTAATGGTTGTTTGATGTGCTGCAGCAAGTACGGCTCGGCTCTTGTTGGTTATTTTCTCTGATATTGTGAGGCAAAACATAGAGGCAGTGTGTATCCAGAAAAAAATCGCTCAAGAGGGCCGGATCGAGAAATGCGATGCAATGAAATCCTTTACTTTGAAGGTCTGAGAAATCCAAGGATGTCGACCGACCACGTCTGACTCACCATCATATGGGCAGATGAAATTAATGAAATGAGCGAAGAGAGATTAACATTAATAAGATTCATGATGAAGTTCCGTTGAGGTATTATTCAAAATTAAAACATAAAATTATGAAATATTTACCTAAAAGGTCCGTCTCCTCAACTTTATTAGTTATTTATCTGTAGTGCTTTCGGGACTAGTCCCATCATCAGCATAATTCAAAACTAAGATTCAAAATTGCAGTTTTGAATTCTGCTGATGATGGGACTAGACCCGATAGCGCTACAACTTTATTAGTTATTTATCTGTAGCGCTTTCGGGACTAGTCCTATCTTCAGCAGAATTCAAAACTAGGATTCAAAACTGCAGTTTTGAATTCTGCTGATGATGGAACTAGTCCCGAAAGCGCTACAACGTTATTAGTTATTTATCTGTAGCGCTTTCGGGACTAGTCCCATCTTCAGCAGAATGCAAAACTAGGATTCAAAACTGCAGTTTTGAATTCTGATGATGGGACTAGTCCCGAAAGCGCTACAGATAAATAACTAATAAAGTTGAGGAGACGGAACTTTTAGGTAAATATTTCGTAATTTTATGTTTTAATTTTGAAGAGAGATGGTAGAATCAAATTTGTGACAGGGGAAAACGGGAGAAACTTGAGAAAAATCTGCCCAAACTCCGTTTCGTCCACCACAAAATCCACACAGAATAACCGAGAAGCGAAATCGGAGCCTCAGCGGTGAGAGGCGAGCATCTAACCGCTTGCGCCACGGAGCCGTCTGCTCGTAAATATTAAATTGTGCGTAATTGCTTTACTAGTACTGATATACTCATTCCCAGGAAAAAACAGATGTCTTTTATTTTATTTTTTATGTATAGCCTACTGTTCTTTATGCCGCTTCGTATGATAAAACTAGGTAAGACTCTTCCTCGTTCTATTAGCTATAATAGACAACTTTTGTTTTGGATAAAATGGAGAAAGTTCACTGGGAAAAAGCAGGTATATTAACCTATGTTGTTGGTCCGTTTTGGACTTCGCTGTTTTTTTTTTCCCCAGGGATGAGCGATTTAATAGTGACAATAATATATTTTTATATAGCTACTATAAAATGAGTGTCTATCTGTATGTCTGTCTCTCTATTTGTCCTTTATACACTCAAAAAGTGCTTGACGGATTTGAATGGGGTTTTTCCAACATTTATGAACAGACGGGTGAATGGAGAAGACTACATAACAATGAACTACATGGTCTTTATAGGAAGCCAGATATAATAAGAACAGTTAAATCCCGTAGACTGCGATGGGCAGGACATGTTGCGCGTATGGGGAATGAAAGACGTGCATGGAAACTTCTTGTAGGAAAGCCAGAAGGAAAACGCCCAGTTGGTAGACCAAGAATGAGGTGGGAGAACAACATTAACTATGATTTGAGGGAAGTTGATTATACAGGGAATGATTGGAAAGCATTAGCTCAGGATAGGGATGTATGGAGAGCTTATGTCCGTGCGGCCATGAACCTACGGGTTCGATAGTGCCAATGAGTAAGTAAGTAAGAGATTTTTTCTGGAGCAATTAACGTAAATAACACATTACCCTACCTACCATAGAGCCGGAGCTAAGCGAAAAGAAAAAGGGCATCGGTGCACTGAAAAGTCGCGTTTTTGGACGCTTAAATGGCTTACGTTGCCTAAACCATACAAATACACCAAATTAATGAACACAGAATTGAATATCGAAAAAAGGGTCTACGAAAAAGTCCACGACAGCATATGTCTATATTTTACGGATAACTCACAATAACCATTTTTGTCTTTCAGCTCATTGATACCAAGAAAATTGGGATAAGTAGATTCCCGGGCAACGCCGAGTAATCATCAAGGGGTATCAAAAAATAATTACGATATAAATTTATAAAATTTTCTTTTCACTTTTTCAACTAAATATAAAACACATTTAATTTATTTCGGCGTAGCAGGGCACGCCGGATATTAGCTAGTTTGAAATAAATGTAAAGTTTGAAAAGTAAATAATGTACTTTACGTACAGTATGTTAACTTAGTGTTTGTGAGTTACAAAACACGGTTTCATATGCACGTGGTAGTCGCGACTAAGTAGCGCTGAATAGAATTGCAAAGGTCATGTTTAATAATTAATGTATTCTGCAGAAATACAAACAGAATGTCGTATTTATTCTCCTATGTGCGGGAGGTTTATATGGTATTAGTGGGTGCGCACGACATGTTAGCAAAACCATATATTTAGACCTACAGCCGCAGTAAAATACGAGTTCTACTTTTAAAAAAAACTAATAAAATCTGAAAGCCTGCAATCTCTTATGGATTGCGTTCTCTTGGCATTCTAACGCTACATTTTTCATATAACAAATACGAAATTATTAAATATGCATTTCTTTTTTTTTATTTGGTTGATCATTATTTATCTCATTTGGAGGGTACAGGTAAAGAGTCGCTTTCTTGTCGAGATGGAATTTTAGTTGTCATTAAATTTTTCATAAAAATCACTATCATTTAGAAATGTGAAACAGTAAAATATTGGGTTTAGTCATGGGTTTATTTAGCTTCAAAGTTTAGCATACAGGTAAGAAAGTCTGGATATTACAACTTAACGTAGGTTTTCTAGGTTTCAAGGAAAAGTGACTTACCTGTTTTCCCCCGAACTCTTAATTTGTTTTATCCTATAAATACATTGGACTAAATAAATAAAGAATAATAATAATAATAATAATAATAATAATAATAATAATAATAATAAATACTTAAAATGGATCTGTTATATTCATCAAAGTGTATAAATCACTGTAGGGCCTACTGTAAATTTTGAACTTTGTCTTACATTTTTCACTTACCTTATACTAAAAAGGCGCCATTTTTAATTGACATGTTCGGAACAGCTTTCTGATTACTCGTTGCTGTGTATTTTCTAATATTAAATTTTATTTTTATTATGGCTGAAATCCGGGTAGCGGATGCGTGCATTTTTTCCACATACTGTTATTCAGAGTGGCGCCGGACCCATTCAGCTCCTATAGAATAAGTCCAGGAAACATTTCTAGGGGTAGAGTCAGTCGGAGATTAGGGCTAGTCAATATAATCTTCTTGCACCGCTGAATTGGCTAAGATTAATAGATATGTGCTTATAATTATGTTCTCATAGTTGCTCATGGCCTGTCAGCACAGATGTGTACCTTTACTACTATTTTGAGAACTTACGAATATATAGCTTTTATAATTTTTGGTTCTGTACTAGCATCAGTAATATTTATATAGCTGTTGATGTACTGTATTCGTGTATCTTCTGCAAATATAACAGTATTAATTTTAATTAATAATGAAATTATGATTACTTCATTTCTTCTTCTTCTTCCTCTACGCATGAAAGCTGGCAGTTTGTTGCGTGTTCATTCACTTCAGATCCGGGGTTTGGTGACGTTCTTCCATCGTAGTTGTGGTTTTCCTAATGGCCTTTTCTGCTAAAGTGTCCAGTCACGTACTTTCTTCACTAATCTACTGTTCTCCATTCGAATTATATGATCGTTCCAATTTAGTCTTCTATAATTTATCCAGAGGTTTATAGGTTCAATTTCACATTCTTCTCTAATAACAGAGCTGCTAATTTTCTCTCTCAGCGATTTTCCTATGATTTTCCTTAAAACTTTCATTTCGGCTGTTTCATTAATTTGTTTTGTTTTTTGAGTTTATGTTCGGCATTCGCAACCATATGTTAAAACTGGTCTCATGACAGGTTTGTAAATTCTTACTTATTTATTTATTTATTTAATTTTTATTTTTCCAAACAGTATTGTTTAAACATCCCAATATTTTGTTAGCATTATTTGCTTGGTGGAGGATTTCATCTGTTATTTTGTTGCTGCTATTAATTTCTATTCCTAAATATTTGAATTTCATGACCTGTTCTACACTTCTCCCTGCTATTTCTAATTTAACACGGCGTGGGTCCCTGGCTATTGCTTAAGACAGATTTGTAAATTCTTACTTTTGTATCTATTCTTAAATTTTTATTTTTCCAAACAGTATTGTTTAAACATCCCAATATTTTGTTAGCATTATTTGCTTGATGGAGGATTTCATCTTATTATTCTGTCGCTGCTATTAATTTCTATTCCTAAATATTTGAATTTCATGACCCGTTCTATTCTTTTCTCTTCTACTTGTAATTTAACATGGCGCGGGACCTTGGATATTGTCATTGATTTGGATTTGTTTATTGAGAATTTCATGTTATATGTTATTGCAATGGTTCTAAATTTGTGCAATACCATTTGTAAATCATCTTTACTTTGTGCAATTAGCATAGTTTAGCTCTTTGTTGCCTATTTTAATCCCTTTTCTAACTTCAACTTTTAATGATTGCATTATTAAATAATCGCAAGAATGAAATTCCAAGCCAAGAATTTTCCTTGAAGGATAGGAATGTCGTCCAGCACAGAATTTTAAATCGAAACTCTATAAAACGAGTTCCAAACACCATGTCCTGAGTCAACTCGCTCAATATTAGTGTTATTACTTCGTTATTAATTATGTAGGCCTATATTTTTTATACTGTCATAATAATATAACAATTCCATTAGGTTATAGACACTTTTTACATGGCACACGTCTCTCGAGTCTTATAATACATATAACTAAATTAAAAAAAAAACTTTATAAGATACAGGTTATATTCGATTAGGCTGCAGCTTAAAAAAATAAGCGTGTTGCTACAGTATGAAAATGTTCTAATTATACTGGTCAACATGGTTTTTGTCTCATGAGTGCCAATAGCTGTACTTAATGCAGTTTTTTTTATCGTGGTTTCAAATATGTATTCGGAATTACTCCATCATCCACAGTTTTTTTATTTCAATTTCAATTAATGGATTTAAATACTTTTTTAATAAACTTTTTTCGTCCATTGTAAAATAAAACCAAATGGGCTAACTCAAATGGTTTCAGCTATTGAAAAAATATATCAAGGCAAATGGAATCCTAATATGCTGGCCGATTATTGTTGGACCATCAAGAGGGATGCTACACAGACGAAATATTGCAGAAAATCTTCATTTCTTACTTTATAGGTGAGTCCGAATGTTCGGAAATAGTGTAGTTACGAATGTAAAAAATATTAAAGTGTTTGAAATTATAAATTCCTGTATCTCTGAAACCTTGCGTGATGGAGAAAAACCGGTATCATATTTGAATTCAGGAGAAAAAATACTATCAGAATCACATATTTTTCTTTCCGCGACAAAAATGTTTCTTTTTTGTTGCTTAGTGTTATTTTTATTTGCCTCATTCCTTTTTCTATTTTATTCTATCTTTTTAATTCAATTTTAGAAGTATCCAGTTTTATGTAATGAAAAGAATCCTGTTTCGATCAAAGATTTGCTGTTTACCGAAACTTATTAATATTTATTAAACTCTGATAAATAGGGCCTATAGGCCTATACTATAATAAATGTACTGAAGGAAGTAATAATTATCCACATTTTAAAAAAGTTAATTCTTATGCAATTTAAATTATTAAGAGTTTTCCTTTATATTGAATCACAATTAATTTAGATTTAATTTTAACACACACACACTATTAAGTAACACTAAGAAATTGGGATTGGAAGTAAATATCAATAAAACTAAATATATGGTCACACATAGAAATACATTGTATAACGGAAATGGACAGCTGATGACAGATGAGGTGAATTTTGAGAAGGTGGCTGAATTCAAATACCTGCGAACAATAATCACAAATAGGAATGAGATGCACAAAGAAACATAGGCTCAAATCTGAAATTCAGTTGTTGTTGAAGAAAACATATATTCAATCGTCTCTTGTCCATATTATACCTAAACCGACACATTTTGTGAGTCTGTATTCATCTCAAATTACGACTTCCCACAAATTTATGAAAATGTTTGAGAGATATTTTGGAAATAAGCCCATCACACGCTCACTCACATGTGCATGCGCACACACGCACACGTATACGTACATGTACATACGCACACGCAATTTAAAAATGTCCAGTTAGATCATCAAAAATCACACACACACACACACACACATATATATATATATATAATTTATTTTTCTCTTCATGTCACTCTCTCTCTCTCTCTCTCTCTCTCACACACACATATATTTATATATTTATGTGCGTGTGTGTGTTTGTGTGTTTGACACGAAGAGAACAAATCCGGCTCAGGCATTTATTTTTATTTTTACGTCATAATTGAACTTGATTGGTAATTGTCAAAAATGTAATTATTATATGTAAGGCATTTATTTTTCTTTTCACGTCATAATTGGCCTTCATTGCTAATTGTAAAAAATGCAATTATTTTATCTAAGCACGCGCTCGTGCGCGCGCGCGCGCGCACACACACACACACATATATATATATATATATATATATATATATATATAATACATGTATGTGCATATAGATGCATTAATCAATTGTAATAGTGGACAAAATAACTGCGAGTACTTAGAAGTTCTCTAACAAACTTTTACATGCAATGCAAATGCAGTATTTTACTTAATTTAAGGATTTGTGCATGGACGATATAATGCAATGCACGGAGAGGACAGAATAAAGAAAAACAATCTTCTCAGCGTAAAGCTATTAATACGGTATGACGTTTCTCATGGTCTTGTGGTGACAGCTTCTGATTACAGTTCATGAGGTCCTGGGTTCGATTTCAGGCCACATCAGGGGAATTTTTCCTGAAAAAGCGAATTATTCCTGTGGTCGCCCATGGTCTGGAATTTTGGTTAAGTTCAGATTTAAAGACTCCTGGCGGTTTTTTATCAGCGCCCCAACCTCAGAAGTGAGTTACAATTTCGACAATTCCAGAAGAGAATGGCAGAAATGTCTTAGGACAACCTAGTAGTATTGGACAAAAATGCATTAGGCCTTATTTATTGTGATAAGCCATATTTATAATCCATTCATTGTATAATCTTATCGAAACTATTAGAGATTTTCAGGAGATGTCACTTAACATAAAGTAAAGTGATCCCACAACAGGCCTCAGGAGGCCCTTGGGGTAGTAGGAGGTTAAGGCTCCCACATTTTCTAGACAATCGGCACTTTATGTCAGCCGGGTTGTCAGCCCTGCGCGACGGCCACCTTTACCCCCAGAACAAGCGTCTGGTACTCATTTACGTTAGAGGCTGAGTCGACCCCAGGGCCATAGTGCCGCCAGAGGGTTTGGGTCAGTTTAAAAATCCTGACCCCAACGGGACTTGAACCCTCGACCCTCCGGCTTGTAGCTCAGTGCCTTAACCACTGCGCTACGGCGTGCCCCCTGAAGTAAAGTGATCCCACAACAGGCCCGGAGGCCCTTGGGGTAGTAGGAGGTTAAGGCTCCCACATTTTCTAGACAATCGGCACTTTATGTCAGCCGGGTTGTCAGCCCTGCGTGACGGCCGCCTTTACCCCCAGAACAAGCGTCTGGTACTCATTTCCGTTAGAGGCTGAGTCGACTCCAGGGCCATAGTGCCGCCAGAGGGTTTGGGCCAGTTTAAAAATCCTGACCTCAACGGGATTTGAACCCTCGACCCTCCGGCTTGTAGCTCAGTGCCTTAACCACTACGCTAAGGCGTGCCCCTAGATAGTGTTTTATTTGTTTATTTTTTAGCTTGCGTATTCAAGCTTTTCAATTCTTCCTTTAATCTATTAATTTCTTTATTTAATCTCATTTTTCTTCCTAATGTATATTTACCATCTCATTCTTCATTTAATTTATTAATTTAATTTTATCCTTTTTTTATTCCTTCATGATATCTAATTCTTTACTTTGCTTTTATTTAGCCATGTAAAACATTATTTTCTTTATCTCACGTATCTTCTTCATAATTACCTATTTTCCTTTTTTTTTTTTTTTTTCCTCTTCTCATAAATTCTTAATTCTTCCATAACAACAATTTAGTGGATGTGTGCTTTTTAAACATGGGATTGGAACCATGCTGGTAACCACAATGCAACACAAAATGATAATGGAACAGCTGTTTTCATGTAATGAGGATGTTTTCTATACGTAAAAACCCATAATTCAAAATGTATTGTTTATTTGTTTTATTTCATAAATTTATCTAAATATAATTTACAAACCCTATGTATACTGTAAGAGGGGATAATATTGCTTTGATTTTTTTAGTAAATTGGTCAACTTTTATAAGATTAATTAATAAATTGACTACTTTTGCCGTCAGGGATGTTCAGATTTGGAGTTAGGTTGAGCTACAATCATATTATACATAGACATAAAAAATAAAAAAATAAATCTTGACATGGGATTGTGTCAGTCCGCACGAAGAATACATATCGCACAGGAAAAGGGAAAAAAAAGCACCGCTAGGTTTTTCCCTTTTACAGCGGTGTTAATTGGTTGTGTTATCAATTAGTCTTATATACTTTAATAAAATCTATATAATATTTGCATCTGTGAAATGAACTTAGATATTTTCTTTATTGATTCAATAAAAAAACAAACTGCAGCAAGAGGAAATTAAAAACTGGTTACGGAATTTCAGACAACGTTTAGGAAATAAAATGAAGCTATTTTAGAAAAAAAAATTGAATAAAAAGAGGAACGTCAGATCTACAAAACACTGTTACATAAACATTACTAGATAATTTTTATTATTCTGATAAAGTTGGTTACATTGCACAGAAGAGACATTTTATCACAATCATCATCATCATCATAGCCGTTCACGAATTTAGGCCATTTGTTGACCTGTTTCGGCCTCAATAGAAACACAATCCAAAAATCTTTTGAGTGGACGTTTTGGTCTTCTTCTTCCTGCAGGTTGATAGCTTAACATCATCATCATCAACAACAAGGATTAAGCCCAATGGCCTGTTCCGATCTCATTATAGGTCGAATTGGTCCTTCCATCTCTTCAATGGTCTTCCCAACAATAATCTCCCCTTTGGTTTATAATTAATTATACATTCTTCTTGGTATGCGCTGTTCATTCATTCGTAATACATACTGAAGGTAAGCATTTTGATAGTATTTTATTCTTTCACAGAGATTAAATATGTTAAGTTCTGTTCTTATATCTTCATTTTTATTTTTATCGGTCCTTTGGTATCCTGCTATTGCTATCAACATCTTCATTTCTGCAGCCTCTATTTATTTACTATCTGCCTTTGATAATGTCCAAGCTTCACATCCATAGATAAGAGATTGAACTGCCAATACTATGTAAAATTTTAAAATAGTTTATTTTCTAGTTTTATTCAATAAAGTACGTCTAATTATGCCACATAGATAATTAAATCGTTGTATTTTAGTGTGTTATCTAAATTTACCTAAATGACATCCCAAATAATTAAAATCGGCCTTTGCTTTGAGATGAATCAGTAGTAGCGCTACGAGCGCTGTTCAGGGTAAGGATAATGGCGGGATTGCTGTCTCAGAGCATCTATCCATGCCCCTCTAAGTATTAACCCCTTTAGGGAGGATTGCTGCTTCCACCCCTTGAGTTGTTGTGATGGTCGCCTGGTATCACGTCGCCTCGTAGACCGTTGCAGACTTCTTGGTCGATGTCAACCTTCTGGCAGACGTCTCCCACGTTGCGGACTATTCTTAGTTTCCTCTCACCTCTAACCAATCGGCAAGTTAGCAAAGCTAAACTTCCGCGATTTGAACGTCTGGTTCATTGAGTACTCGGCGCCCCCACCACGTCGAGGTGATAGTCGACGGGGGGAACTTAACATTTGCTTGGATACATTTTATTACTTGATTTTGTTTTTAATTTAATACACTAATCAATTAACTAATTTTTTTGTGATCAAATGCAGTCAGTATGTGCAGCTTCGTGTTACTAAAAGTGGTCACAGTTACAGAAAATTACTTTTTTTAGAATGATTACATATATACAGGGTGAACATTATTTAAACCGACAAACTCTGGGAGGTTGTAGGGGACACCAAAACAAATATTTTTCGTTAATGCCATTTTTTCCTATGAGGATTATTTAAACCGGTAGAGGAAGATTTATCTAGCGGCAAATTAATTAAACCAACAAACACTTTTGCATTTTCTATTACCAAGAGACAACACATTAACACAACGCACTTACTTAAATTGCAATAGATGTTCAAAAATGCCTCCATTGACATGTAAACAAAGGTTACACCGGCGGATCATGTTCTGTCTAACACGGGCAAAAACTCCAGGAGTATCGTTAGTTGCTCCTGCTGCTGCTACTAGCCGAGCAACCCGGATCCTCTTCTGATGCAACAGGAGTTGTGTAAACAATGTTGCGCATCTCTCCCCACACAAAAAATCTGGGTCATATCTGGGAATCGAGCAGGCCATGGTACAGGACCACCTCTGCCAATCAACTTTTCTGAAAATCGTTGGTTCAAGAATCAACGCAGACGACGACTGAAATGTGCCGGCGCCCCGTCATGTTGGAACCACATGCTTTGTCTTGTAGGGAGCGGGATGTCTTCCAGCAATTCTGGCAATACACTGGCGAGAAAATTGTAATAGTGCCTGCCATTTAATGGCCTAGGTAGGAGATATGTCCCAATTAAACAGTCCCCAACAACACCGGCCCACACATATGTGTACTCACTCCACGTGTATCGCTCCATTAGTAAACAGATACAATTCACTACTACACTGATGGACAAAACAATTTCTACCATCAACAGCAGTAGCAGTCATGACAACTGAAGAGCGTAATACGCCCTCTACCGGTTTAAATAATCCTCATAGGAAAAAATGGTATTTGGGAAAAACATTTGTTTTGGTGTCCCCTACAACCTCACAGAGTTGGTCGGTTTAAATAATTTTCACTCTGTATATATATCATGGAATGCCCTATTGGGTATAAAACTCAGTATCTCCGAAATAAAACACTTGTGTTTTACCATGATAGAATCGCAATCCGTATCTATTTTTTTTTTCAGAGAGAAATTATAGAGCATATTGACTTATTAAGTGCCCATTCCATGGGAATAATTTGCCAGTTCTATCGTATATTTTATCACGACTATTTAACTCATGCCCCAAATGGTAGTCAATGACCAATCACGTTTCAATGAATTTTGTTTTACAACCAATGGCAGTCGTGTTTCACCTCGTTCTTTATCGATTTATCTTTATCACCTCCTGCTTTTATGATAAAGAAAGCTCCTACTTTTTAATATTCTGAACAGGTCAGAATATTATTTTTATCCAACAAATACATTGAATACAGCAAATGATGAACAGATTCCTTTGATTTTGCTGAATTGTTTACTAAAACATAAATTGATGACCTACAATGTTGATTAGCCTATAATATACTATTTGATGTGTTTAATTATTTCTCCACTAGGGTGCATTCTTAAAATATTGCGATCCTACTTGGCAAAAAATATTATGATCAAGTTGCAGTGAATGAACATAACCTCACATTTCTGATTTGTTTTCAAACATCGCCATTTACATTAAATATATAAATATTTTAAAATACCGGTAACTATATTTAAATAATGTTTTTGGGTAAACAGCTTAATTTTATTCGTTAAATAGTCCTAACAAATGCCACTCTTGATTTCCAAATCCTATAGATCAATTCACTCATCACTTCGTGAGTCGTGAATTTATCAATGATTTGGAAATCACTCGTCCCATTACTTATGACTATTTAACTCATGCCCCAATTGGAAGTCAATGACCTATCACATTTCAATGATTTTTTATTTACATCAATTGACAGTCTTGTTACGTCTCGAATTTATTAACTGAAGTTTATCATATTGAAGAAAGCTCCCCCTTTCTAACTTTCTGAATAGGCCATAGCATTATTTTGCAGTGACTGACTCCCGAAGAAATATGGCTACCAGATTGTATATATAGTGCATGAATGTCGGCAGATAGCGCATGCGGGAGATAATATAAAAACATTTGTAGCAATTGATTATACCACCAAAAAATAAATAAACCACTGTTTTGGACTTTCTTAAACGAATTAATTGCCAGGAAATGACGCAGAAAAATATAATTGACATATTTACATCATAGGACATCAGATATTAATTAATACTATAATTTTGGTTATAAATTTCTCCACTAGGGTGCATTCTTACAATATCCTTTGGCAATAAATATTAGTATGATCTTGTTGCAGTGAAGAACAAAAGAAGCAAATGAAGCGTGCCAGTCATTTCTCATTTGTTTTCAAACATCGCCGTTTACATTAAATATATAAATATTTTAAAATAACTATAGTTAAATAATGATTTGTGAGGAAACAACTTAATTTTATTCGTTAAATAATGCTAACAAATGCCACTCTTGATTTCCAAATTCTCTAGATAAATTCACTCTTCACTTCATGAGTCGTGAATTATCGATATTTTTGAAATCACTCGTGGCATTACTTACGATAATGTAATTTTTGTTCAATTTATTACATTGGTTCATATCTTAAGATAACTATAAACATCAATTCCGTAACATTTTTTTGTTGTCAAATTTGTAGACATCCACAAAATGAATAAACATTCGAGCATATGAAAGAATACTTAAATTCATACAGTTAGTTGTTTTAACACCCGATTAAATCTTCGCTTTCACATCTCCAATATTCACATGATACAATTCACATTGTATTTGCTATTGATTCAACGAAACATATGTCAATGTTGTTTACTCCAAGCTCTATTGTACACCAAAACAACTAAACCCAATTTTCATATTTACTGAATAAACATTAACCCACTAATTGGGGACTTGGAGAGCTGTTAAAGGGATAAACATAATGCGATTTAGTTCGGTTGCGATTCCTGTTACTGTATTCAATTTCTCTCTCTCTTTCCAAAGGCATTCAACATTACACATAAATAATACTAACATAGATTGAGTTAACTCTGTCCAACCCATCCCATCATACGTGCTCAATCAAATATGTGTGTGTTTGTCTATACCAGTACATTCCCGTGTGCGTCAAGGATGTTCTTTTGAGGGAATTACTTCACCAAGCTAATTTAATTACACTTGTGTACCTACAGACCTCAGCAGTGGTTCGATCATTAACTCATGTATACACTTACTTTTAAAAATTAGCGACGATCACATATGCGTATATGTCCAATATGCGGGAGCTTTGAAGACGAGATACATATATTAGGAAAATGTAGAGATTTAGAATATTGGAGGCGTCAGTTATTACCGGAAAGATTTCTAAATTCAAATCGTGGAAGATTGGCATGCTACGAGTTACTGGTAAACCCAGAAAATTGGATAAACTTGGATAGATTTCTGGACAAAACGTGGAAAATAAGAACAACACTTATTCAGGAATAAATAAATATGCTAACAAATTGCAATACCATTAATTCTTAATAATTTTACATAACTAAGTCAATGTATAATGAAATTGTATTGATATCTAATTGTAATATTATTTTGTTTTCTTTTTTTTTTTTAACATCAACTTATTGTAACGGACTGTCAACAGCACGTACGGCTTACTGCCCGTGCGATCCATATTTGTAAATAACATTGTATGTATCTTACTATACTATATACACTTACTACTTAACTAAGGTATTATCTGGATGGGAAAGACCGATTACCTTTTATTAGATAAGTAAAGTGATCCCACAACAGGCCCGGAGGCCCTTGGGGTAGTAGAAGGTTAAGGCTCCCACTTTTTCTAGACAATCGGCACTTTATGTCAGCCGGGTTGTCAGCCCTGCGTGACGGCCGCCTTTACCCCCAGAACAAGCGTCCGGTACTCATTTCCGTTAGAGGCTGAGTCGACCCCAGGGCCATAGTGCCGCCAGAGGGTTTGGGTCAGTTTAAAAATCCTGACCCCAACGGGACTTGAACCCTCGACCCTCCGGTTTGTAGCTCAGTGCCTTAACCACTACGCTACGGCGTGCCCCCTTTTATTAGATACATATTAAAAAATAAAATGAACCTGTTGGCAGGTACCGTCGTCCTGAACTCTGTTAAAATGTTGTATATAAAATATTAACTGTAGGCCTTTCGGAAGTTAACTTCCATCATCAGCAGGATTAGTATGCGCTACTAGTAGCTAAGACGCTGTTGCAGGTCCTGATGCGTCTCCAGTAGGAACTGGTTGGTTTTTAAGTATCTCATTATAAGGAATTGTATGTTTGGAGTGTGTTCTCATTCAATAGCAAGTTGTTGTCGACTTGTTTCAAGATTTCAAGTTCTTCCAATAGATTGATTTTAGCTGGTATTCTTTCTCGGTGAACTACCGATAAAGTGTGTTCAATTGTGTGCACGCGATGACCTGCGTTAATTATGTGTTTAGCGTAGCTTGATTTGCCACCCGCGTACGTAAAATCTCTGACGTGTTCCTTAAACCTTATATTGACGTTTCTATTAGTCCTGCCAATATAAAATGTATTGCAATCTTTACATGTCAGATTGTAAATTCCTTTACTGTTGAATTTATGCTCTTCTATGCCATAATGTATTATGTTGCTTAATTTGTTATTGGTTTTATAATCTATGTTCATGTTTTTGTTTATTTTTTTTCGAAGTTCTAGCCAATTTTGTGGTTTTATTTCCTGTGTATGTTAATGTTATCCAAGTTTTATGTTAACGGATTCTCTTTCAACTTTGTTTATGTATGTCATTTTTCCTTTTTTGTTTCCTTACCACTTGTTTATGATTTGTTTATTGAAACCGTTACTTTTTGCCATGTTTTTAATATATTTCAATTCTTTATTATAATCTATTTTGTTTAGGGGTAACTTTAATATTCTGTTAAATAAGCTGTTAAATATGCTGATTTTTTCCTGGTACGGGTGTCTAGATTTGTTGTTAATGGTGAGCATATTATTTGTATCTATTAGTATTGACGATTGCCTTTTGCTTAGAAGCTCTAATTTAGGCTTTAGGTTATTTTTCGAACCTGAAATTCTTCAGACTCTGACTCACGCCTTAAAGTATTTCCCGGAGGACTTGTTCCTTGGACTTTTGCATTCAACCGAGTTTGAACTTATGACCCTCGGGACCAGAAGGAAGTAAATTAACTCCTGGACTATCGACACCGACAATTAAATTATCCATCCATAGTAATTCTGCCCGATGGCAGGTCTTTCACTGAAATATTAGCATTTACATGCTTTACTAGGAAATTATGGGTGCGGCAGCTTCCCGTTACTTTCCACACCGGTGAAGGATGATGATGTTAAGGAGGATGATAATGGCCGGATGATTTTCGGGACCGTTAAACCTTAAGCTTCCTGACATTTGTCTTATAGGTGAAGAAAATACCCGAAAAGAAAACCTCTCCCAGGAGTCTGTCCCGACCAGGAATCGAACCCGGGCCCGCTACGTGACAAGGCAGCACGCTACCTCGCTACAGCGGTGGAATAATTGAATTATATTTAAGTGTAAATAGGTTACAATATATTTAGTTAACAACAATATTCAAACATTTAAGATTCAAAATGCATTTTATTGTTGCGCTTTATTATAAGAAATATTTTTTCTTATACTGACTATTTAACTCATTACCCAAATGGGAGTCAATGACCAATCACGTTTCAATGATTTCTGTTTTACAACCAATCAGAGTCGTGTTTCACGAAATATTTATCAGTGTTATAATTACCATATTAAAGAAAGCTCCTCCTTTTTAATATTCTGAACAGGTCTGACCATTATTTTGCAGTGACTGAGTGAACAGTAAAGCCGCCATATTTGAATGTTCAAAATGACAGAAACAAGATTTGGCTGTGCTTCAAATTAAGTTATAGACGAAATACAAATTAGACAATTGTGTGTTCAATAATTGTGTTTTTAAATAATTATATTACCGAGTTCTTTTTGATAATTCTGTGTTCTATAATTGTGTTTTTTAAATAATGATTTTACCGAGTTGTTTACTAAAAAATAAATTAATAACCTATAATTTTGGTTATAATATACAGTTTGATGTGTTTAATTTTTTCTCCGCTAGGATGCATTCTTATAATATTGCGATGATATTTCAAGTTTCCCACGCCAGATGGCAATATATAACATTATATGATCTTGTTGCAGTGGATGGAGAAACGAAACATAACGTTTCTCATTTGTTTTCAAACATCGCCGTTTACATTAAATAAATAAATATTTTAAAGTAACTATATTTAAATAATGATTTGTGAGTAAATAGCCTAATTTTATTCGTTAAATAGTCCTAACAAATGCCACTCTTGATTTCCAAATTATCTAGATAAATTGGAAATCACTCGTGGCATTACTTATGATAATCTACTACTTGCCCTAGAAAGCCCTTGATGTCAACAAGTTGTCAAACCTGCGTGACGGCTAACTCCCCCCCCAGAATGTCGTATGATACTCATTTCTTAGAGGCTGAGTCGACCCCCAGATCATGGCGCCGTCTTAAGGTTTAGGTCAGGACAAGAACACGTAGCCTTCCGGATATGCTGCGGTTAACCTCACGTTATTATAGACGTTGTAATTAATGATTAAGCTCACAAAATTGTAATAAAATATGATTACTGAAATTAGGAGTAGAATTTATCGACCGCGGTGGACTAGTGGTTATCCACCTTGTCTCTGGTCCCGAGGGTCGCGGGTTCAAACCCGGCCGGGGTCGATGGATTTTTTTAGGACGCAAAAATCCAAGGAGCAAGTCCTCTGGGAGGGATTTTAAGCCGTGGGTCCCGAGTCTGAAGATTTTTAGGCTCGTAAAAGATCCTTAAGCGTGAATGAAGAGACCTCTAAGCAAAATTTACCGAATTTTCCCGTCCTAGTACTAACTTGGTTTCCTAGATGTCAGTATGAGGCGGAACGCTGACCACGGACCACTCAAATGACATCTATACGAAAACAAGTGTAACTAAATTAGCATGGTTCAAATTCTTCCCTGTAGGGGGAGAGCGCCTGAATCTCTGTTAAGGGAACAAGAAGAAGAAGAAGAAGAAGAAGGAGAAGAATTTAAAATAGCACTAATTTTGCAATGTCGATTGTAAACATTTTAGTACTATTATTTCTTGAAAATTATAATTATGTTAGAGCATTCGATAAGTAATAGCAATACTGTTGTAAATCAGCGATCTTAAGTGATGACTATTGTAATCTTGCAGTGTTTTGTTGAGCAGTCTTTGTTGTGTAATTTTGTATTATTGAAATTCTCTAAATAGCAGTGTTTTGAAAATACATTGTTTCTCACATTTAGTAAGTAATACCGCCCAAAAAGCATGTTCTGTAGAATTTGTGTAGAAGGTGGAATTGGGAAATACTCGAACATCCACCAAATTCACCAGACAGGAGCCCTTGTGAGAATAACTTATTCTCAAAGATCACAGAATCGCTACAAGGTATTCGATTTCAATCAGAAGTTGATATCCAGAATTTAAAATAAGTTGTTACTCAGAATCTGGGAGCTACATAATCACAAATGGCTTAAAGTATTTACTACAACTTCATCATTATCACCATTTCATAGTAACACTAAAATTAAAATAAGTATCTTATTCAGTGGGGACACTTGTCCCAACTTCTCTCAAAAAGCGTTAAACAAAAAACATATAAAACTGTCAATCTCCCAGTTATATTATTTGCATGCGAATAATGGACTCTTACTTTAAGGGAGGAGGAAATATTACTAGTATTTGAGAATAAAGTTTTTAGGAAAAAAATTGGACAAAGAGAGATGAATAAACAAACGAATGTAGAAGACTACTTTAAGTGATGTACATGATATTTATAGGAAACCAGATATAAAAAGAACAGTTAAGTGTCGTAGATTGCGATGGGTAGGATTTAAGGTACGAATGGAGAATGAAAGTGGTGCATGGAAGCTTCTTTGTAGAAACACCAGAGGAAAACGCTCAGTTGGTAGACCAAGAATGAGGTGGGAGAATAACATTAACCATGATTTGAGGGAACTAGATTATACAGGTGATGATTGAAAAACATTAATTCAAGATAGGGATGTTTGGAGAGCTTATGTCCGCGCGACCATGACCTATGGATTCGATAGTGCCAGTGAGTTAGTTTATTTAGTAATAACAAACATAACAGTTGAAAAGGTTAGTGTATTACATATATAGTTCTAGATACCATATGACCCCAGATACTAAAAGCTACTTATATAAGAATACATTTAGAAATAATGTGGTGCATTGCTTGAAACGTGTCATCGTGTTTTGTTAGTAAAAATAATGATATATTATTTTGCGTCAAAACCTTCCCATCTAGCTCCCTCAGGAACAGATTTACAGAATCACCGTCAGGAAACTGGAGCACTGTCTCAGAAGAAAACTACCTGATGCAGGATGCAGTTAAAGAAATTATGGGCGAATAAATGTCCGGCGAAGAAGAACGTATAAGATAATAGATCAAATAAATGGGTCATACAATTATAAGAGGAGAAAACATAACAGAAGGAAAAATGGAGAATGATGATTTTGCAGTAATTGAGCAGAAAAATGTGAATGATGGTGGAAATTCAAGCGGAGGGACCAAGTCCATTAAGCCCGGATGAATACATTTTAGTATGATATGAACTCCAACCGTGAAAGCTTCAGGCATTACAATGTCTTCTTCTTCTTCTTCTTCTTCGATAAGGTATAGGTCTTTCGACATGTTCCGTCCTCGTTTAAACATATCATCTCACCTTGTTCTAAATCTTCCAACTTGACAATATCCTCTTGGATTACGGTTTAATACAATTTTGGTAGCCATTCTTCTTTCATTCTTAAAATATTTCCTTGATTTTGTGATTTAAGTTTATATATTTAATTGGTTTAATGTATCTATGTTTTTCTTTTTATCTTCTACTTTTTCTTTATCTCAATTTAACCTCTCATCTTATAGGAATTTTTTACATGCCACACACTATCCATGTCTTACTGTGGCACAACCTATCGGGAGAGGAATTTTAAATCGTGGATCACACAGATATGTTTTCGATTACGCAAGGACATGGTGGGTATGAGCGATCAGTCTGTCAGGGTTTCCTCCGAGATATCACAACATTAAGGCGAAACACACACACACACACCCATACTAAACATGGCGAATATGATAATGATGATTATGATGGCCGGATAATTTTTGGAGACAGTTTGGACTTTATAGTTTTTTTCGACATTTGTCTTATAGGTGAGGAAAAACTCCGGAAAACCCCATAATTGGAGAAACTTATCCCAACCGCGGATCGAAATCTAGGCAGCTCCATTTGATGCAGCGACTCTATCCGGAGAACACAACGTAACGGTGAACTCTATGTTTATGTAATGGAGTAAATCAAGTATTGATCTTTAAAAATTGATATCCGCTGTTTATATTTTTATCAGTCCCATTCATTATCCTATTATCACCATACGATGGTATGTATAATATGTATATATAATTACAGTGATTGTATATTTATACTTTTTCAATAAACAATTTTATTAAACACGGGGACTAAATGTGTTAAATAATTTACTTTATACATATTTAATAATGTAATATATTAATGTAACAATTAATTTTAAGACTAAAAATATTAGGCCTACTTTAGTTGATTTAAACAAAAAAAATGTGTCAATTTTGATGAAGTAATATGGCCATCATCATCCTTATCATTATCATCATCATCATCATCATCCTTCACCGGTGTGGAAAGCAACGGGAAGCTACCACACCTACAATTCCCTAGTAAATCTGCGATCATAGCATGAAAATGCTATGATTGCAGTGAAGGACCTGCCTTCGGGCAGAATTACTATGGATGGATGGGATATATATATATATATATATATATATATTATTTCAGAATTGTCTCTATTATTTGCACAGGTATCCTCAACCAAAATATACTTATTTTTCTTCCATGGTAGACCAAAGCAAAAGCGGATAAAGGGAATTCAAGACAACAATGAAGAAGGAAAATATGGCAGAAGCAGACACGTAAGACCGGGAAGTGTAGAATATATATATATATATATATATACACACACACACACCACACACACATACACCTTCAAATATATATTTTTTTTTTTTGCAGGGAATTGTTCCAGAATTCATTCCGTGCACAGCAGAGAAACATTTGCTCGAACATAAACAATCGTATAATGGTATAAACTTCGCACTAAACACACTTTTTTTTTTCATTACAAAGACTAAAATTAGCTTCTTCAAATTTATCCTCTAAGTGTGAGCTATTTATTTTATTTTAACAATTCTTGTAAATCAATGTAAACTGTAGTAATGAGATCAAGGAATGTTTACAAGAATTTAGCGGCATTTATTTGGTTTCAATGAGATAATTTACTGTAACTTCCTATTGTTTCTGCAGTACTCCGTTATTTTCCATCTTCCAAATAATGTCATCGGTCAAAGGTTAGTGGTCGTAGCTTCTTTAACTTTGAAAGAGCGTAAGGTTTTAGGTTTTGTAATATTTATACTTTCTCACAACAATTTCAGAAGTATTTTGTATTCATTTAGGCTATTAATTTGGCAGGGCTGACTGCTCGAGCATCACGGCTTGAACGATCTATTGCGCTGTCCCAGTATTATGGAGATGAGTGGAATGAAAGTCTACTCTATGGTGTTACGGAAATTTTAGGGCGTCTTCCAGGTCCGATAAATCATGTTTCACTCCCATGACCCATACCGACATTTTTTGTTTCAGCCCATGACCGCAAGGAATGAATATAATCCTGCATTTGGCATCTGTTGCTCTCTTTTATTGATCAGGCTCGGAGTTATGAGGCAGCACGCTGGTGAGCCAACCAAACTAATTTTTACCTAATATGAAACGAGTTGAACGACGATATAAAATTAATGAATGAAAATTAAATGGCATAAAGGGGAGGGAAGGGGAAATGAAGAGGGTTGATGGGATTAAATTAGAGAAACTGGAGAACCCCGAGAAAAATCCGAAAAATCCCGGTATGGCATATTACCAATACCCCTCCGGAACCGCGAGGATTCAAACCAGAGATCCCAGTCGGGGTAGCATTTCGCGCTAGCCGCTACCGAGACGACAACCTGTGATAGACAATAAAATGCTGAGGATTAGAACTTTATTAAACTAAAAGTAAGATACATACAATGTTATTTACAAATAAGGGTCGCACGAACAGTAAGCCTTACGTGCTGTTGACAGTCCGTTACAATAAGTTAATGTTTGGTAATAATATACTTAAAACAAACACAATAATATTACAATTAGATAACAATACAATAACGTTATTTACTTACTCACTGGCACTATCGAACCCGTAGGTTTATGGCCGCGCAGACATAAGCTCTCCAAACATCCCTATCCTGAGCTAATGTTTTCCAATCATTCCCTGTATAATCTACTTCCCTCAAATCATAGTTAATGTTGTTCTCCCACCTCATTCTTGGTCTACCAACTGGGCGTTTTCCTTCTGGCTTTCCTACAAGAAGTTTCCATCCACGTCTTTCATTCCCCATACGCGCAACATGTCCTGCCCATCGCAGTCTACGAGACTTAACTGTTCTCATTATATCTGGCTTCCTATAAAGACCATGTAGTTCATTGTTATGTAGTCTTCTCCATTCACCTGTCTGTTCATCTTCCTTTGGTCCCAAAAATTTTCCTAAGAACTTTATTCTCAAATACTCGTAATTTCTTTTCCTCCCTTAAAGTAAGAGTCCATGTTTCGCACCCATATAATATAACTGGTAGAATAATAGTTTTATATATTTTCAGCTTGACGTTTTTTGAAAGAGTTGGGACATCAAAAGTCTCTGTAATGCATAATAGCATGCATACAATAACGTTATCCATTAATTTGGTTATGTAGAATTATTAAGAATTAATGATATTACAATTTGCTAACAGAAATGAAATTTTTGAGAACTGTTAAAGGGCGCACTAAGGAAGACAGAATCAAGAACACAGAAATAAGACAGGAACTTGAAATATTTCCAATAACTGATAAAATAGATACATATAGACAAAAATGGAAGCAACACATAGACAGAATGAATGAAGATAGATATCTAAAACAAATAACAAAATACAAACCTAAAGGCACCCGAGATGTGGGCAGACCTAGAAAGAGATGGGCTGAAGTCGGAACGGGTCAACAGACTTAATCCATGAATGCAGATGATGATGATGATGATGATGACAATTTGCTCACATATTTATTTATTATAGCTTCATGGAGTACTGGTCATGGTTTCTGAATACAGTTCATGGGTCCCGGGTTCGATTTCCGGTCGACTATAGCCATTTTTCTAAAAGGAAATTATTCCTGTTGGCACACATGGTCCGAATTAATTTAAGGACTCTCCTGGTGCTTAATTTTCATTCGTCGCCTATCATATCATTGAGGTAAGGTAACTCCGCCTTCCAGGCTACCAGTTTAATAAGTGGGTTACAATTGTGCCATGGCAGGAGAGAATACTAGAAATTTCATGAAAACAACCTAATGTAATTGCTAAAAAAATTGATTAAAAATATAACAGCAATGACTTGATTTGTCCCGCACCATAGCTGAGTGGTTAAGGCAAGATACCTTGGCGAAGAGCTATGGGATTTGCGCTGGTTCGAGTCTCCATGAGGGAAGACATTTTCTCATCAAATTTCGGCCAGTATGGGACCGGTGCCCACCCAGAATTGTGAGGATTTTGGGTAGCAACAATAAGTAACGGCTCCATGTTGAGAAAAACAGCTATAACGACGGGGAGCCCGAAATGCTGACCTCATGTCACTACTACAGCGGCTCTGTGATTAACACGTAGATGTCAGGCCAGCAACCGGCTGGTAAGCCAAGGGCCTTCTAGATTTGTCACGCCATGGAGTTTAGATTTTTTAATAACTGTCCGCGGTGGACTAGTGGTTATGCTCATTGTCTCTGGTCCCGAGGGTCGCGGGTTCAAACTCGGCCGGAGTCGATGGATTTTTTATGATGGAAAAATTCAAGGAGCAAGTCCTCCGGGAGGGACTTTAAGCCGTGGGTCCCGAGTCTGAAGATTTTCAGGCTCGTCAAAAATCCTTAAGCCAGAATGAAAAGGCCTCTAAGCAAAATTTACCGAATTTTCTCGTCCTAGTACTACCTTGGTTTCCTAGATGTCACTATGAGGCGGAACGCTGACCACGGACCACTCAAAATTACATATATTATAGCAGGATTTTAATATCATAATAAATATGAAAGTTTAAGTTAATAATTTCATATTTTAAAATTCTTTTAATATTTAAATATAACTTAAATAAAGAAAAACATCTAAATAATTAATTGTTGTTCATTGTTAAATAAAAATGTCTCAGTAACAATTAAAGAAATTGTATTATATAAGTCTTTCTAAATAATGCTTTTAAAATTGTGTCTTAATTCATTGTTGTCTGAAATATAAAGCTTTCTGTTATAACTGTAATAGGAACACCTGCTTAACTTAATATTTTTAAATAAAAGTATACAAAATCCTGATTGGATGTTAAAACAATTAACTTTTTGATTTAACCAATCAAATTTAAACCTGGTATTTAATGGACCATTAACCAATAGAATTTAAATATAAAAATCATATGATGTAATAATGTTCTTTAATATTATAACAGAATTACACTAGTCAGTCTGAATATAACTTTCATCAAAGATAGAAGCAATAACTGCTCTCCTGATAAAATGTGAAATTTAATACCAGAAGAGTAATTGATTTCAGACAAGAAAATAATATATTTAATTGACAGTGAAGAATAATATCACTTAAATTTACTTAATCTGCTGGGAACCTACAAAATGAATAAAATTTATAACTATTTCTACAAGAATCAGTTATTAGTGATTTTTAAAGTGTTTTCCTATCTTGTGTACCAACTTCGACCTTGAGAAGAGAATCCAGCTCTACCGAAAATCAAACCCAACCTGAACTAGTAATTCTTATTTATTATTTTTGGACACTAATCCTTCAAAATGTTACTACAACATCGGGCAATGAAGAGAGTTAGCTGCTTCAAAACATCGTCATAACATGGGAAAAGAATTACTTCTTCAAAATTGCGCCCACAACGTGGAAAATAATGAAGAACTGACTAAAATTACTTCTTCACTATACGAAAAAAGTGTAACTAAATTAGTATGGTTCAAGTCTTTCCCTGTAGGGGGAGAGCGCCTAAATCTCTGTAAAGGGAAAACATGGGCTTAACAAAAAAAAATTCTCACTACAGAATTTAAACGAAATTAATAGTTACACGTGACACCATTTTTCGTGCTGCGTTAATAAAAAAAGGTGAATTATAAAATTAAATCAAATTAAGGCAATTCAATGTAAATTATAAAACATGAAAATAAATTAATGAAATCTAAGTTTTCCCTTCTGGGATATCTGGTAAGGAGAATAAATAAAATAACGGAATATAAAGTACTTTCAAATATTGTAAACAATATTATACTTAAAAAAGAAAAAGCGTATTCACAATAAATTAAGATGTCGGTTCTGACAGACTAGTGGTTACTATACTCGCATCTGATTTCAAATCCCTCGAGTTCAAATACAGCCGGGGTCGATGGGTTCCTTTGGAAAGAAACTAAATCCATGGGACCATATCCATAGATTTACGGCACGCAAAAGAACCCCAAACATAATAAAATAAGCCTCTGGAGCCAATTTTGTTGACCTTTCTACGCCCAGATTTGAATTTCAACGCTAATGACCTTAGCTGTAAAAGAGCGTCATTAAATAAAATAACACACACCAGGAAACATGTACAATGTACAAAAGTTCAATGACTGATCTTATAGAGGATAGGAATGTTGTATATACATATAGCAAGATGGATGAAGTGAATTATAACAAACAAACCGCCTACTGACAAAGAATACATAGATGAAAAGAGCAGAAACGACCCAGAATTAAAGAACGCGACTTGAAATAAATTATGCAGAATCGAAATAAAAAAAATATCTACCCGTATCTTCATATCCCTCCTCATCACACTACCTATTACTCGAAATCTTTTATAGTTTCTCTTGCTAGAATATGGAATTCTCTTCCACCCTATATGAGAGACTGCCAAACTCTACCATCTTTCAGAAACAAATTAACATTAAATTATTAACAGAAACAACTCACTAATATTACTTTTTTAACAATTAATAATTTGTTTTTTGTCCACCGCTGTGGTCTCGAGGTAGCGTGCTGCCTTGTCTCGCAGCTGGCCCGGGTTCGATCCCCGGTCGGGACAGTTTTTCTGGGTGAGGTTTTATCGGGGTTTTTCCTCACCTGTAAGACAAATGTCAAGATAACTTTAAGTCCCAAACGGTCCCCGAAATCATATGGTCATCGCAATCATCATCATTGATATTCATCTTAGATTAAGCTTAGGATTAGGGACTCTCCTGGCAAACCACTATCATCATCATCACCCGTCATATCATCGGGACAACATAACCCCGCCTTCCAGGCGCCCCAACCTCAGAAGTGCCAGGACGTCATGCCGGGAGAGAACACCAGGAATGTCGAAAGACAACCTGGGGCATTTGCAAAAAATAAATAAAAATAAGAAATAAAAAATATTTTTTTTGTATTTTTTAATGAAAATAGTATTAAGATTTCTCAATATATTTACTTAATGCCTTATATATAAGCGATAGATTAATTCATTGCAGTTTATTATTTTCATTGTATTTTTTTTCATTTCTTTTTTATGTATAGTAGATTCGAGCTGTTATTCCTTTGTGTATATATTCTTTCATTAGTTTAATTTTAATTGCATTTAATTTTATTGTATTTAGACATTATTTTCATTATTGTTCAGTTTGACATATTATAATTAATTGTATATTATGCACTATTATTGTATTTTTTGTATTTGTTGTATTTAAATATAACGCATGTTTGTAAATGTAACATATGTTTGTCCTGATTAGTGGAAGAGAAGACCACATGGCCTTAACTCCACCAGGCTAAATAAATCTATTCTAAATCTATTCCATCTAATGAAAGAGAAAAATTCCATGGTGCGATAGCCCTAGAAGACCCTTGGCCTACCAGACAGCTGATGGCCTCACATCTATGTGTTAATAACAGAGTTAGGCGATATCTGCCAGTGTAGGAGTGACATGTTGTCAGTATGTCGGGTCCCTCAACCATTAATACTAATATTCTCGATTAATGGAAGAAAAGTGCACCCGGGTACTTCTCCGTATGCGGATATTAGTGTGTCCCTAGTGGGAGTGTTTTAATCTTACGCTTAAATACCCGTAGATGCCAACTACTGATATGAGGTCGGCATATCGCCTAAGTGAGACACCAAGTGGGCAACTAAGGTATTACTTGGTTGGTTAACGGTTGGTATATTTTGCATAGAATCCTCTTTATTCAGGCTTGTGATTCTTTTACGAGCCACAAAATGTTCACACTCGAGCTAATGGCTTAAAGTCCCTCTCCCTCACAAAGGACTTATCTCTTGGATTTTTCCGCCTTAAATATCCATCGGTCCCGTCCGAGTTAGAACCTGCGCGCGGTACTACAGGCAAGGAACATAACCACCAGCCCACCGTGGCCGACGCATTATTTATTAGGATTGCCTAATTACTCAACCTGTAAATTAAATACTGTACAGTAGGAGCATGCAAAATAAAATAAGAGAAAAATACATTCCTTTTATTTTTCATGTCTGTAGATTTATTTTTTATTTTGTCTGTAATGGTCTGTAATGACATTTATGAATGCTGTGCCTATTGTTCTGTTTTGTTTGAAAAGTTCGGCGTTCTCTTTCTCTTTAGAGCTAGCTACCCGATTGGAATGATTTCTCAATTCCATGATACCGGCTTAACCAACGAACATTTTAGAATGAGTTTTGTAAATAAACAAACAATTAAATAAATAATAAAATAAATAAATATACATATATAATAATCTATTTATTAAATCCCCTGTTCTTTCTTCTCCAAATTTCACGACACTTAGCATTCTTAAAGCTGCAGAAAACATAGTATTGTATCTCTGAACTAGACACTTAAATTCTCACTTGACAAACACTGACTGGGGTCTTTGGTGATCTAGTTATATTATTGTGAACTACCGTATTTACGGACTATAAAACGCACCTTAATTTCTAAGCATTAAAAAAAACATGTTTACTTTTATATTATTAGATTGCAAAGCCAGACTAAAAATAATCTTATGTTAGTTTATAAAACCGTTCTGATCTTTACAATCCCTGAAAATCGTTATTTGAACTTTCTTCTTCTTCTTCTTCTTCTTCCTCGTCATCGTTGTACTCTTCATATATAAGATGGTCTTCATTGCCATCGAGAGCGTTACTTACGCCGCACTTCTTGAAAGATTTAATTATAATGACTTCTTTCACTCTAGATCACGACTTTTTTTATCCACTGACACATGTTTGATTGTACGTCGTTTTAAAGCTCCCTTCGGCGTGAATCCATGTTGGGTTTCATTTTAAATTTCCACCCTGGGTCTGGGTGTGTGTGTCCTGTCTTCGTGTCTATGTGAGGATAAAAGAAAGTTAAAAAAGGCAAAACAAAAAGGAAAAAAGGCAAAATAAAAAGGCAAAGCAGTATAAACGAAAAAAAAAATCATCATCCAGTTGTTCAAGTTCACTGGCATCGTAGACTGCAATGACGCATCTTAGGCTAGACAGTGTTGTGGGTTGGTAATGGGGGGGGAGGAGACGGTGTTAGTAAAGCTTTCTTTAATATGGTAAATTTAATGTTGATAAATATTTGGTGAAACACGACTGTGATTGGTTGTAAGACAGAAATCATTGAAACGTGATTGATCATTGACTCCCATTTGGGACATGAGTTAAAAAGTCTGTCATTTCTTATATCATATATTAGGTGACCGAGATAATTAAATTCTGAAACTTGTTCTGTGATCTTTCCATCTAATTTCATTTTAACTCTTCGTGAGTGTTTTCCTCACCTACCCATAGAGCTATATTCAATGTTCTTGTATTTTCTAAAATTATATTTATATACATTTGTATATGTTATCATCATATAAACGAGCTCAAGAAACCAAGATGTTTTTATTTTTTATTTATTTATTTTCCTGATGGAGTTAAGACCATGAGGTTTTCTCTTTCACTTCACCAGGATTAAATTATACATACAATAAGAATTATGATAAATGATACATAGTAGAATTCAAATACCTAGGAACAATAATCACAAATAGTGTTGCCAGATAGAGACAGGTTTCCCGCGGCATCGAATATATGACATCGAATTTAAGACTGGTGGGAATTTTAAATCAAATACTGGACATTTGTATATTCATTACGAGTATAAGACGCACCTGAATTTTGGATGGAATTTTTCGAAGAAAAAAGTGCGTTAGTTGATTTGTTTTCTTTTATTATTTTCTTAGGAATATAATCTTTATATATAAAATGAGTGAGAGTATGTTTGCCCATTACAAACTACTTGACCGATTTCAATGGAGATTTCATCATCATTTAGATAAATTTTCTCGGACAGTTAACATATATAAAATACTACCATACGTACTATAGATTACTTACTTACTTTTGAGGGCCTCTCCACTTTTCAGCGGTTACCCTATATTCCCATTCGCCATTCTTACCGATCACGCCATTCATCCTCCTCCAGACCTCGGTCGTTCATCAATCTATGGATCTCTCCTCCCCAAGTTGTTCTTGGCCTGCCCCGTTTCCTTCTACCAGAAGGTGACCATTCCAAAAGAGTTTTGGGCCACCTATCATCCTCCATTCTGCTGACATGGCCATACCACTGAAGAGCTCGTCTTTCGATCCTTTCCACCACTGTCTCCTCCATATCCATTATCTGCCTCATTTCTTCTTCTTTCCAACCTGGACACCCTGGCACTGCGTCTTATTCCATCCATCTCCACTGCCAAGATCTTGGTTTTTTGTCCCTCAGCACCATAAGTCATTATGCTTTCTACAACAGACTTCAAAATCCTCTTCTTCGTGTGGTTTGACATGGTCCTACTCCACAGTACTCCATTCAACATTTTTATGGCTCTTCGTGCTTGTACTAACCTGCTATGTACTTCAGAAAAAAATCTCTTTTTGGACGCTTGAATGGCTTTCGCTGCCTAAACTATAACTAATATGCTACACAAAATTAATGTACACAGAATTGAACTTATCAAAAAGTTACAGAAAAACGTCCGCTACAGCATATATCTATCTTTTGTGGATAACTCACAATAACTATTTTTGTCTTTCAGCTCATTGATACCAAACAAATCGGGATAAGTAGATTCCCGGGCAACGCCGGATTGTCTCTCATACGAGGCAGTGGGACATCGCTCGCAATGCCATACTTCGTTAACGCTCTAGCGGGCCCAAATTTTGTTTCATCGAAATGAAGCTTGGTATATAACAATTGAGGGGCTCAGTGGAATAAGGGTCCATCCCAACCAATGGTTGATTTTTAGTTATTTGCAGATTATGTATCCTCTGGCCATCTTCTGTTAATCTTTAGAAGTTCATAATTCTAACTTTGCTCAAATGATGGTAAATGTGACTTTATGTGTAAGAAAAATTTCTGACTTCTTCACGCGCGCGGGAAATAAAGGCCCATCCCAACTGCTGACACGTGACCGTATATTGTCCGCTACTCTGTGGTCCGCTGCAATACTGGCTAGCATTGCCGGCAAATATCAGTAGATGCAGAATGGCTGATGCGGCAGGTTCTTGTGCGAATGGAAATAGTGTAATAAAATCTAAGAAAAGAGTAATTGAGATAAATGCAGAAGATTTAAAAAATTGGATAACTTAAATAAAATGTTCACAAAGAGAAATGTGACGCTGGAAAGCGTAAGGTAGACATCAGAAAAGCATCTGAGTTTCCTTTTGTGGAAAATAGACATATAATGTACGTAAAATCCGGTTTCGGTGACTTGGCTTTAGAGGAAGTAATAAGCCTTAAAAAAAAAAGGGAAAGGAAAGTGTCCTGTATTAAGATATGTAATATTCACAACAAAATATCCTAATGGTAGGATGATAAAGAAGACAACATGACTCTCGTGATATTTGTACCACTTGTACACAGCAGCCTTAAATCACATAATGATACAAATGCTGCAAACGTAGAATACGTAGATTAATGCAGTATTCAAGTTAAAAAGTGTTATTTTAAGTTTTATTTTTATCTAATTAAATTATTTTAATTTGTTTATTTAGGGTGTGTTTTGTATATTCTCAATTTTCTTTTTCTTTGATTAGACATATGAAACAACATAGTGATCTATACATTTGCAGGCAGAAAGCTTATTTTATGTGCAAGACATGTACCAAATATTATCAATGTGTGCTCTATATATTTTACTCAATGTAGAATTTAATGAAATGCAATTTTTCTCCAAACTTAGTGCAGTTGGGATGGGCCCTTATTCCACTGACCCCCTCAATTAATTAACGCCGGGATAAGTAGATTCCCATGCCACGCCGGGTAATCAGCTAGTTGATAATAATTATGAGACCGATGAATTTTGAAAGACATCATGGCTTGAATTTTCTGGCATTTTCCTTACGTGAATGACAACGGAGTTATGATTGTCATTTTCTTGTTAATACAGCTTTTTCTACACTTTATCTAAGTATTACTTACTTACTCACTGGCACTATCGAACCCGTAGGTTCATGGCCGCGCGGATATAAGCTCTCCATACATCCCTATCCTGAGCTAATGCTTTCCAATCATTCCCTGTATAATCTACTTCCCTCAAATCATAGTTAATGTTGTTCTCCCAACCTCATTCTTGGTCTACCAACTGGGCGTTTTCCTTCTGGCTTTCCTACAAGAAGTTTCCATGCACGTCTTTCATTCCCCATACGTGCAATATGTCCTGCCCATCGCAGTCTACGAGACTTAACTCCTCTTATTATATATGGCTTCCTATAAAGACCATGTAGTTCATTGTTATGTAGTCTGCTCCATTCACCTGTCTGTTGATCTCTCTCTTTGGTCCAAAAATTTTCCTAAGAACTTTATTCTCAAATACTCGTAATCTCCTTTCCCTCCCTTAAAGTAAGAATCCATGTTTCGCACCCATATAATATAACTGGTAGAATAATAGTTTTATATATTTTCAGCTTAACGTTTTTTGAAAGCAGTTGGGACATCAAAAGTCTCTGCAATGCATAATAGCACGCAATTCCAGAATTGAGCCTATGTATAATTTCTTTGTGCATCTCATTCCTATTTGTGATTATTGTTCCTAGGTATTTGAATTCAGCCACTTCCTCAAAATTTCCCTCATTTGTCATTAGCTGCCCATTTCCATTATATACTGAATTTCTACTTGTGACCATATATTTAGTTTTACTGATATTTACTTCCAGTCCTAATTTCTTAGTGTTACTCAATAGTGTGTGCGTGTTGGCCTTTAGTATCTCCTCGCTATCGGCCAGTAGTACTACATCATCAGCATAAACTAACAGCTTATTAATACCATTCAGTTGTAAGCCTTCCTCATTCTCTAAAGATTTAATGGCATGCTCTAGTACAAAATTAAATAGTAGAGGAGATAGTGCATCTCCTTGCTTCAACCCATTCTGGATTTCAAAAGTGTCTGAAAACTGTTTGCCTACACGCACCCTACTCTTTGAGCCATTTAGACACATTCGTATAAGTCTAACTAACTTTTTAGGAATTCCGAACTCCAGCAGGATACTATATAAACTTCTCCCTCTTAATTGAATCATATGCTTTTTTGAAGTCTACATATAGTTGATGAACAGTACCATTATATTCCCATTTCTTTTCTAAAATCTGTCTTATACTAAAATCTAAGTATTAGAATTCAAATTTTCGGAATATCTTATACCCTTTATAGATTATCATCAATATCTGAATGTAATACGTGGAGAGATAATCACGTAAGTGCGATAACGGATATAAAATAGATGTGTTTCTTATTACATCGTGAATCTTCAGGCTTGCGTTATGTTGTCGCTATAGGCTTAGATCGTAAAGTACGCAATATCCCTCCAACTGTTTTTACTGCTTTGGTTTCTATGGAAACGGGTCGTTCGGCTTGGAATTTTAGTTTCGTACTTCACACTTAATCGTCATAGCAATGCCACATATTTCGTTTTGTCGACCTTGCTGGTAAAACAGATCTCAAACGTGAGTTTACAAAAGGATTTACGTTTATTTTTATCTTTTATCCCAAGGATTTCGTGGGATTTCTAATTATGTCTCGAATGTTACGTTTTTATTCTTTAACTTCTATGATTGAGGTTACAAAAATAAATTTATTCAAACATTTCAGCTAATATTCTTACACTTACAATAGACACACAATGGGATTTCATGTCAAATAATAACTTTAGAATATTCTTCATACAATGAAAGAAGTCAATTTAATATCCCATTTATTAACTAACTCACTCACTGGCACTATCGAACCTGCAGGTTCATGGCCGCGCGGACATAAGATCTCCATACATCCCTATCCTGAGCTAATGTTTTCCAATCATTCCCTGTATAATCTACTTCCTCAAATCATAATTAATTTTATTCTCCCACCTCATTCTTGGTCTACCAACTGTCAGTTTTCCCTCTGGTATTCCTTTAAGAAGCTTCCATGCAAGTTTTTTATTCCCCATTTGTGCCACGTGACCTGCTCATCTGAGTCTATGAGACTTAACTGTTGTTCTTATTATATCTGATGTCCTATAAAGACCATGCAGTTCACTGCTATGTAATCTTCTCTATACCTGTCTGTTCATCTCCCTTTGGTCCAAAATTTGTCCTAAGATTTTTTGGACCAAAGAGAGATGAACAGACAGGTGAATGGAGAAGACTACATAACAATGAACTACATAGTCATTTATTGCCATTTTAAAATAATTTATACAAAACAAGCTGGTTGAAATGGTAGCATCTGACTGTATTTGGAAATTTCCAAGTTTAAGCCGACAGCTATTTTTTCCTGGTTATCCTCAGTTATCAAGGCAGTGATGAATTAGAATTTCGTTATCAAAATCCCTTCGATAATTGATTATTGTTTAACAGTTCATTAAAATTAATATTCATTGAATGTGATCTCGTGGTATGTTATGGTAATTTTCCACTTCTAATATTCTTAGCTATGAGCTCGCTCTGGTGATAGCATGCCTGCTTCCTGACGAGCGAGCCCGAGTTCGTTACCCGACGGAGTTGAAAATTGTAATTGAATTCAATTGCAACATTTTCAAAAGGTCAGAAGAAGTGGTGGTGTACAATTTTTAATTGCTAGATTATGCACCGTATTCCTGCATTAAATTGCAAATCCTTCCACAGTACAATGTTGAGAAGGCATTGTGGTCCTATTGATAGCAATTCGTTCGTCAGATAGGGAAGAAAAGCCTGGCGTTTTCGATAGGAATAGGCTACATGCCGGCACTGGGTTTCACATTCAGTACCATTCCTCGTATAACATATAAACGTACACTCATCCTACACCCCTCTCTGTACACAATACAAGACATATAATTGATGTAAAGTGGTCTGCCGAAGTGGTGTGTGAATTAAAAATAGACCAGGAATTGAATGTTGAATTTTGGAAAATGGAATTTTATGCATTCTTTAGACTGTATAAAGAATAATTTAGTACCGAAGCACGTAAAATATAGGGGTGGCATTAAAACACACACACATACTCATAATTATTTAATTAATTGGCTTAATTATTTAAATATATGTGAACAATATAATCTCAAAATATCCATAGAAACAACTAAGGTAATGGCATTCCAAAGGAAAAATCAAATCAGATCCAAAATAGTAATAGGAAACAAAATCATAGAACAGGTGAACCATCTCAATTATCTAGGATGTGACATTTCATTTAATTATGATAATGATATAACTAATAAAATAGCAAAATTCCAGGGAATATGTGGTACGATAAAACGATCACTAAATAACAAAACTACAAGAGAGACCGAATTGAAATTTTACAAAACGTTGGCAGTACTGGTACTACTCTAATGGTTCAGAAGCCTGGATACATAAAAAACAAGATATAAGTAGGATAACGGCGGCAGAAATGAAATTTTTGAGATATGTTAAAGGGTGCACTAAGGAAGACAGAATCAAGAACACAGAAATAAGACTTGAAATATTTGCAATAACTGATAAAATAGATACATATAGACAAAAATGGAAGCAACACATAGACAGAATGAATGAAGATAGATATTCAAAACAAATAACAAAATACAAACCTAAAGGCACCCGAGATGTGGGCAGACCTAGAAAGAGATGGGCTGAAGTCGGAACGGGTCAACAGATCTAATCCATGATTGCAGAAGATGATGATGATTATTATTATTTAAATATATACTTTTTTTATTTTTCCTTATTATTAAACTCTGAATTTATTGGTACTTTTACGTATAGGGAGCCTTACAGTGACACTAGTACCACATACATACTTTTTTGACCACACAAGGACAAGGAGGGCCTCCGTAATGAATGATCCAATGTCAAGGACTCATCCAACACTACATACAAATTTATTTCTTTATAAAACTGTAATATATTAACATTTAGTTAACAGCATAATTTTAAAGATTGATTAGTGGACATTACCGGTTACAGGCTTACACGTGCATACATTCCTCAATCTGTGACCAGCGATCTTCGTGGTATTTGGACATTTAAGGACTAAACTCATTGACTCTGTCGGGAATCGAACCGTCGTCAGAACTATGCAGGGCAGGAACGCTGCTTCCATCATTGAAAATTTGCGAAATGGGGGAAAAAATACTGAAGATAAACTGTTGCCATCTTAAGTCAAATCTATAAAGTTTCGTGAATTTTTCCCACATTTCATTGATAGTCTTAAACGTCATTGGAAAACAGTTTTTTTTATCGAATTCCGATTGAAATGAGCTGTCTTCATGAGAGTGCTCTGATAATAGAATCTCAGTCTCTGAAGAAGGGATAAGAAAATATACTTCATTTTAACTCACTTGGAAATCGTTACCAACTCTGTAACATATCTTTCAACATACAAAATCTAGTCTTACAAGTTACCGTACTCGTACACACAACTCTCAATCTGTGACCAGCAATAATTTTATTAATATAATGTATGTAATAATTAATGTAGAACCCGATCGGATTGCATGGGATGTGACATATCTTCAATGAAGAGAAATAAAATTCTCAAGAAATCGAAGCTCGCATTTGTTGGAGGTTTGACAGAAAACTAATTTGAATCAAAATTAAATTTCTGGAACTGCAAAGAATTTCTTCGTAACACAGAACAATTGAACGTCCGTTTGACACCAATTTCAAAGGGAATACAACACTTTAGAAAGACTAAACTTTACAAGAATTTTATCTCTTTCTCAATATGATAGGCTAGATTTCAGTGATTCACAAAGTGTGCTTCGCGGAACCCTTGGAATCCGCCATCATTATCAGGAAATCTGGAAGAGTTTTATTTATTAAAACTAACTCACTAGCACTATGG
The DNA here is from genome assembly GCA_030220185.1 of Diploptera punctata. Classification (NCBI taxonomy): domain Eukaryota; kingdom Metazoa; phylum Arthropoda; class Insecta; order Blattodea; family Blaberidae; genus Diploptera; species Diploptera punctata. The sequence goes on along the minus strand of JASPKZ010007182.1, from coordinate 85,856 downwards.
AACCCGTAGGTTCATGGCTGCGCGGAAATAAGCTCTCAATACATTCATATCCTGAGATAATGTTTTCCAATCATCCCTTGATTTTAAAGATGAAATAATTTAATAAGACATGTTATTATAATTAAAGCTCCAATTAGCTCATTCTTGGCCTGAATACTAGGCGCTTTCCCTCTGGTTTTCCTACAATGAGTTTTCATGTCCCTCTTTCATTCCCCATTCGTGCGATATATCCTGCCCATTGCAGTCTACGAGACTTAACTGTTCTTATTATATCTGGTTTCGTATAAAGATCATATAGCTTACTGTTATTCAGTCTTCTCCATTTGCCTGTCTGTTCATCTCTCTTTAGACTAAAAATGTTCGCTGATTTTTGGAAAATACCTTCATTTTATCTCACTTGTATTTCTTCTTCAGTATAGTATCGTATGTAATGTTATAAATGGACAGAACTACCGTGAGGCGGAACAGGCAATTTGCCTAGCCCGTGAAGTGTAGAAGAAGAAGAAAAATGTTATAGTTATTTTCGGTAAAATTATAAATCATTATTTATTTAAAAATGCACGTCACTCGCGGATCCTGTGACAACTGTTGAAGGATCCCTGGAGTCTGGGAACTTACTGCACTAAACAGTCAACACAGTTTGCAAGAAAAACGCTCAACTATTAAATGTTTACTTTCATATATACATATATATATATATATATATATATATATATACAGAGTGATTCAGAAATATGGCTATACGTTTGATCACATTTTGTGACGAAAATATTAAGGACATATGATGTGTTATCATTGGAAAGGGAATCCTTCAAATTACAACAATAGAACAAAATACTAATCACTATTCACGTGCAGCTTGGCGGGTTGATTTTTGTGGGCCTGCGTCGAACGCCTCCACAATTCTCTTCGTTGTTTCTGCATACGTGCTAATGCGAGGCCTTCCAGGAGGTTTGATTTTCTGCATCCTTCCCATTTCCAGCAGTCTTTTTCTCCACAGTCGACGGCTGCAATGCTACGTTAAACTCACGTCTTGCCCGACTTGCGGCCTCACGATCATTAGCAAACGTTATTGCCCATGCAGCAATTGTAATTTACTGTTGCATATTCAACGCCATTTTGACTAATAACGTAAGTTCTACACTGTTTTGTTTTATTCCATTGTTGTAATTTGAATAATTGCCTTTCCAACGGTAATTTCATATTTCCTGTAATGGTAATATTTTCATCACACAACGCGATCAAACGAATAGCCATATTTATGATTCGCCCTGTGTGTGTGTGTATATATATATATATATATATATATATATATATATATATATATATATGCTATAATTAAATGTTTAACATTGAGCAATGCAAGCTTAATATGATATGATAAGAAAAATAAATGTCTGGACGGGATTCGAACCCGGATCTCTGAGTCTGTACCTCAGTGTGATATCCATTACACCACCAGGCGAATCCAATTCAAACATTTATTTTTCTTATATATGTATTATATTCTCCATTATTACTAGATGTCGCGAGAACTCGGTCTTCACTGCCATCTATATAATATAAGAAAAATAAATGTTTGAATTGGATTCGCCTGGTGGTGTAATGGATATCACACTGAGGTACAGACTCAGAGATCCGGGTTCGAATCCCGTCCAGGCATTTATTTTTCTTATATATTATATAACAATTCAGCTTACGTCATCATCATCATCATCTTCCTTGCAGGAATTACGCAATCTTGCCTGTTCCATCTTCATACTGTTATTACTAGAGTCTGGATGTTAGGCACTTAAAAAGTTCAAAATAGGCAGGCAAAAAAGCACAAAAAATCATTAATATGGCACTAAAAAAATCAAAATATGCTCTTACAAAATGTGGACTACAACATAAAATGTTACAGCCTTACGTAAAGAATATAAACATATGCTATCAATAGCATACGAAGATATCAGAGATGATTTTGGAACTTGTTTTTCCTTTTTACAAAGAGCATACTTATGTTTTGCAGTGTGTACGTGCTGCGAAACATGACACTTATTCGCGCAATTCACTGAAATTTTACACACTTTACAAAACAATTTCACTTGAGTCTTGGGTTTGGGTTTCCTACAATATTTCCACACCAAATTCTTTCACGAAATTGGTCAGTTACTGTTTTACTATTGTCCATTCTTTATGCATCGTGAAACAACTGTTCTAAAGATAAAAAAAGCCGCATACACTTGTTGCACAACTTTGTCTTTGAAGCACCTAACTGTGAACGAGGACTACAGACTGAATTCAGTGTTATCAACATCAAAATAATATTGCCAGTCAATTAAAGGTTTCTATGCAATTATATGTGCCATGAAGTTTGTCCATTTCTGTTAATTTAATTGAAATACTAAGTTAATTTCGAGAGAAAGTGGCAAATAGGCATTTATAGGCATTGTAAGCTGAAATGGGCATTTATAGGCAAAATTAACTTCATGGAAAACAACTCTAGGGTATGAACTCGTCGGTATGAACTTATATGAAGTCACTTTTACAATATCTATAATAAATAATTGTAGGCATTTTCCCTAACATCCGGTCTCTAGTTATTACCATCTCTTCCTCGGACATCCCACATCTCTTCTTCCTTGAGGTTGGTAGTTACATGCTAGTGCTGGGATTCATTTGTTATTCATTCGATCCAATTGTCATTATATTCCTCTATTTTCTCATTTAAGTTTTATAATTTCAATTCTCTCTTATATCTTCATTTCTTATCAGATCCATTTTTGTGCAGCCTTTTACCCTACGAAGGAAGCTCATCTCAACCGATTGAATCTTACTTCTGTCTCTTTCCTGAAATACCCAAGACTTACTACCGATTATTAATACCGGCACAGCTATTATATTATAAAACTTTAATGTTGTGTCCTTTCGGGTTTTATTGTGGAGAGTTCTATTTATTGTCCCACATAGTGACTGAAATTTGTTCAATTTGGTTTTTAAGTCTCTGTCTCTATCATAGCTTATATTGCATCCAAGAAAATCAAAATTAGATACTTCTTCCAATATTTTGTTTTCTATTATTATTCTGGAGTGTACAGGATATTTTCCTCTATAGGCCATTACTTTTGTCTTTTTTGTGGATATTTGTAATTTAAAGGCTTCTAAACAGCTCAACCAATCTTCTTGTAAATTTGTACAATAGGTTTTCAGAAACAGAGACTGTTTAACTGCTATCTATTATGTTGTAGAACCATTAGGTGTAAGAGTTCACCAGAAATGGAAATTTTTTATTCGCTCTAGCGGTTGCAATTTTCGATGTTTTACAACGTAACTCAGTACACTCTATTAAAATTCACCGACGTACATATTACAAAAAAATCACCAAAATTCGACAGTTAGAAGTGGGGGTTTACCTGAAATTCGAAATTAAACATTGACTTTAGCAACGCCATGTTTGGTTTGTCGCAGTTTATACCATATGATTTAATTAATCTTTAATATTTCATTTATTTAGGCGCACCAGCGCACGCCGTGTATTAGCTACTTAGATATAAATCGGAAACTTAATATTTTAATCTGTTTCTTAACAATTCCACGTATTACCAACCGAGAAATTTACACCTGATTCGAAACAGCAACTTCATGCACCTCTTTTTGCCATTAAAGAAGATAACAAAAATATAAAAGAAAAGAAGCAAAATAAAGAGATTGTACAAGCTTTCTTTAATCTGAATCCTGTTGAAAATGCAGCGGGCCATGTCTTAAGAAGATTTTGTATTCTTCTACTTTTTTTTTCCTTTTATTGCACTTGAGTGTCGTAACCATTTTCTCGTGTTAATTAATTCCCTCTAGAGACAACACTAAGCTCCTGTAAGTACAAGACTCGGAAACAAATTTTGAAGTTGTTTAAGTGGAAGAATGGATGACAGGATTCAAATAATTAATTACATCGCGAGAAAACAAATTGTTCGGTAAGGTGGTAACAAACAGTTTTAACACTCAACATTTATCTACTTTTCTTTATTATAATATTTCCAATAATTGTATTTCTTTATGCTTTTTATAGATTACCATAATTTAAATGCTAAAGCTTTCAAAGCCAATTCATTACATAACTTTATTATTATGTACTTATAGGCAAATAGTCCACCGCTGTGGTCTCGAGGTGCGTGCTGCCTTGTTACGCAGCGGGCCCGGATTCGATCCCCGGTCGGGACAGTTTTTCTGGGTGAGGTTTTTATCGGGGTTTTTGTCACCTGTAAGACAAATGTCAGGAAACCTTTAAGGCCCAAATGGTCCCCGAAATCATATGGCTATAATCATCATCATCATCCTTATCATTATCATAATCATCATCATCCTTCACCGGTTTGGATTGCAACGGGAAGTTACCACACGTACAATTCCCTAATGAAGCTGCAAGGCATAGCATGAAAATGCTATGATTGTAGTGAAAGACCTGCCCTCACGCAGAATTACTATGGATGGATAGATAGGCAAATCTATAATATTGTTAGTGGTTAATAAATTGCATTTATAATTTATGAAATATTGCTACATAATTACAATAGTTTGGACACATGAAGAGGATGAATGAAGATAGATTGTCAGTTAGGAATTTGGAGTGGATTCCAAATCGGAGGGGAAAAAAAGAGGTAAACGATCATCTAGTCAGTGTAGCGGTGACAAGTAGTCAGCGTGTCGGGCCTACCAGCCGTTATAACTGGTTTTCTCTACCTGGAGCAGCTACTTATTGTAGCTACTCAAATGCCTCACGATGCTGGGTGGGCACCGGTCCCATATTGGCCGAAATTTCATGATAAATTTTTTTCCGTCATGGAGACTCGAATCAGCGGAAGTCCCGTAGCTCTGTGTCAAGGTATTTTGCCTTAACCACTCGGCTATGGCGCGGGTCACTTTAATTTACAGTTAATCACAAATGTTCTTGTTCTTATAGAATTTAATTAATTACAAAATTATTATTGATTTAATCATTCATGGCAATGAAAATTCAATATAGCATTTGCTTTACAACTGAGAAAAAATATGGAAAATCTCAATAGGGCCTAAGATTAATCGACCTCAAAATTATGAATATGAAGAAGGACAGGAGACTGCAGGATGGTGACTGGAAAGATATAGATAAATGGAGGTAGAGAATCAAAACTTAATATTGGGCACAGGAAGATTTTTTTTTGTTCAATGCCACCTGTTTGTCATTCGACATTTCAGGTATTCTCTCCTGGCATTGGCGTGTTGTAACCCACTTCTAAGGTTGGGACGCCTAGAAGGCGGGGTTACGCTGCCCCAATGATATGATGGGTGATGACGATTGGTAATGATGGGCCTTAAACCTAATCTTCTTCTTCTTCACTTCACGGGCTAGGAAAATTGCCTGTTCCGCCTCACAGTTGTTCTGTCCATCTTTTCACTGGCCTTCCTACATTCCTTGAACCTCTTGGCTTGTAGTTGAATGCTGCCCTTGGTAATCTTGATACATTCATTCTTTCCACGTGTGTAAACCATTTCTCTCTATATTCTCTGATTTTCTCATCCAATGGATATATATTTAACTCTGTTCTTATTTCTTCATTCCTTATCCGATCCAATCTTGTGCACCCTTTTATTCTTCTAAGGAAGTTCATTTCTGCGCTTTGTATTCTACTTTGCAGTTTTTTGGTCATTACCCAAGTTTCGCTCCCATAAAGTAATGCAGGAACTGCCAATGTTTTATAAAACTTCAATCTAGTATCTCTTCTTGTTTTATTCTTTAAAAACCTAATCTAATAAGATGAATATGATATTAATAATTATGATAGCCAGATGATGTTCAGGGACCGTTTAGACCTCAAAGTATCCTGACATTTGTCTTACAGGTGAGGAAAACCCCCGAAAAAACCTCACCAAGGAAACTTGTCCCAAGCAGGGATCGAACCCGGGCCCACTGCGTGACAAGACAGCACGCTACCTCGAGACCACAGCGGTGGACGGACACAGGAAGATGTTCTATACATTTAAAACCAGTTCTTCTTATTCTTTATTTGTAGGATTTTCATCCTGTTTATTCCCCAAACCACTCCTCTGAGGAAGACGTATTGGATGTGCAGCCACTGTCTATCCGTCTCTTGGCTGATCTTCCTCTTGCTATTTTCTCCTCCATTGGTCAATCTTCTTTAGCTCTTTTTTGCAAGTCTGTTATCTACCATTTTTTCTATACGATGTTTACAATATATTCGTCTGTCTATAATAAATTTGGTTATGTCTTGAATTTGACATTTGTCTCTAATTTCTGTATTGTGTATCCTATCAAATAATGTTTTCCTTCTGAATCGTTCTTAAGATCTTCATTTATTTTAAATAAAACTATTGCTAAATTATTAAAATAAATACTGTTGGATTACTCATGATCATTTCATCCGATTCTTAAGTTGCAAATAATTATTGCTAATTAATGGTAAACTACACTCTTACATTTGTTGAACTAAACCCTTAATAATTCTTCTTTAGCAGTTGTAATATTATTTGAGTAACGGCTATCTGGTTTACTATCGGCATAACGACACTTTTCATGCGCCTATAATTTTTTTTGAAAATTGCTGTTAATCACCATCTTACTTGCAATTTCATTAGCGTCCATATTGTACCTGAAACCTAGTAAATCAACGATTTTCGCCGTAAGCTCCTTATACAGAGAATTCTATTTCCAGTTATCGCATTAAGATATTTGTATTTTGTGGGCCTTGAAATCCTATTATTGCTATGACTCTTTCATAATACTTGTAAAGTTTTACTTTAAATGGGTGGGTGGGTGAGTGGGTGAGTGAGTGAGTGAGTGAGTAGTAGTTCACATATTTTTTGGGGTTTTACTTGAATTTGTCAGCCTATTTCGTTCTAGAGGGCTCAATTTTTTCGAAACTAATCTCGACATGTAGCAATAATTAAAAATGGTCGAATTCGTTAACCAGCAAAATTCGATCATTAGGAGTGGGGGCTCATCAGAAGTGGAAATTAAAAGTCGATCTATCGACATCATTTTTTTTATTTTTCGCAACAAAAGAGGTATATTTCATCGAATAGAACGAGAAAGGCATTCTCAAAACTTCAGCGAAGGCCGATAATTATTAGAAACATGTTTTTCCTAGAACTGTAATTTTAAAAATGGCTCTACCGCCCGTCATGGTCATTTTCTTACAACGCAACTGGATACATACGATTTAACAAGAGAAAGATATATTTCGTAAATCAGAAAAAAAATGGGCCATGAATTCGACTTTCTGAATAATTCGCTCAGTTCCTTCACGACGGACGTTTTTGGAATCAAATTTTATTAGACAAAATTACTATATATTTTTTGTAATAGTGTAAGCCTATTAATATTTGAGTATTACACAGTTGCACACATTAATATTAGTTTTAACCTGAATAGAAGCTTTGGGCCTACAGTTATTATTCTTTCTTAAGCCTTTCCTTAATAATAATAATAATAATAATAATAATAATAATAATAATTAAGTGATCCCACAACAGGCCCGGAGGCCCTTGGGGTAGTAGGAGGTTAAGGCTTCCACTTTTTCTAGACAATCGGCACTTTATGTCAGCCGGGTTGTCAGCCCTGCGTGACGGCCGCCTTTACCCCCAGAACAAGTGTGTGGTACTCATTTCCGTTAGAGGGTGAGTCGACCCCAGGGTTTGGGTCAGTTTAAAAATCCTGACCCCAACGGGACTTGAACCCTCGACCCTCCGGTTTGTAGCTCAGCGCCTTAACCACTACGCTACGGCGTGCCCCCTATAATAATAATAATAATAATAGTAGTAGTAGTAGTAGTAGTAGTAGTAGTAGTAGTAGTAGTAGTAGTAGTAGTAAAGAAAGAATACAAGAAAGTAGATTACCAAATAAAATATTACATTATTTTTCGAGAGGGAGAAGAGATGTCGGACGTCCTCGGAAGAGATGGTCTTAGATCTATTAGTGAAGACGGAACAGGCAAATAATGCCTAATCCAGGAAGTGCAGAATAATAATAATAATAATAATAATAATAATAATAATAATAATGGATTCCACCTGGGAAAGGAAAGAGAGGTCGACCTAGATTTAAATAGATGGATGATGAAAGAGGTATGGAGGAGCTAGGTCTGGAAGAATTGGAATGGGAAGAGAGAATAATGGAGAAAGAAGATAAACATTTAAAAAGCTTTGGTAACAGGAAGATGTTTTATTATATTGAAAACTTGTTTATAAATAGATAAATAATAATAATAATAATACAGGTAATAATAAAAGGGATAATAATAATACAAAGGGTTATAATAGTAACAATAATAATAATAATAATAATAATAATTATTATTATAATAACGGTGGTGGCGGTTATAATAAAATAGTGGCCGAGTGGTTAAGGCAAGATCGCTTGACGCGGAGCTAGTGGACTTGCGCTGGTTCGGGTCTCCATGGTGAAAGAAATTTCCTAATATAATTTCGGCCAGTATGCGACATGTGCCCACCCAACATCATGTGGAATTCGGGTAGCTACAATAAGTAATAGCTAAAGGTTGAAGAAACCCGACATGCCAACCATATGTGACCCCCACACTGGCTGGATGATCGTCTACCTCTGTGATTAACACATGTGGGTGTGAGGTCAGCATTTGACTGTTAGGTTGAGGACCTTTCAGGCCTGTTGCTCATGAAGTTTTTTAATAATAATGATAATGATAATTATTATTATTATTATTATTAGTATTACAATAATTATTACAATAATTATTAATAATAATTATTATTGTTATTAATAGCTTATTGCGCGGCCATGAACCTAGGGTTCGATAGTGCCAGTGATAATTAGTAAGTAAGTATTATTATTATTATTATTATTATTATTATTATTATTATTATTATTATTATTATAATGAAACAGAAATTGCTGAGTTTGGTAATGCCATCTGAAGAGAATTTTTATAAAAACTGAAGTTTAAATTTTGCACTTTATTTTAGTTTTAATATAGATTTAAAGTAGTATGTAACAAGTCTTACATTCCAGAGTTCTGAACAGAATGTTTCCTCTTCTTTACAGCCCACGGGGTTCATGTACGTGTCGGTGCCATACTCCTGCATGGAGGAAGTCTACGTTGTGGCCCGTTGGGATGTTGGTTACAAATTTTGTATTCGCATCGTAGTTTCCGACGGCTCACTTCTTCTTCAGGTAAGAATAATAATCATATAACATTTGCCTATGCACTAACTACAAACATTTCCAGACAATAGCTCATGGCTGTTTTCAGTGTCTCGAGTAAATAATAAAGATAACGAGTAAGAAAATAATAAAATTCGTGCTAATAATTACTATCATCATTGATAAAAATATACATTAGGCTTAAGGCACTGAGCTACAAGCCGGAAGGTCGAGGGTTCGAGTCCCAGTGCGGTCAGGATTTTTAAACTGACCCAAACGTTCTGGCGGCACTATGTCCCTAGGCTCGACGCAGCCTCTAACGGAAATGAGTACCAGACGCTTGTTCTGGGGGTAAAGGCGGCCGTCACTCAGGATTGACAACCCGGCTGACATCAAGTGTCGATTGTCTAGAAAAAGTGGGAGCCTTAACCTCCTACTACCCCAGAGGTCTCCTGAGGCCTGAAGTGGGATCACTTTATAGTAATAAATTATTTATACATGATCTTGTTTTCACTACAATCCAACGCATTTAAATAACTGACACTAAAAATTAGTGTTTTGCCAATTTATTAATTTGGAATCTAGGTTAATCAGCGAATTCAGAAGATGACCTACAACGTTCACTCCACTCTTTTCACCAAACGGCAATAAACTACAACATGGAAATCTCAACAGAAAAATCTAAAGTCATGGCTTTCCTAGGAAAAGACCCAGTTCGCAGTAAAATTGTTATTAATAATAAAATATTAGAACAAACCAACACATTTAACTATCTCGGATACCAAGTTACATACCAAGAAGAAAAAGATTTTAGTCAAAAAATTATAAAATTTAACAGAGTAACAGGAATTATAAATAATATTTTCAAGCCAAACACAGTACAGCAACACACACGAACTAGAATTTATAAAACACTGGCCAGACCCATACTATGTTACGGCAGTGAGGCCTGGACAATTCGCAATGTAGATGAACAAAGAAAGACTAACTGCGGCAGAAATTAAATTTATGAGACGTACTGCGGGCTATTCAAGGACAGACCATAAAAGGAATTATGACATTCTCAAAGAATTACAAACAGAATCAGTCATGGAATATGTACAAAAATACAGAAACAACTGGAAATCTCACGTACGAAGAATGAGCAGAACAAGAATACCATGTCAGATCTTAAATTACCAGCCACCAGGCAAGATATCTTTGGGCAGACCCTTCAAACGTTGGATTGAGACCGTAACAGACCACTAGGTCTATCACATGAAAGGAAGAAGAAGAAGAAGAAGAATTAACCTATTTAGTGGAAACTTGGATAGCAAGACCTTGATATGTACCTTCACATACAATATATGGTCATGATTGAATTATTGCTAATAATATAATTGTTATTCCTACAAATATTAATTTTTGGTTGTGAAAGTGAAACCATTTAATAAGACCTATTAAAGGTCTGTTAAAGGTCAGTGCGGTGTATTTTATTAACAGTACCTCCGTTCTGTTTAGAGTACAAAAAAAACTATGCTTTTTTAACTGGGTGTAACGAAATCGAGGACTCAATTTCATGGAAAAAACAATGAAAAATAAACTTTACGCTTGGCCAGCCTTGCTGCAGCTAGAAATAAAAACAATAGCTTGTGCTGTTATTTACGTACTGCTGCTAAACTGTCCCATGCTACAAAATATTCAGGATTTGATGATAAGATCTTGTCGTTGGAACTCTCAGCTAATTTTTTTTCTTGGCGACTATATTGTCAACATAATTTGAAGGTACATTTCGCTATGAAAACATTTTCCCCGCCCCTCTTTTCGTTTACACTGTTTTCCTTATTGTTTTACCCTTTTGTTATTCACACATATAGACACACACCCAGACCCAATGTGGAGATTAAAAAATCTCGTACCCCGCCGGGAATTGAACCCGGGTCGTCAGAATGGAAGGTCGGGACTCTACCGACTACGCCACGGCGACTGACTAAATAGTTACCTTGTCAGATGAGTATTTGGTGTGACATCAAACGGTTACATCACAAAGAGATGAAGTCTCTTATAGCGGACAGGGGCACGCGAACCGTAGCGTAGTGGTTAAGGTATTGCGCTACAAGCCGGAAGGTCGACGGTTCAAGTCCCGGTGGGGTAAGGATTTTTAATCTGACCCAAACCTTCCGGCGGCACTATGGCTCTGGGGTCGACTCAGCCTCTAATAGAAATGAGTACCAGACGCTTGTTCTGGGGGTAAAGGCGGCCGTCACGCAGGGCTGACAACCCGGCTGACATCAAGTGCCGATTGTCTAGAAAAAGTGGGAGCCTTAACCTCCTACTATCCCAAGGGCCTCCTGAGGCCTGTAGCGGGACTACTTTTATTTTACTTTACTATAATGGACTAAGTATTTTAGTTCTCAGGCTCTTTGCTTAGTGGTTAAGTAGGTGTATTTTGTACGGATAAGTATTTAGCATATCAAGCGCCGTTGTGACGTTTTATTCACTGGCACTAACATACTATCATCATCATCATCAATGGCAGGCATGGATTAGGCCATTGGCCTGTTCCGCTTCAGGAAAGAAATTGATCCCTCCATCTCTTCTTAGGTCTTCCTGGGTCTCTTCGCCCTGTGGGTCTGTAGTTCAATAGCTGCAGAGGTAGTCTATTGTTTGGCATTCTCAGAAGGTGTTCATGCCAATTATTTTGATATTTTTGAATGATTTCAGTTATTGCTGGTGTGTTGAGAGCTTTGCGGATATCTTCATTACGCATGTGATCATAAAGCGTATAACCCGCTAAAGGTCTTAATAACTTCATTTCTGCAGCTACTATCCTATTTAATTTACCTGTAGTAAGAGTCCAGGTTTCAGAACCATAAAGTAGAGTTGTAAGAGCCATTGTTTTATAAAATTTTAGAATTGTATCTGGGCGTACTGTTCGGAAAAGAATGTTTTTTATTGTTCCTATAAGTTTTTGAAATTTGACCAATTTTATGTCTATGTCTTTACATGTGTCGTAGAAAAGATTGCAGCCAAGATAAGTAAAGTTATTAACTTGTTCTATTATATTGTTGTTAATGACAATTTTAGTTCGTATCGGTATTTTCCCTTGAAACGCCATAGTTTTTGTCTTACTCACCGAAATTTGTAAATTATAATCTTGGGTTATATTTGACAATCTATGTACTGCTCTTTGTAGGTGATCTTCAGAAGTTGCCAATATTACTTGATCATCTGCATACATTAATGTGTTGAGGGGTCGACCATCAATCATAAAGTGTGATTGTGATTGGTTTGGCCATAATTTTATGATTTCATTCATATATAAATTAAATAGAAGAGGGGAAAGTGGACAGCCTTGTTTTACACCTTGGGATATTAGTCTATCTGATTTGCTGATTTGATTATTTATTTTTATTCGAATTCGTGTGTTATGATACATGCTTTGAATCGCTTGAATTAAATGCTTGGGTATTCCTGCATTATGTAAGATATCCCATAACTTTATTCTGTTTACTGTGTCGAAGGCTTTATGATAATCAATGAATATCATAAAAGTTGGTATATTAAATTCTCTATGTTTTTTTATGATTTGTGCTAACGTAAATACACTATCTCTACAGGATCTGTTTGGTCTGAAACCATTTTGTTCTTCTAGGATAATTGCGTCAGAAATTGTGTTTAATCTGTTAGTAATTATTTTTGCATACATTTTATAGGCAGCAAAAGACAATAGTTGCAACGCTATTAAGATAATTGTATCAACGTGGAGTTGACATGGAAACGTCATTTTGTACGTCAATTGTAATGCGAAGATATTATTGGCAGAAACTGTTTTCAGTTTTTGGTGATTTTAGCGGCGTCTTAGAAGCCTCTGACAACTCCCCGGCTCTACCTAGCAGTAACAATGTATTTTTTAAACCAGAGGGAAACAGTTGTCATTGATGCAGCCTGGAAACTAAAACACCCAGTCCGCTATACCATGCTATGTTAATATTTTCCTCTAATTATAAAGTAACACAGACAGATAGAAGAAATAAAATTAAAAGTCAGGAAATCAGATTCTGAAATTGAAACAACGATTTCTCATTGTGATTAATGTGCAAGCTTTCTGTAAAAATAAAAACAGAAAAATAAGAAAGGTAACCCTGACACACTTAGAGAAATGTGATTTATTTTCGCTTCGGTAGCTTTTCCTGTAGAATGTCTCAGGAAATAAAAATGAAGTTTACAAGGAATGTAGGTTAAAATAACATATTTAAGCCCATGATTGATATCAGACGTGTAATTGTGTATAAATAAACTATGAGAACAAATTATACCTTTCTGTAAATTTATTTTTCTTATTACAAGAACTCCCTGCCGGACGATGACAGTGAAATCTTGATAAAATTATTTTAAACGATTAAAAAATGAACCCGGAATCAATTATCAATTTTAATCGTTAGTTGCTCTGAATTATTTTAATTAGTTCATACTTTATTAATAAAATCTATGTAGCATAAAGATCATGTAGCTTACTGTTACAGAGGAGATTTCTTAACAACGAGCTACATGATATTTATGGAAAATCAGATGTAATAAGAACAATTAAGTCTGTAGACTATGATGAGCAAGACATGTGGCATGAATGGAGAATGAAATAGGGGCATGGGAACTATTGGAAAACAAGAGGAAAAGCATCCAGTATGTAGACCAAGAATGAGGTGAGATAATAATATTAATCATTATTTAAAGACTCGAAGAGAAATAAAAAAAAATACAACATGGAAATATCCTCACAAAAATAAAAAACAATGGCCTTCAAGGGCGCTCATCCAGTTCGGACAAAGATAATATTAGAAAATAAACCAATAGAACAAGTAGTAACATATAACTTCGTAGTTTGCGAAATATCATACACAGCAGAAACAGATATAAATAACAAACTAAATAAGTTTAATTATATAACAGGTACACTAAAAAGAACTTTGAAAAATAAAGCCAGGAAAGACTCTATAATGAAATTATACAAGACAATGGCAGTGTCTATTATTACTTATGGATCCGAAACATGGACAGTGACAACACAACAATCTGCCAGGATACAAGCTGCTGAAATGAGATTCCTCAGACCAATAGCAGGATATCAAAGAACAGAAAAAAACATAACACAGAAATAAGACAACAACTAAAAATAGAGGAATTAAACTCAACAATAGAGAAATACAGAACAAACTGGAAAGAACACTTGGGAAGGATGACTGAGAATAGAATACCAAAAGCAGCATACAACTATTCACCACGAGGAAGAAGAAGTTTGGGAAGACCAAGGAAAAGATGGAAAGAGCAGGCTAGTAAATAAGCCTAAACCGTGAAGAAGAAGAAGAAGAATAAGAAGAAGAAACAGAAACTCAGCTAAGGTTTTATAAGATTATGACTGTTCCTGTTCTTTTATATGGATCTGAATCTTGGGTACTTACAAAAAAAAAAGATATCTCACACATTCAAGCCACTGAAATGAAATTTTTAAGATCCGTAAAAGATTTACACGCATGGATAGAATACATAATGAGTCAATAAGAAATGAACTAATGAACTGGATATATATTCAACACTCGATAAACTAGAAAAGCACAAATACCAATGGAAAGAACATTTAGACAGAATGGACAATACAAGATTACCCAAAACGATCAACACCTAAAAACCGCATGGAAAAAGATCTTTGGGACGGCCAAAGAAGTGATGACTTGAGACCGGAACAGGTCGCATTGACCAAATCCTGGAAAGGAAGAAGGATGATTTGAAGGAATTAAATTATACAGGGGATAATTGGAAAACATTAGCTCAGGATAGAGTTGTATGTCCGCGCGGCATTGAATATACATGTTCGACAGTGCTAGTAAGTTAGCATAACCTGTTTTGATCGCTATAAACTTGCATAGAAATGGTATCATACAAATTAATATCTGTTTAAGGGGTTTAAAATGATTAGTTTTAAAATGTAATTATTCTATTATGAAGGCTACAGTACATTTGAGAAAGTAGAGCAATATAAATACCATTTGGGATAAGTAATAACACAAGATAATAAAATAAGTGCTGAAACTAATCATAGACTGTCATTAGGAAATAAATTTTATTACAGAATAAGAAATGAATAAGTAGCCGTTATCTTAGTTTTCAAACTAAATCCAAAATATACAAAACTGTCCTGAGATCTGTCATTCTGTGTGGAAGTGAAACATGGCTTGTTAATACAAAATGATGAAAATAAATTAAAAGTTTTTGAAAGAATGGTTCTGAGGAAAATCTATGGACCGATAAATGAAAATGGCAAATATTATTATCATGAATTTACGACTTATATGGTGATACTGACATAGCCAGAATAATAACATCTTCGAGGTTGAGATGGCTGGACCATCTACATCGACTAAAAACAGACATTACCCTAGAGTCATATTCTCCAAAATTAAGGCAAGAAGGAAAGGTGGCACGAATGGGGAATGGAAGACGGGTGTGGAACCTTCTTGTAGGAAAACCATAGGGAAAATGCCCAGTTGATAGACCAATAATGAGGTGGGAGAATAACATCAACTATGATTTGAGGGAAGTAGATTATACAGGAAATGATTGGAAAAATCTCAGGATATGACTGTATGGAGAGTTTATGTCCGCGCGGCCGTGAACATACGGGTTCGATAGTGCCAGTGAGTTAGTTATATAAACATGTTTTTGTCTCCTTTATCATTCCTGGTAGTTTTGTTTTAGTAACGTTTGAATATTGAATTTTACTACATTCTGCATAAAGTTATATAGTAGTCTTTTATCGAGATTTTGTTCTTTTATATCTCACCTCGTTTCGTATGTATGTTGTTTTTGTATAAATGGTTTCTACGATTCTATCTCTCACCACTGCATGTGGTAGAATTATGACGCACATTTAAACGTATTAATCAAATAAATGGTTTAATTTAGTTGATGCACTCTCAACGTTTCATTGCGGCTTCAGGCTTTTTATCAGACATGTTTCATCTTCTAGATACAAATGAAATTAAAATTAATAATCTGGTAATGGCATTGTTCATGAATATTAATGAACATTGAAATTAAGTCCTGCGAACCATGTAATGTTATATATTTGTACATTTGCACTTATATTCATTCTCTTTATTTACTCAGTTTTTTTAGAATCATTATAACAGTGTAGTAGTAGCAGTATAGAACTCCAGATTCTGGCATCAAGATACTTTGCCTCCCCCTTCCCAACGTTTTCCATGCCATGTTTTATTTTATTTTTATTTTACTTTAGTGTGTAATTTTTTATGTTTGCACATAGAAAGACATTCCCATGTTCTCAGATTCTTATGAAATTTCATTAATTTCATCTAGAGGAAAATCAATACAGGGCTATTCAGAAAGAAGGAACAGATTTCAAACATTTACTTTTTCCAAACTACAAAAAATGTTGTTGTTGTTGTTTTCAAATGCTGGGCCTTGGCACCGAAGCCATTAGCGTTCTTGCTCTCCAATATTTCTCTATGGTGGATCCAACAGGTAATACTTCACAGTAAAAAAATAGAAACACAATTCCAACGTTCCTAGAAAGAGAAAAGTTTGAAGTTCCGCTCACGGCCGCATTGGCGCTGTTGCTTGAAGTTGCGTTTAAGGCCGCATTGATGATGTTGCTTGAAGTTGCGATCATGGTCGCATTGGTGGTGTTGGATTGGAAGAATAGGAGCAGAAGATCAACTTCATCCCCGGTGGCCTCCCAGGTCACCAGACCTAATCCCGTGTGACTTTTATCTATGAGGTTACGTAAATGACCGTGTTTTTATTCCCCTATGCCTGACACTCTTGAAAATCTGCAACATCGAATTGTTGAAGCTGTGAATTTGATAACTAGAGACCAACTGATTCGTGTGTGGCAAGAAATGAGCCATCGTTTTGGTGTTTGTCGTGTAACATATTGTGCTCATATTGAATGCATAAAATAGTGAAATTTGAACTTTTCTCTTTCCAGGAACGTTAGGATTGTGTTTCTATTTTTTGTAGTTTGGAAGAAATTAATGTTTGAAGCCTGTTCCTGCTTTTTGAATAGCCCTATATGTCAAAAGACGGAAATTGAACCCGAGATCTATAGCTTTGAAGCTAATAACGGTGTCCTCGACATTAGAAAAATCACTGTTACCGAAAAACCATCGGCCTTAAGTATGTTATATACGTTTATGAATTTATTAACATGATTCGTTTAATTATAAGATATTTATAATTGTAGGAGAAAAAACGGCATTGCTACTTTTTAAAACATCTACAAGTGACATTTTTGTAATTTTATGTTTATATATATATATATATATATATATATATATATATATATATATATAATATCTATATAGGAGGCTGCAGGATACACATTACTAGATCACAAAAAAATTAAGACATCCTGGAAGAATTACACATGGAATCTTTAGAAAACAAAATTTCCGACTATAAATCAAGATGGATGCAGCATGTTCACCTAATGGGAGATCACAGGTTACCCAAACAATGTTAAGCTATCAACCTGCAGGAAGAAGAAGACCAGGACGTTCACTCAAAAGACTTTTGGATGGTGTTTCTCTTGAGGCCGAAACAGGTCAACAAATTACCTAAATTCGTGAATGTACTATGATGATGACGATATATAGTTTTTTTATTTAGGAATATTCCACAATACAGTGTTTTTCCTTCAACCCAAAGTGATTTGTCGCCAGAGGTTCCTGTCTAAAGCGTCTTCTTCCCTCAAATCTCTACCTTCCATACTTCTCTTCACTCCATCCATCGTTATTTAGGCCTGCTACTTCCACTTCTTCCTTTAGCTTTCCAACTAAGGATGTTCTTTGGTATTCTATATATCTATATATAACATTAAATTATTCTATATTAAGGAAAGGAAGGAGAAAATATTACGAGTATATGAGAATAAAGTTCTCAGGAAACTTTTTGGACCAACTAGAGACGAACAGACAAGTGAATAAAAAAATACTACATAACAGTGAATTACATGATGGGAAACCAGATGTAATAAAAACAATTAAATCTCATAGACTGCAATGGGCAGGATATGTGGGACGAATGGGGAATGAAATAACGGCATGGAAACCAGGAGAATAACATTAAAAATGATTTGAGGGAGCAAATTATATAGAAGATGATTGGAAAATATTAGCTCATTATAGGGATGTAAGGAGAGCTTATGTCCGCGCGGCCTTGAACTTATGAATTCGAAAGTTTCCCTGAGTTGGTTAGTTGGTTAATAAGATACCGGAAATCTTGAGTTCCTTATGTCGGAAGCTCAGCCAATATCCTTGAAAACATTTAGAAGTTCGTCCTTAAAAGTCCGTTTGTATTCTCTCCATGTCTTAAGCTGGCTATCATATAGAATGAACAAAAACTTTGATAAGCACGCTTAGCTATAACGTGTGTGTCAGTGAGAAGAATGAGGAGAAATTGTGAATTTCCCCGTTCCACACCAAGTGGCATCTTTTTATATTGACTATTTAACTCAATACACAAATGCTAGTCAATGACCAATAACGTTTCAATGAATGTTGTTTTACAACCAATGACAGCCGTGTTTCACCTCGCTCTTTATCGATTTATCTTTATCAGCTCCTGCTTTTGTGATAAAGAAAGCTCCTCCTTTTTAATGTTCTGAACAGGTCAAAGCATTATTTTTCTCCAACAAATACATTGAATATAGCAAATAATGAAAAGATTCCTTGATTTTACTGAGTTGTTTACTAAAAAAATAAATGAATAACCCGAAATGTTGATTATGATATATAGTTTGATGTGTTTCATTATTTCTCCACTTGGGTGCACTCTTACAATATTGCGATCTTATTTGGCAATAAATAATATGATCAAGCAGCAGTGAATGAACATAACCTCACATTTCTGATTTGTTTTCAAACATCGCCGTTTACATTAAATATATAAACATTTTAAAGTAACTATAGTTGTGAGTAAACAGCTTAATTTCATTCGTTAAATAGTCCTAACAAATGCCACTCTTGATTTCCAAATTCTCTAGATAAATATACTCCTTACTTCGTGAGTCGTGAATTTATCGATAATTTGGAAATCACTCGTGGCATTACTTATGACAAACACGCTGTATTCTAATAACCAGTGAGGGATTTTAGTTAACGTGGAACTACAATAATGACAGAGAGTTTTAGGTCTGTTTTACTTCTGTTGCACAAATCTCTTCAGCTATTGAAATTGTGAAAGATATCATTTCAGTGTCTGTTTAAAGAGAACAAAATCGTTGCTGGCATACAGCAGATACCTAAACAAATGCACATATGTGCCTGCTTCTAACTACTGTATTATTATTAAATCTCTTCAGCTATCAGCAAACAATTTTTGACATATTCCCCATCAGAAAAAAAAATACCATAATAATTTCGCTATTTGCTTCGAAGTGTGGTAACTAGCCCTACCAGTCTTGTATATAGAAAAAGTGGAATTATTTTACTCGTTTTTGGGATTCAATCTGTTAATTAATGTGTTTTTAATTCTTCAAATCGTTGTTGAAAGGTTGATACAATAATAATAATAATAATAATAATAATAATAATAATAATAATAATAATAATGTTAGTAATAATATTAATAATAATAATGGTAATAATAATAATGTTAGTAATAATAATAATAATGGTAATAATAATAATGTTAGTAATAATAATAATAATAATAATGTTAGTAATAATAATAATAATAATAATAATAATAATGTTAGTAATAATAATAATAATAATGTTAGTAATAATAATAATAATAATAATGTTGTAACAATAAATCACAATAACATTAATGATAATATTAAGTTAAAGGGCTAAAAATATGACAGAAATGACAGCACATATCATTTCACATTGTTAGTCTAAATCTCTATGATATTTGAAACCAATAATAATTATCTTACAAATTATATTAATAATTTGTTCAGAACCGTTATAAATGGAGAAGGCGAATTTAATGAGGGTGACGGAAAACCAATGTATTGTGGATACATTCCGATATATACAGTAAATCTTGTTTAATCCGGAACGTGAATAATGCAAAAATCTGTCTAAAGTGAAGAAATTTATTAGCCCCGGCGAATAATAGTAATTTTACGTGTATTTATTTTGCATAAAACGGAATCTGTCCAAAGCGGAAACTGAAGGATATTTCTACACAATTTCTCTGATAAAAGTTTTTATAAAGCAGAAAGACATAAATAAATTAGTTTCCACTTCAATGAAGTTAAAGAAAAAAAAACAAAAACAAAAAGGAATGGTTCCTGCCGCCGGGTGAAGTAAAGATTCTACCTGTGCCTGATTCTACCTTTTCTTTCGGCCTCACTGCACATCCGTTACGCGAAATACAGATACATGCACTGTAAAATCTAAATATTAGCCTAAGTTCCGAGACCGATCTTTCACGGGTAGCGATTTGAATTTAAGGAATAAATATGGCTAAAACGTATGTATAATTGTCATTAAACGAAAAAGTGAAAGTGATTGAAGATAAATCACCAAATCTCTGGACTGATGCTCCAAAATGAAGCTCTAGCTGTTGCTAAATTCTTAGGAAATAACGATTTCAAGGCATCTTGCAGGTTGATTGGTCAGTTTTAAAACACGACGCAATGTAGTGTAGAATGAAATTTGCGGGGAATCAAAGGATGTGGACGAAAGTATAGTTAGGGAGCGAAAACCGAAACTGCACACTTTTATTTCAGGATATCCCTAAGAGACATTTTTAACGCTGACGAAATGGGACTTTTTTTTTCGCTCGTTACCGTGGAAGTCGCTCGTACAGCGGAACTATAATTACTCCAAGGTATACATAAAAAGACGTATACGGTACTGTATAACCTAAGATTATTAACGAGTTTTAGTTTTTTTATAATGCAGAATTTTGTCTAAAGTGGAAACAAAAAAAATCGGTCCCATGCGATTCCGCTTTGAGCAAGTTTTACTGCATGTATATAAAACTTAACTGTTAAAAGGTATTTGCTGTGGAAGTGGTGTCTAATATTAAAATAGGTTATGTGACATAAATAGTCTCAAATTTTTAAACAGTACCGTTTTTCGTTACACAAAAGAAAACCAAAATGTTTCTCCTATTCTTAATGTAAAATAAGTGAAACCATGATCATGGTCTGCCAAAGATTACTACTTTGCTTTATGCAAAATACTTCTTCTTTCTACTGGCATTCAGAAAATTTAGTACATTGAGTGAAACAGCTGATGATGATTGGTGGCACAATTGAGCTAGTTATTGACACACGTGCTCATGGGAGTGTACATACATAGTGTATAATATTTACGAAATTTGTTCACAATTAATGTTTTCAAATTTGGAGGGCATAAATTTTGGTAAAACGTGACAACACTGTATAATCTAACGATTGTATATGGCTGTAAACATTATGGAACCATTTTTATTTTGCATCTCTAATAGATACAACCAAATTCAGTCGCACATTTCCTGATTAAACCTATAACCTAAACTTGAAATTCGACAATTATGCAGTATTTCTGTAAATAAAAGCACTCTTAATTTTCTTTATATAAATAATGCTTTTTTCTTGCAATTTTACTAGTTGTTAATTCTGACTATGCCTATATAATTATTTGGCTTGTCGTTGAAATGTATAACAAAAAAAAATATGAATACAATTTTATCTTGAAATGCTTTGCATCCTTATTATATTTTCTCTATGAATTGGGAAATTACCTTAGAGAGCCATCGATTTTTAAATCTATTATATATATATATATATATATATATAGGGCTGATTCTAATCGGCATTTCCGGATCTTTGATCTGGTCAAAAACCCTGATCGAACTGATATTTAACCTCTGGGGTTAATTTCGGTGAAGTCCGGAGTGTCTAACTGAGACAAATCCACTCTCCTCACCTCCAAGTTTGAGCCCTCGGGATCTTCTTAAGATATTTTAAAATTTAACATGCAAAAGAGAGAGTGGGGTGTGGAAAGAAACGAGAAGCTACCACACCTATATATCCCTAGTAAAACTGTAAACATGGCATGGCGAGTCTTTCCACGGTAAAAGACTCCGGACGTAAATTATCCCCTCATTTGGATATCCGGGAGGGGGTACTGCGGAAGGAGCCATCATTTTTGTTAAGGAAACAGTGGAGACTGCTGAGTTTGCAGTGAAAGATCTGCTCTTGGCAGAACACTATGAATGTGTATATATATATATATATATATATGTGTGTGTATCGACCGCTGTGGCTCGAGGTAGCTTGTCACGCAGCGGGCCCGGGTTCGATCCCCGGTCGGGACAATTTTTCTGGGTGAGGTTTTTATCGGGGTTTTTCCTCACCTGTAAGACAAATGTCAGGAAAACTTTAAGGCCCAATCATGATCATTCATATTCATCTTAGATTAAGCTTAGGATTAGGGACTCTCCTGGCGCACCATTGTCATCATCATCATCACCCATCATATCATCGGGGCAACGTAACCCCGCCTTCAGAAGTGGGTTACAAGTACGCCATGTCAGGAGAGAAACCAGGAATGTCGAAAGACAACCTGGGGCATTTGCAATATATATATATATATATATAATTGGGTATCAAGAAAATAAGTATAATAATAAAGAATATGTAATTTAATCAACTTTATATATATATATATATATATATATATATATATATGAGCAAGCGTCACTGCTATAAAGTAAAAAATATTCATAAGTAATGCCACGAGTGATTTCCAAATTATCGATAAATTCACGACTCACGAAGTGAGGAGTGAATTTATCTAGAGAATTTGGAAATCAAGAGTGGCATTTGTTAGGACTATTTAACGAATAAAATTAAGCTGTTTACTCACAAATCATTATTTAACTATAGTTATTTTAAAATATTTATATATTTAATGTAAACGGCGATGTTTGAAAACAAATGAGAAACGATAGGTACGCTTCTACTGCTTCATTTGTTTATCACTGCAACCAGATCATACTATTTATTGCCAAAGGAACGCAATATTGTAAGGAGGAGCTTTCTTTAATATGGTAATCATAACACTGATAAATATTTGGTGAAACACGATTCTGATTGGTTGTAAAACAGAAATCATTGAAACGTGATTGGTCATTGACTCCCATTTGGGGCATGAGTTAAATAGTCTCTTTAATTTACTTACTTGTTATAGTAGCTAGCTACTAGATGGCAGTGAAGTCCGAGTTCTCGCTACAACTCGTAATAATGGAGACTATATAAATAAATAAATATATATATATATATATAATTTGTATTGGATTTGCCCGGTGGTGTAATTTGATAGCACGCTGGGGTACCAACCCAGAGGTCCGAGTTCAAACCCCATCCAGGCATTTATTCTTCTTATCATGTCTCATATATATATATATATATATATATTACTGTAATATTTTTGCAATTAATTATTATACTCGCGAGTCGTATGTGGTCCCTGGACCGCTACTTGCCAGCACGTATAGATTATGGATTTAGTTGACTGATGTTACACTTCCTCTCACCATAATATAGTTTAGAACTCGTATAGAATTTCCAAGCATGGCTACAAGTGTCAGTTGTATGTATCTGGTTTCACGGCAGAAACGCGAAGGTGAGCACGTCGCTTCACTTCTCTTGAAAGAATGTTTGAAGTCTCACTTTACATTACCATATACGTTCAAACCTGACACTTGGCTAACCAACAAGACAGACCGCTGCTAGATAGACTCTACCTTAATAATTCATGCCATGCTTTGTTTAGGGTCTACATCTTTCACGTCTAAGGAATGGAAGTTTATGCACCCAAAGTTTAGATTGTAACATAATATAAAATATAGAAAACATTCTTCTTCAACCAATTGAAAATAAAGACTTACATTCCATATTAATTAGGTGGCATTTTTGTTTTTTCCACCAAACGCTAAAACTAAACATAAGACAGAAAGAAACTAAAGTTGAGGCAAAGTATTTCAAAACTAGGTCAAAATAAAATAATAGAGTTGGCGCATTCTTCACTTCTTCTACTGATGATGGAAAAACGTCTCCCGCGAAGGAGTTTCTTCAGGTAAGGAAATTAAAAGAGTCACATGATGCTAAATCCATATTACAGGGAGGGTAAGGGACTCACTTTACATTGATTTTTGTAAGATATTAAGGAACGGCATTTATTATACCTAGCTTCATATTATTGTGGTGATGTCAGTCCTACATGACGGCGCCTTTACCCCCAGAACATTTACTCATTTACGTTAGAGTCCCGCCAGAAACTTTGGGTCAGATTAAAAATCCTAACCTACCGCGGGACTCGAACCCCTGATAGTCCGAGTTGTAGTGTATTGACTTGACCACTGCGCTATGGCGTGCCCCGCTCACTTAATGGATCTTACTTATAATATTATTTAATACAACGACAGGACAGTAAAACAATCGTTTAGAATGATTTCGTAAAACTTGTCTAAGATTTCAGCAATTGGTAAAGTTTTTTTTTCCCCCCAGCAACTTGCATTAAGCCTATATATTAACATTTAAAAAATATGAATACAAACACCTCTTTTTACACGCTTTATATTAACTTGTCCTGTATCTATCTATCTATATGTCTATCTATCTATCTATCTATCTATCTATCTATCTATCTATGTAACTGAATTTTTCAACGCGTTTTTCACCCACTTAAAATAATTGGATCGACTTGAAATTGTGTATACTTGTAAAGAACCCGTAACAATACAATAATTTCATATTTATTTTCTAAAAATACTGGCCAGAATCATCAGAAAATAAAAAAAAAGTGTTTTTGTATTTATGTAACGGAATCTTTGAACAGGATTTTCACCCACTTAGAAGCATTGGATCGACTTGAAACTTTGTATAGCCTACTTGTAAAGGACCCGTGACACTACAATAATTTCATATTTTATTTCTAAATTCCTGGCCAGAATCATCAGAAAATCAAAACAATTAAAACTGGTATAATAGGTTATGGACTTGTCGACTTTTTAGTCAATCGTTGTAAGAGCTGTTTTGGTAGAGCGGTGAACTAGTGGTATACAATTTCAGTAATCAATAGGTCTCTGGTTCGAATCCGGCTGGGGAGGATTTTTTTTAGAAGAGTAATACTTTTAGCTCATACTACAATAGTATGGAATTTAAAGAAATTTACATTCTTATCTTATTATGTAAAATATTAAAACTAAAAAATAAACAAATAAATAATATATTCACGTAGACTTTCACGGCCGGAGTTGCTATGATGATCTTGAAGAAGATTTTCGGGCTGTAGGCCGTGGTCATGAGGCTTGTAGTTCCCCGACGTTTCGCCAGAGACTGCGTCTGGCATCGTCAGTCTCAAAATAATTAATAGTTTTAAAAAACTAAAACAGCACGCTTTATTAGAAAACCGAACTCAAAAATGAAAAATAATTTTAATTTCCAACACGCTTGGGATAAATTTAAAGTGGTCAACAAAAAAATCATCTCCAACACATCTAGAATAAAACTAGAATTATCAACAAAAAGAAAATAATTTTACCATCAAAAGCGTGGGGTGCTTTTTATGATTTTTACATGTTCTTCTTAGAGACTTTACTTTTACCAATATCTGTTTATTATCAAATATATTAATTGATATAGAGCAGCCCACGCTTTTGATGGTAAAATTATTTTCTTTTTGTTGATAATTCTAGTTTTATTCTAGATGTGTTGGAGATGATTTTTTTGTTGACCATTTATTTAGCCCAAGTGTGTTGGAAATTAAAATTATTTTTCATTTTTGAGTTCGGTTTTCTAATAAAGCGTGCTGTTTTAGTTTTTTATTATATCAGTCTTCCTCAATTAAAACGTATTTTTGTTTAAAAACTTCGTTAATTAGTCAAAATCGTACAATTTATTTGCCAACAGCAGTACCAGATAACATGCCGAAGATGAAATATGTTTTGAAAGACCTACATGATTTTAACAAATTAACGAAGTTTTTTGAACAAAAATCCATTATAATTGAGGAAGACTGATATAAAAAAGATTTCTTTATTTAGGAATGTTCCACAGTACAGTGTTTCTCCTTCAACCCAATGTGATTTGTCGCCAGAGGTTCTTGTCTAAAGCATCTTTTTCCCTCAAATCTCTAGCTTCCATACTTCTCTTCACTCCATCCATCCATCGATCTCTAGGCCTGCCTCTTCCACTTCTTCCATTAGTTTTCCAATTAAGGATCTTCTTTGGTATTCTCTCTTCTTCCATTCTTATGAGGTGTCCATACCATTCCAAACGTTTCTCTTCTGTTTTTCCTAATATGTTTTTTTAAACTTTCATAATTTTCCTTATTAATATATAAAAATATACTTATATTAATATTTGAAAATCAATTAATACTTAACCCTAATGGTGATTACAATGAATTTTAGAAACATTTACATTTTATATTCGTCAGATGACATTTCTTCCGTTTTTGCATCAAATGTAAACAAGGCAGTTAAAGTAGAGGCTACATACTTCAGAGATAGGTAAAAATAAACAGCATATCGATGAGTAAATCACTCCTTTCTGTTTATATTTTCAAGATGTTTTACCGCCCCTCAGTGTATGAAACAGTTCTTTAATTTCTTTCGCATACGATGAAAAATAATTGTAAGGCTGGTGATTTTTAAGGGAAATGTTGGCATAAATATCCTGACTATTATCTTTTATCTTCCTCAGCTCGTTTCCGACACAGGACCGGGTCGAGAGATGAGATACGATGAAATCTCTTAGATTGAAGGTCTATGAATTACAAGGATGCCGCTCGGCCGACCACGCCTGTCACACCATCATAGCGGCAGATAAAGTGAAATGAAACGAAGTGAATTATTAGTGTGGAGAAATGAAGGAAGGAAATTTGTGGCAGGGGAAAACCCCCAGAAAAACCTGGCTAGATTCCTTTTCTTTCACCAGGAAACCAACAAGGAGTGACCGAGACACGATCTCGGGATCCCAACGGTGAGGAGCGAATGTCTAACCGCTTGCCTTACTGAGTCGCCTGCCAGTTATCTTAAAATTGAGTAACATTAAAAAAAATCCCATTCAGGAAATTCAACCAAACCGATATTCGAAGCCGGGCCCCTTTACTCAGTTTCCTTTTTATCAACAATAATCTAGCAACAGGTTTGTGTTTTTCTGAAAAAAAAAACAGTTACAAAGTCGCTAATTTTGTCTAATTGAAAAACTCAACCTCGCGTTGGATTTGGATATTTAGCGAATAATATAACATCAGAAGCTAAAAATAATTATAATTTTTAATATTTATCAAATGTGAGGTTATGTAATCCGATCTTACTTCCGGGCGATTTCTAAGCCGGCTGTATAGTTATAAATAGCATATCTTTACTGTTAAATCTCTTTGGGCTTGGGAAAAATCAACAAGAAATTATTGTATGAGAAATAACTATTAACAATAATGCAGATTCATTATACAATATGTAATCATTTTTTAGAGCAACAGAACAACAGAACTAACATTTTTTTGTAATTTTTTAAGTTATTTTCTTTCGTCATTTCTTGCTGTATCATATCGATCGTACATTATTCAATCGATATCCTTGTCAAATAAGTTAGTTTGCGGAAATATTTCTTATTGCGAATAGTAAGAGGCAATTTTATCAACAGGAAGAGAAAAATTATCGGTCTATGAGATAAATAGTAACAGTAAAATAAATTAATACTTAAAATAAAAAAAATTGTATTCGCTGTATTATAATCTGTATGGTGATAAAACAATGCTAAACGTATGTTTAACCTAGTAAAGTGGACCCACTTAGAAACCCCTGAAGATGTAAGTTAATTATAAAAATACATAGATGCTTAGTTTTCAACACGTACAAAACAGAGGCTGCTAATTGCGCATATTCATTGCAGTATCAAGGTGTTGTAATTAGCTGATGTTAGTTTCATGTTTATCACCTTGAACATAATGAGGATGGAGGCTGGTAATAAGATGTTGAATAGGCCATACGGTAATTATTTCAGTATGGAGAATTGGTGAACGTGCCCTCTTTCCATTGTAATTACAACTTGCGTAAATAATCGTACACAGAGGCGTCATGGTTACTTAAAACACATGCTCACAGTTCTGTCGAGTACAATCTTTGCATAGTTTTAACAACTATTTTAACAACTATTCTGCTTTTAAATCTGAGCACAGCTCTCAGCAGAAATAACTTTAAAAACAAAATACATAATGCACACATAATAATAATAATAATAATAATAATAATAATAATAATAATAATAATAATAATAATAATAATAATATTTTTTTTCTATTATTCCGGCTTTTACAATGAATATACATTTTTCCGGTACCCATGTTCACAGTTAACTACACATTTGTTTCAACACGTTTTTCCATTCTTGTCTGTTCATCCATATATCTTCTTCTATTTCCCATTCCCTCTTAGTTTCATTGATTCCCTGAATCCACGTAATATTTGGTCTATCCTTCTTTCTCCTTCCCTGTGGTTCCCAATCCATGATTATCTTAGGTAGTCTTCCTTCTTCCATCTTTCTAATGTGTCCGTACCAATTTAATTGTTTCTTCTTTATAAAATCTAATATTGAATATTGTACCTCCATTTTTTCTTTTATAGGCCTATATGAATTTCTGATTTTATCCTTCCTGGATATTCTTGCAGCACGTCTCCAGTAGTCCATTTCACTGGCGAGTAATTTTTGTTTCATTTGTGCATTTAAAACCCACGCATCAGGTCCATAGGTAATAATGCTTCTGATTATTGTATTAAAAATAGTTTTTTTTGTTTCTTTGAAGATATGTTTGTCGCATACTATTCCATTTAGGGCAGATATAGCATACTTTCCTATATTGATCCTGTTTCTTGTTTTCCATCTTTAGTCATTTTAATTCCCAAATACTTATATTCTTCAGTGTATTTAATTGTCCCTAAATTTTATTCTAGTATTAAATCTTGAGGAAGATCCCCTATTGTCATATATCTAGATTTATCCATATTGATCTTGAAACCCCATAAACTATATTCTTGTATTAATTTTCTAGTGAGGTATTTTATATCTTCAAATTCTTGAGCGAATATCAATTGGTCATCTGCAAACTGGAGTGTATATATTGTTGAATTATCATCTAGTGGTATTCCCATCAGTTTACATTTATTTTTCCATTCTTAATAATAATAATAATAATAATATGGTATTTCGGCCAGTATGGGACCGGTGCCCACCCAGCATCGTGAGGCAATTGGGTAGCTACAATAAGTAGCGGCTCCAGGTTGAGGAACCAGCTATAACGGCTGGGGGACTCGACATGCTAACCACATGTCACCCCTACACTGGCTGTTGATCATCTACCGCTGTGATTGACACATGTGGATGTGAAGGGCCAGCAGCCGGCTGGTAAAAGGGCAACCGCTGAAAAGTGGAAAGACCCTCAATCGGAGGAATAATAATAATAATAATAATAATAATAATAATAATAATAATAATAATAATAATAATAATAATCATATTTGAAGAGAAAAATTATACGCTCAGACCGGGACTTGAACCCGGGACCCTTGGTTCTCTAGACCAAGTGCTCTACCAACTGAGCTACCTGAGCAAGTACCGATCTAAACGCAAATCTTTCTCTATATACATTGTAATTCCCATCAACCAAATGCTGTGAAGCCATGCTTCTATCTTGCAAATGGCGGCTCCTTTATTAAGAAGACATATTTGGGAATTATACATTACAGCCAGTACGGCTTTTTCCAAGTTTTTATTATTGATTTCGTACATCTCAATGATGGATAAATCATATTTGAAGAGAAAAAATTATACGCTCAGACCGGGACTTGAACCCGGGACCCTTGGTTCTCTAGACCAAGTGCTCTACCAACTGAGCTACCTGAGCAAGTACCGATCTAAACGCAAATCTTTCTCTATATACATTGTAATTCCCATCCACCAAATGCTGTGAAGCCATGCTTCTATCTTGCAAATGGCGGCTCCTTTATTAAGAAGACATATTTGGGAATTATACATTACAGCCAGTACGCCTTTTTCCAAGTTTTTATTATTGATTTCGTACATCTCAATGATGGATAAATCATATTTGAAGAGAAAAATTATACGCTCAGACCGGGATTGAACCCGGGACCCTTGGTTCTCTAGACCAAGTGCTCTACCAACTGAGCTACCTGAGCAAGTACCGATCTAAACGCAAATCTTTCTCTATATACATTGTAATTCCCATCCACCAAATGCTGTGAAGCCATGCTTCTATTTTGCAAATGGCGGCTCCTTTATTAAGAAGACATATTTGGGAATTATACATTACAGCCAGTACGGCTTTTTCAAAGTTTTATTATTGGTTTCGTACATCTCAATGATGGATAAATCATATTTGAAGAGAAAAATTATACGCTCAGACCGGGACTTGAACCCGGGACCCTTGGTTCTCTAGACCAAGTGCTCGACCAACTGAGCTACCTGAGCAAGTACCGATCTAAACGCAAATCTTTCTCTATATACATTGTAATTCCCATCCACCAAATGCTGTGAAGCCATGCTTCTATCTTGCAAATGGCGGCTCCTTTATTAAGAAGACATATTTGGGAATTATACATTACAGCCAGTACGCCTTTTTCCAAGTTTTTATTATTGATTTCGTACATCTCAATGATGGATAAATCATATTTGAAGAGAAAAATTATACGCTCAGACCGGGATTGAACCCGGGACCCTTGGTTCTCTAGACCAAGTGCTCTACCAACTGAGCTACCTGAGCAAGTACCGATCTAAACGCAAATCTTTCTCTATATACATTGTAATTCCCATCCACCAAATGCTGTGAAGCCATGCTTCTATCTTGCAAATGGCGGCTCCTTTATTAAGAAGACATATTTGGGAATTATACATTACAGGCAGTACGCCTTTTTCCAAGTTTTTATTATTGATTTCGTACATCTCAATGATGGATAAATCATATTTGAAGAGAAAAATTATACGCTCAGACCGGGACTTGAACCTGGTAGAGCACTTGGTCTAGAGAACCAAGGGTCCCGGGTTCAAGTCCCAGTCTGAGCGTATAATTTTTCTCTTCAAATATGATTTATCCATCATTGAGATGTACGAAATCAATAATAAAAACTTGGAAAAAGCCGTACTGGCTGTAATGTATAATTCCCAAATATGTCTTCTTAATAAAGGAGCCGCCATTTGCAAGATAGAAGCATGGCTTCACAGCATTTGGTGGATGGGAATTACAATGTATATAGAGAAAGATTTGCGTTTAGATCGGTACTTGCTCAGGTAGCTCAGTTGGTAGAGCACTTGGTCTAGAGAACCAAGGGTCCCGGGTTCAAGTCCCGGTCTGAGCGTATAATTTTTCTCTTCAAATATGATTTATCCATCATTGAGATATACGAAATCAATAATAAAAATAATAATAATAATAGTAATAATAATAATAATAATAATAATAATAATAATATTAATAATAATAATAATAATAATAATAATAATAATAATAATAATAATATATAATAATAATAATAATTGTATTGTAAGCCTATGTTTTCCCTTTACAGAGATTTAGGCGCTCTCCCCCTACAGGGAAGTATTTGAACCATACTAATTTAGTTACGCTTGTTATCGTATAGATGTCAATTTGAGTGGTCCGTGGTCAGTGTTCCGCCTCATACTGACATCTAGGAAACCAAGGTAGTACTAGGACGGGAAAATTCGGTAAATTTTGCTTAGGCTCTAAGCCTCTAAGCCTTAGAGGCCTTTTCATTCAGGCTTAAGGATTTTTTACGAGCCTGAAAATCTTCAGACCCGGGACCCATGGCTTAAAGTCCCTTCTGGAGGACTTGCTCCTTGGATTTTTCCGTCCTAAAAAATCCATCGGCCACGGCCGGGTTTGAACCCGCGACCCTCGAGACCAGAGGCAAGGAGCATAACC
This sequence comes from Diploptera punctata, assembly GCA_030220185.1. NCBI lineage: Eukaryota > Metazoa > Arthropoda > Insecta > Blattodea > Blaberidae > Diploptera > Diploptera punctata. Next base: position 53,738 of record JASPKZ010007182.1, on the reverse strand, counting down.
ACTAGTCCACCGCAGTCGCAATAATACTAATAATAATAATAATAATAATAATAATAATAATAATAATAATAATCATCATCATCATGCATCCATAGTAATTCTGCCCGAGGGCAGGTCTTTCACTGCAATCATAGCATTTTGAAGCTATGCTTGCAGCTTTACTAGGGAATTGTAGGTGTGGTAGCTTCCCGTTGCTTTCCACACAGGTGAAGGATGATGAAAATAATAAGGTTGATGATGATGATGATGGCCATATGATTTCGGAGACCGTTTGGGCCTTAAAGTTTCCCTGACATTTGTCTTACAGGTAAGGAAAAACCCCGATAAAAACCTCACCCAGAAAAACTGCCCCGATCGCGACTCGAACCCGGGCCCGCTGCGTGAAAAGGCAGCACGCTACCTTTTATTTTAGCTGGCAGAGTTAAGGCCATAAAGCCCTCTATTCCACTCAACCAGTGAATAGTAGAATTATATTACATACATATTACAATTTTAAGATATTAAAATGCAGCCTAAACAAAATACAATGATGATGTGATCTAATACTAACGAAAACATAGAATATAATGAAATTAAAATGATATAAAATAAACTAAGTAGCTTCCTAGATGATTATTTATAGAATGCTCTATATAGTTGTTATGTAGTTAATGTTTTCATTGTGTCGAACTTAAGATATTAGTTAATTTGGATTTAAATAATGATAGCGATCGACAGTCCCTGACATGACTGGGAAGTGAGTTCCATGCTCTAGTCATATATATTGTGTAAGATTCAGAATATAGATATGTCCTGTGCTGTTGTATGATTATAATGATGATGATGATAAATAATGATAATAATAATAATAATAATAATAATAATAATAATAATAATAATAATAATAATTCCATTAACGCAGTTTAACTCCAGCAGGATACTGTATAACTTCTCCCTCTTAATTGAATCGTATGCCTTTTTGAAGTCTACGTATAGTTGATGTACAGTACCATTATATTCCCATTTCTTTTCTAAAATCTGTGTTAAACTAAAAATCTGATCTGTTGTATACCTGTTTATTCTAAATCCACATCAATGATCTCCTTCAATTTTTCTATCGCCATTTCCACCTCTAATGAACTTGGTTCTGCGATTAGCATTTCTGCTGCCTGTAAATTATCCTCTTCAATATCCTGTTCTGTATGTACATTTAATAGCTGATTAAAGTAACTTTCAATCTATTTAATACACTCCTGTAGTCTGCAATCATATCCCCATTTTCATTCCTAATTATGTTTGTTCTAGCCTGAAACCCTTTCTTCTCTATCCTAATTCCCTGGTATAATTCTCTAATGTTCCTATTTTTGGCTTTCATTTCAAGATCATTAATCTTCTCTTTCAAATATCCCCTCTTTTTACTCTTTATTGACCTCGTGGTTTCCCGTCACATATGACGTAATAATAATAATAATAATAATAATAATAATAATAATAATAATAATAATAATAATAATAATATACGATTTAATATCAGTACCTCCAAATCAATACTGAAACAGATCCCGGAATTAGCAAAATTAAAATAAATAGATCATGAGAATGAATATATATGGATTCCTCAAGGCAAGACAGAGATAATTCCGAAAAGAAAACTTGGCTGGGACATCACATCAAAATATTATTCGAAAATTTCTCAGAACATAAGAGTTCTCCTAAAAGTAATAAATGAGATGATAATTAAGATGGTAATAGGTCAATGGCACGCCGTAGCGTAGTGGTTAAGGCACTAAACTACAAGCCGTAAGGTCGAGGGTTCGAGTCCCGGTGGGATTAGGATTTCTAAACTGACCCAAACCTTCTGGCGGCACTATGGCCGACTCAGCCTCTAACGGAAATGAGTACCAGACGCTTGTTTTGGGGTAAAGGCGGCCGTCACGAAGGGCTGACAACCCTGCTGTTATCAAGTGTCGATTATTGAGAAAAAGTGGGAGCCTTAACCTCCTACTACCCGAAGGGCCTCCTGAGGCCTGTAGTGGGATCACTTTACCTACTTTTTAATAGGCCTATAAAGTAGTGATTAAGATATTCTCGTAACTCAGAATAGCAACTTGAATTGAAAAGTAGTTATGTAAGGTTAAGAAAAGAGAAATTATGGTTAATGAATTACGTGACTTAACATGACAGCATTTACTGTTATTTGAAATCCAGAGACAACAGTTACTTCAATCAGTCTTGTTTTTTCTCACTTATCACTGATTTTCATCGTTACGATCTTCTTTCTCCAGTGCCCTCAATATATTTAATACCATCCATCCATAGTAATTCTGCCCGAAGGCAGATCCTTCACTGCAATCATAGCATTTTCATGCTATGCTTGCAGCTTTACTAGGGAATTGTAGATGTGGTAGCTTCCCGTTGCTTTCCACACCGGTGAAGGATGATAATGATGATGATGGCCATATGATTTCGGGGACCGTTTGGGCCTTAAAGTTTTCCTGACATTTTTCTTACAGATGAGGAAAACCCCCGATAAAAACCTCACCCAGAAAAACTGCCCCGACCGGGGATCGAACCCGGGCCCGCTGCGTGACAAGGCAGCACGCTACCTCGAGACCACAGCGGTGGACTTATTTAATACCATGAACTGTATAATAATTTCGGATGTCAGTTTTCAGTTATATATTAAGTGATGATCCATATGTTAATACGATATTACTTAACATACATTATCTCATTTCCTGCAACTGAACGGAGTACATCGACCTAGTTACTTCATTAATCAGCATTATAGTATTCATTAGCACTGAAATGTAAATATTTTCCTTCTATGTAAATGTTCCTGGAAACTGCTTACGTCAGAGATGCAGTTAATCATAAACATGGTTCAATCGATTAACAAGTTCTATTTTCACCTGAAGGAAGGAAACTGCCTATTTTCTTTATGTGAACTCTCTCTCGACTATTTAGGCTCTTACCTGTTATTATCCTAAATATAAACGTTATGAATCTACAGTTAAGAATACTCCACTTGAGAAATAGTTTTTTTATTCAATGGCCTTACTTAGCATTTGAGGTCATTAGCGTCGCAATTAATATCTGTGCGATAATTGTCGATCAATTTTCCTTAGGGTTCTCTTATTTCAGCCTTGAGGCTTTTATTTACGTGCCATAACGTCTAGGATAAGGAACCCATGGATTTACTTTCCTTCCTAAGGAAGCCAACTAACATTTTCACGTCTTTACAAATCCATCAACCCAGGCCGAATTCGAACCGGCGAATCTCGGAACCAGGGGCGAGTATGATAAACTCTAATTCACCGGAACACATTTGAAAAATCCAATGCAAAGCAGAGTTTAACTGTTATATACGATCCCATGTCACATATGGCGCATATTGTATCATTGTAGTCGTGCTAATTCATTTTAAACAAATGAAAAGTCACTGTTTTCACTTTTAACATTTTACTAACATCGTAACCGGTTTAACTAAACTAATTATCGAACCTGTAGATTCATGTCCGTGCGATCATAAGCTTTCTATGCATCCCTATCCTGAGCTAATGTTTTCCAATCATTCCCTATATAATTTATCTCGAATTTAAGAAAATTATGAATTATGAGGTGTACTTTCATCTACCAATAAATAAAAATATCAGACAACAGTTTGTCAGTACGGAATAACTTCTTATTTATTAATGTAAAATTGTTAAAATGGTCAATAGTACATTAATTGAATTTACGCCGTTCAGAAAAATGAAAATAACATCATACTAATTTTCATATAGTGACTTGACCTTGATATCTCTGGCGAAAATGAAATTACTATAGAAGAAGTAAAAACAAAGTAAACCCCTCTACTCATGTCCAGCATAATACCAGGTAGAGAGATGACAGGAGATGAATTTCCTGTTATTGAAAGTGTGTGATATACAAAGTTAACGGTTACTAGAACTTTCGCACCATCACAGGACAGATGAAATTCAGCGGATGACTAGTATATAGAGAAGTGCCTGGAACTTTTGTGAGGGGAATACAGGAGAATCTCTGAGAAAACCCTGTCCTGGCTGTAAACATCCTATCACGATCCCTACATTTAATGATTGAGATACGAACGTAAGACCCAGGGGTGGAGAGCAAGTATCTAATCATTTGCTCCACGGAGCCGATGTCATAAGTGTAAAGGTCGGTTTGCACGCTACGTCTTATTGTACGTTTTATAGGACAGGACAAATCCTATCGGATAAAATATGGCATATAAACAGCACAACGTACGTCTTGTCGAGAGGGAATGAAATCCAAGGTCAGACTGAAGAACTGACGGTAGAAGCATTATTTTGCGTCAAAACGTACGTTTTGTAATCCGTTTTATACGTTCCGTTTAAAGGCTTTTCTCATGCAGGTGTCTTGTTTCTATATGTATGGTGTTACCAACTCCAGCAATTGACTATAGGCTGAGATGTCCATTTGCAAATAATTGCGCCAGTCATCAGGTTCGCCTCTTAGTTATTTCAGTAACAGGGCATTGGAATACAGACTACTTTTCAAAAGCCACTCCCTTGACCATATTGTCTTTTTCCTCACAGTCGTTGAACCCTTACAAGCGAAAAATAAAAGAAAGCAACTGGGCTTCCTCATCATCATTATCATTATCATTTTCAAGGTATGGACCTGTTGGCGCGTTCCGCTCCCCTGTGCACTATATGCTGCAGTAGGTCTTCTTTCCAACGACATTTTGGTCTTCTTACATTTCTTCGGCCGAGAGGTTTATAATGAAGCAGTTGTTTTGATAAACGATTATTTGGCATTCTTTGAATATGTTCAAACCAATTACATTTTATTTCTGTGTATTCTCTCGTTTATATTATATATTTGTAATTCATCTCTGATATCTTGACTTCTCTTTTGATCTCTTAGAGATAAACCTGCAACTGATCTGAGTAATCTCATTTCTATTGTCTCAATTTTATGTTTATCGGAGATGGTTAAAAGCCAAGTCTCAGACCCGTTAAAGTTGGAACGGCTACTGGTTTGTAAAATTTTAATTGAGTTTCCCTTGTGGTCTTACTTCTCAAAATCTTGTTATTGTACCCAATATCTGCTGAAATTTCCCTAATTTTTTCTCCATGTCCAAATTTTGCAGGTACGATATCATGTAATTGAAACAATTTACTTGCTCAATTATGTTTGCTCCAATTACAATTTCTGTCCTTTTTTGCTGAGTTCCAATAAATGCCATTAAGTTTATTTTCTCTGTTGATATCTTTAAATTATAATAGTTTATTAGTTTGCATAATTTATAAAGTGATTTTTGTAGTTGATTTTCTGAGGAAGCTACGATGATCTGGTCATCTGCGAATACATTTAAAAAACCTTCCCCTTAAAGCAATAATCAAATTAATGATGCCTTTCTCACTTTTAATAAGAAACAAATCACTGACAATACACTACAACTCGAGTCTGGACTGGAACTGAGGTAGAAAATGGAGGGGAAAACATTACTCTGTAAACACTGGACAAAACGTACGTTTTGCATTCCGTTTTGTATGATCGACAAAACGTACAATAGACGTAGCGTGCAAACCGGCATTTATAATGACAGTAAATGCCTCAAATTATTTTGTTTTCTAGATTAGGCTTACTTAATTTTTGTTACAAACATATTTGCATCCTGGTGCAAAAATAAATGCAGGTATTGTACGTGTTTTACTATGTATAAAGGCGTTGCACTATGTATAAAGGCGTCGCAACATTCATGTTTGCAAAAATGTAAATAATTTATATTGACCTTTCATTATCAGGATATTTCTGTTGTTTGTAACGACTTCCTGTATGCAGACCTGAAGAAACGAGGCCTTGGATATTGGCAATAGAAGAATCTTTGCATTTTGGCATCGTTCCTAATATTGGATGTATATAAATATTGTCAGTGAATTTAAACTACCAAATGATTTGTAGAGATGGAATGTTCACTAGACATCAGTTTATAGCGAGGACTTTAACGAATATTTTCTAATGTATACATTTTAAATTACGCTAAGGTACAGGGCGTGGGGGTTACGTACTCTCAGAGCGCTGGTTCGCTCACACATACATTGCCGCACTGACTACAGAGAAGAGAAATACAAAGCAGTTCAGTGCTGAGTCTTTCAAATTGCGTATCCTGCAGTAGAAATGTACTGTTGACGTAAAATACATGTACCCTTCTGATCACATTTTATGTTGTTCAAATATGCAACTAAGGATTAAAAAACTGTACACAAAGGAAGACATGCTCACACTCAGTATCTGGACGCCCGGGCCTGCTATAGGAAGTTTCAACCCTCGTATTTAAGATAGGTATTTACAGAGATGGGAGATGTTCTTAAACTGGAGATTATTTGTTAAAATAGCTCTACTTTTACTTATAATAACAATTATTGTACTTTTATAATTCAAGTATTAAATCTTGAATACATTAAGTTTTTTAATTAATATATTAATGGGTTTATTTCATGAAGTTACCCCTGATCGGAGGTGCATCTTCAGGTTCCATAACACTTAAGCCATAAGCTTGAATTAGGCTATTAGTGCGTTTCAGTTTTTCTACACTTCCCTATCCTCTTCATAGCGTTTCCTCTTATTCTAGTTCTTTCACAGTAGCCTCTGCCCGCTCCGGAATTTCCTTCCTTAAGAAATCGGGGGTTCCGCACACTTGGCACTTTTAAGTCACGCTTATACAAATACATGTTAAATAATTACTTTTTCTCGACAACTAAAAATTTATTATGTCATTAATAATTTCTTTATCTGACTTTTTTATCTTTACATTTTATATTTCGATGGTTAACTCTTGATTGAATCAAAATACTTTGTAAGTAATAATTATATTGTAGACGTACCATGTATATTTATGTTTATTGTAATTTAGATGTAAGAATAATTTTTGTATTTTCTTTCTCCTGGTAGAGAAGGCCTTAAGGCCTTAAATCTGTCAAGTAAAATATTATTATTATTATTATTATTATTATTATTATTATCAGTGAACAACAAATTCCTTTAGGACATATGTACTCGTATATGATGGAAACTCAAGATAAAGGTAAAGTGATCCCACAACAGGCCTCAGGAGGCCCTTGGGGTAGTAGGAGGTTAAGGCTCCCACTTTTTCTAGACAATCGGCACCTTTATGTCAGCCGGGTTGTTAGCCCTGCGTGACGGCCGCCTTTACCCCAGAACAAGCGTCTGGTACTCATTTCAGTTAGAGCCTGAGTCGACCCCAGGGCCATAGTGCCGCCAGAGGGTTTGGGTCAGTTTAAAAATCCTGACCCCAACGGGACTTGAACCCTCGACCCTCCGGCTTGTAGCTCAGTGCCTTAACCACTACGCTACGGCGTGCCCCTTGGAAACTCAAGATTGTATCTTGAAATTCACATTATATAAATCTATCTGCACTTCAACACATGTTACACCAATGTGTGTGTGTGTGTTGTTGTGTGTGTGTGTGTGTGTGGTGTGTGTGTGTGTGTGTGTGTGTGTGTGTGTGTGTGAAGGTAAAAACATAGAATATTTTGTATAAATAAGAATGTTTTCATAAGTATATTTTTTGTATTATTTTTCTTGGGTGTGATGCATCTTTCCTTTTTTTTTTATTTGAGGGTTAAGATTTATTTATTTATTTTATATTTATTTGAGTTCGTGGGACTTTACCTCGCTATCGTTATGATAAATTAATGCATCTGGCTTGAAATAGTTGCTGAACTTAGTCTTTAAATGACTTTGCACCACGTAAAATCATATGTTTTCATGGCATTTGGGATGATTTCATTGCAAAATGTTTTTAAAGGTGTAGGAATGGTATCCCATTAGTAAGTCTTGGTGAACGTGCATGCAAGGATCCATATACTGAAAAGAGGAATAATAAGTAACCATTCGCTTCAGGCGAGTTTATACTTAGGAAAGTTGATGGTGCTGTTTTTAAATTAAAATTATGTAATCACGAAAACAATGAAGAAACATCTGCTCTCCAACTTCTGATTTTGGACTCCCCTGAATAAAAGTAAAAGAAGAGAAAATTGTATTATCTCGACATAAATTAAAAATAAACGAAAAGAATTAGGAAAGAGAAACGAGATGTCATATGGATGGAATGAACAGACGAAGATAATGTTAAATGATCATTGTTTTATATCTATTATAAAACAAGAACAAATGAATATCTTAATAATTTTTTTTTTGCAGAAAAAATCATTATGTATACTTAGATCGTCCACCGCTGTGGTCTCGGGGTAGCGTGCTGCCTTGTCACGCAGCGGGCCCGGGTTCGATCCCCGGTCGGGACAGTTTTTCTGAGTTAGGCTTTTATCGGGGTTTTTCCTCACCTGTAAGACAAATGTCAGGAAAACTTTAAGGCCCAAACGGTCCCCGAAATCATATGGCCATCGCAATCATCATCATTCATATTCATCTTAGGTTAAGCTTAGGATTAGGGACTCTCCTGGCGCACCATTATCATAATCATCACCCATCATATCATCGGGGCAACGTAACCCCGCCTTCCAGGCGCCCCAACCTCAGAAGTGGGTTACAAGTACGCCATGCCAGGAGAGAAACCAGGAATGTCGAAACACAAACCTGGGGCATTTGAAAAAAAAAATGTATACTTGAGATACATTTTAATAATAAAAAATGTATAAAAGGTAAGAGAGAATAAAACTGAAAACAAAGAGAAAGAAATTAATTTATTTCTGAATACTGGTTATCTTCTTCGTAAACATGTGCAAAGAAAAGTAGAAATTATTTAATGTGCTTTCACATAAAATATATTTACAGCTTTGTGCTAACATTAATTTAATACAAAAGGAAACAAAATAAATTGCCTCCGCTTTTCGCCCTTTTTTTTCTCTCTCACTGGAATAGTGTTGAGTTGAATAACTTTTTTGGCAGTGTTAATGCAGATCATATATTACGTTACCTCTTAAATGTCACTACTATTAAGGATCTGCCCTCTTTTTTAAATTAAAAAATTGCATATTCTCAGTAAGTTAATCTTTAGAAAGATATAAAAAATGAAGCGGTGAAATTCAAGTATTGTAAGTTTTCTTGTCACATTTTTTTCTTCTGGAAATGCAGATAATACTTTTACGGATGATAAAGTTAGTAATATCTACTGGTTGAACGAGTTGAGTGAGCAGGATTAAAGTGAGGTTATACGATGTTGAACCCAATTTTCCAGTTTGTGCTTGTAACTTCTAAAAAGACCCTGTTTACGTGGATGTTATCCACTAAGAAAAATAAACTACTCCAAACTCATCTTTGTGAAGCAGATTTTCTCTTTCTTTTTGCGGAGTATCAAACTTCAGGAATGAAAGTGAATTGAACACCATTACGTAGTCTATAGTAACGTAGTAAATCATTCGGATCTATACTTGTTTACTTTCCATGTTTATTTTAACACAAAAATTAACAAGAAATCGTTACTATTTATATTATTTATGTTTAATAAAAACATTTTTTTTTTCGTTTACACTGTTTTCCTTTTTGTTTTACCTTTTTGTTAACTTTCTGTTATTTTCACATATAGACACAAGGTCAAGACACACACCCAGACCCAAGGTGGAGATTAAAAATCCCCTACCCCGCCGAGAATCGAATCCGAGTCGCCGGAGTGGAAGGTAGGGACTCTATCGACTACGCCACGGCGACAGACAATAAGGATACGACACATACACCCAGATCCAAGGTGGAGATTTAAAATTCCCTACCCCGCCGGGAATCGAACCCGGGTCACCGGAGTGGAAGGTAGGGACTCTACCGACTACGCCACGGAGACTTTTTTTTCTCCTTTACACTATTTTCCTTCTTGTTTTTACTTTTTGTTAACTTTTTTTCATTTTATTCTCACATATAGACACAAGGACAGGACACGCACCCAGACCCAAGGTGGAGATTTTAAAATCCCCTACCCCGCCGGGAATCGAACCCGGGTAGCCGGAGTGGAAGGTAGAGATTCTACCGACTACGCCACGGCGACGGACCATGAAACCAAGTCAAATTTCTTATTATTGATACAATTTTAAACGTATTTTAAAGTTTAGTCTATAAGGCATACGCTATTAGAAGACATACCGGGCTAGTGCATTTCGTCTAGCCCATCATAATCGAGCGGTGTTGTACAAATGGCGCTGTAACCACGACATATCGTCTGTCTTTTCCCCTCTTACATACCGATATCTGACAACGGCGCATGAAGAGTGAAGCAGGATTGGCTTACCGCATATGTCTTCTAATAGCGTGCCTGGTTTAGTTTTAATCAATGAACCCGTTGCAATTATGTAATCCGACACAGTGGAACACTGACCTGCTTCGTTTGTGGATGATTTGCAAACTAATGCCGTGTTGTCCCGCGTATATTCGCTTCACGTCAGTCATGAACGTGGATGTGGAGCAGGTATTACACTAAGTAAGCTGGATAAGTTCTTCATTTGCTATTTGTTCCTGACTTTACATGGTTAGTATCTACGTCCGTGTGACGCAGTAACAGTGCTGCTACAAATAGAGGTAAACGTTTCGCTGTGTCGCATAATAGCATACACATCGATAACTGTTTACGCGAATCATCTTTCTTTTAAGTACATCCCTTACTTATACAAGATAATCTAGAACACTTCCCACTAATATTACAAATATGTATCTTCTTTATTCTTTATATTTCAAAATATCCATCGTAAGTAGTAATATTTTCAGTTTTATAACTTATTTTATATAGGGTTGTTTATGTGGCCTTCTATGATATCCTTCAAACTGTATTTGAGTGAATTTAAATTAAAATTTTCCTTTGCCTCAGTACTGCCATTTTTGGAGCACTTATTTTTAGGCTGATTTTTTCTTTGCATTTGTAACTTTAATGAATCGATTGTTTAAAGACAGATGCTTTGCTGGTAATTAAACTCCGTAACGCGAAAGGCCTAGAAGGCCCTTGGCCTACCAGCTGGCTGCTGGCCTCACATCCACATGTTTTAATCACACAGATGGACGATCTTTGCCCACTATTGGGGTGACATATGACCAACATGTAGGCTTCCCCAGCAGTTATAGCTGGTTTTCTTAACTTGGAGCCACTACTTCTTGTAGCTACCCAAATTCCTCACGATGCTGGGTGGACACTAGCCCAATACTGGCCGAAACATTTCCTAAAGAAGTTACGTGTTCCACCCCTGCTTGTACCATACGTTTTCTAATTTCCTTCTTTTTTTTTTACCTTATTTATTTTTTGTCCCTTTAATGTATTTTTGCACCTTTGTGTATCCACAACAATACACTCTTCGTTATTATCTTGTAACACAATATTCATTTTTTTACAAACATTAATCCTGCGACTTGTGTACTCACGTAGCCTACATGAACTGCTGCTTCCGTAGTAAAGGTTAGTAAAGTATGTCTACCAACACAATGGCTTTGTAGTTTTCATCATAAAAACTTACTAGATTTCTTCGTAACGCAACCAGAATTTTTTTTCTGTCACAAAACTAGTGTTCAGATGCAAGAAGCCATTAGGACAGCCAAATTAAATTTTTTACTTCTTTCGGATAGTCATGTCTGGCTTGAAATCCTTCATGGACGCCGTGGAAGCTTGCACCATATTTAATTACGCTCTGAAACATCACTTAAATACAATAAATAATTATAAAAATCCATCCATAGTAATTCTGCCCGAAGGCAGGTCCTTCACTGCAATCATAGCAATTTTCATGCTATGCTTGCAGCTCTACTAGGGAATTGTGTAGGTGTGGTAGCTTCCCGTTGCTTTCCACACCGGTGAAGGATGATGATGATAATGATAATGGTAAGGATGATAATGATAAGGATGATGGCCATATGATTTCGGGGACCGTTTGGGCCTTAAAGTTTTCCTGACATTTGTCTTACAGGTGAGGAAAAACCCCGATAAAAACCTCACCCAGAAAAAACTGCCCCGACCGGGGATCGAACCCGGGCCCGCTGCGTGACAAGGCAGCACGCTACCTCGAGACCACAGCGGTGGACTATTATAAAAATATACATTAAAAATATTTAGCCCCGGAATTTAATTATCTTTAACTCATTTTACTCGAAAATATGGAGAAAAAAGTGGGACTATGTATTGTCATGATCACTCTGGTTGCAACAGTTATTCTATGAACAAGCGATAAACACATTAATAACCAGCGATAACCAAACTAGTAACCAGCTATAAACCCACGGCTCTGTCGATAACACAGCATTTCCGTCGATAATAAGTGATTTATGTCCGAATTTAACCGCTTAAAACACAAACAAATATACATATTTAAAGGCGTTTCATGGGATCCACCTAGGTTAGAGTAATTGAATTAAGTTAGGTTAGCTTTTAGGTTCGTTACATTTTAAATGTGTTTAAATACTTAAAAAAAACCTCTTCAATGGAAATTCAAAATGGCCGACGTTACAACGTAAAAACACATTTCCACTCATAAATTTCACATTACATTAACATACTTTCACGATGGTAATTTTCCAGGGATACATGTTACAAATATCGCTTAGTAATGGGATAAATTGCATTAAAAATGTATTGCGTATGTAAATATCTGGTTATATTCAACACCGCCGCCGCCGCCGGTGGACTAGTGGTTATGCTCCCTGCCTCTGGTCCCGAGGGTCGCGGGTTCAAACCCGGCCGGGGTCGATGGATTTTTTAGGACGGAAAAAATCCAAGGATGAAGTCCTCCGGGAGTGACTTTAAGTCGTGGGTCCCGAGTCTGAAGATTTTCAGGCTCGTAAAATTTCCTTAGGCCTGAATGAAAAGGCCTCTAAGCAAAATTTACCGAATTTTCCCGTCCTAGTACTACCTTGGTTTCCTAGATGTCAGTATGAGGCGGAACGCTGGCCACGGACCACTCAAAATGACATATATACGAAAACAAGTGTAACTAAATTAGTATGGTTCAAATTGTTCCCTGTAGGGGGAGAGTGCCTAAATCTCTGTTAAGGGAAAATATAGGCTTACAATACAATACAAATATTGAAACCACCCCTTCACGTATACAATAACTTTAACCCTTAAATTAAAAAAAATGTATCCTATTGGATACATTGATTTAATTTATTTGATATTGTTTTTAGAACAATGGAAACACAAACGAGCAAACATTACTTAATCGATACTAGTAAAATTCATGGTGATTTTCCGTTGAGGTATTAGTTCGCAGTAATATAGTATTACTGTAATATTATATTACTGTAAACATTACTTAAATTTATCTGAAGTTACGCAATAATTTATAATAATAACTTACAGTTTTATATGAATTTATTTTCCTTGCGGTGCGGAACATTTAAATAACTGGCACGACAAAATATTGTATAATAATATAAGGGTTAAAGTATATTACATTTTAGTGTTGTTTTTATGAATCAAAATTAAGCCAAATGGTTCACAAAACATGGTATTTTCTGATATTATTATTAAAGAAGAATGCTTGGCACACTGAGACTAGGGAGATAGAAAAAAAGTTCTGTAAGTTGAGTACCCTTACCCTCGTTCTCTGTTTGTTCGAGGAGCTTACTTTGTAACAAACAATATACTGACGTCAGCTATAAATTGAAGTTAAACAGTTAGTGTAACAATTTGTTATTTTTTATTCAATTTCTCAGGTTGTCATTTCGAAATTTCTGGTGTTCCTCCTGGCATTAGCATAATTGTAATCTAATTCTGAGGTTATGGCGCCTGGAAGGCGGGGTTGCGCTGCCCCGATGATATGATAATGATGATAGTGATACGCCAAGAGAGTCCATAATCCTAAACTTAATCTAAGGTGAATATGAATTATGATGATTTAAATGACTATATGGTGATCGGGTCCACCGCTGTGGTCTCGAGGTAGCGTGCTGCCTTGTCATGCAGCGGGCCCGGGTTCGATTCCCGATCGTGACAGGCTCCTGGGTGAGGTTTTTTTGGGGTTTTCCTTACCTGTAAGACAAATGTCACGAAGCTTAGGGCTCAATGGTCATAATAATCATCCTTATCATTATCATCATCATCCTTCACCGGTGTAGAAAGCCACGGGAAGCTACCACACCTATAATTTCCTAGTAAAGCTGCAAATCATAGCATGAAAATGTTATGATTGCAGTGAAAGACCTGCCGTCGGGCAGAATTACTATGGATGGATGGATGATGTTGGGGAACTGTTTGGGCCTTAAAGTTTCCCGACATTTGTCATACAGGTGAGGAAAAACAGGAAAAAAAAAAAACTCGCCCAAGAAACTTGACCCGAGCAAGATTCGAATTCGGACTCGCTACATGACAAGGCAGCACGCTACCTCATGTCCACAGCGGTGAAACATGTTAAACCTTTATTTTCTATAGTTTGTTTTTCATTTTAAAAAATGAGAAATGTAATATGGGCATCTCCTACGAGGGATATGTAAATTTATAGATGTATTGTACGTGTGTGCCAGAACTCTTGGATCAGTTATCACTTAGAAGAACAAAAATATATTATAAGATAATTAACTGATCGTAAATAACAAAAAAAAAACAGTCCACAGATTATTAAGATTTTTTCCTTACACTTGTTCAAGATTTCATGGAACTTGAAATAGACATTTTTAAGAAAATTATATTAATAATAATAATAATAATAATAATAATAATAATAATAATAATAATAATAATAATAAGTAAATAGTAGAAAACTGATGTGAATCATTCACGAACATTATCCTTCTGATACCGGAGTTGGCCGCATTTTTCCAGGGCATGAAAGTCGCGGCTTTAGTTTCCTTCGGGAGATAATAAAGCCATGGATCTCGTATATTATATGTCACACAAAATGAATCTCAGCCCTTAAATAAAAGACATCAGAGCAAAATTTCTTGATCCTTTCACGGCTAGAATTGAATTTCGACACTAATTATTAAGTAACATCATTAAATAAAATAATACTTAGAACATTTTCAAAATGTCGTTTAGAAATATTAATATAAAATTATAGAATATTCACCTGAAAGGTCCGTCTCCTCAACTTAATTATCATTTAACTGTAGCGCTTTCGGGACTTGTCCCATCATCGGCAGGATTTAAAACTGGTGTTTCACTGAAGATCTGGTAGAGGGGGTTGCATGTATTTGGTTCGTTTTCGTTTATCAGGCTGTCGTTGTGAGCTGCTTTCATGATTTCCATCTCTTCGAGTACGTTTATCTTCGCTGGATTATTTTCTCTGTGCATTACTGTTAGGGTGTTTTCAATATTTAACATGCGATGTCCTTCATGGATAACGTGTTTTGCATAGCTTGATTTACCTTCTGCGTGAATGAAGTCTCGAAAATGTTCTTTGAATCTGATGTTAAAACTCCTGTTTGTCCTTCCTATATAAAATTTGTTGCAGTCCTTACATGTCAGTTTATAAACTCCTTTGCTGTTGAAAATGTTATTTTCTTCAATGTTATTGTTTATTATGTTGTTTAATTTGTTATTGGTTCTGTATGCTATTTTTACGTTTTTATCGGCTTTCTTTAGTGCATTGGCTAATTTTGTTGTTTCTTTTCCTGTGTATGTAAGTGTTATCCATGTTTTCTTGTTGTTGTCAGATTCTTTTTCTAGTTTAGTTATATTGGTTATGTTGTTCTTCCTTTTTTGTTTTTTTACGAGCTTATCTATGAATTCTTCATTATAGCCATTGGTTTTTGCCATATACTTAATGTAGTTGAGTTCTTGGATATAATTGTCTTTGCTTAATAGGAGTTTCAACATTCTACTGACTAAGCTATTAAATGTACTAATTTTCTGTTGAAAAGGGTGTGTAGAATTTTTGTTTATGGCCAGAGCATTGTTTGTGGGTTTCCGGTAGATACCGATTTCTAGTTTATTGTTGTGTAGATTTTTGGTTATAGACAAATCTAAGTAGTTTATGCTGTTGTTAACTTCTATTTCTTCGGTGAAAGTGATTTTTTCATGCATGTTGTTTAAGTCTTGTAGTATTTCTTTTTCTTTTCTGTTTTCATTTTCATATATTACTAGTACATCATCGACATATCGTGTTATTAGTTTTATGTTGAATTTGTGTATTAGTTCCTCAAAATGTTTATTTTCCAGTTCTTGTAGGAAGATTTCTGCCATTATTCCAGATGTAGGACTCCCCATCGGGATCCCGTCTTCTTGAATAAATAGTTCATTGTTAAATTGGAAGTAATTTTGCTTTATTGTTGTTGTTATTAGTTTTTGTTTAACTGATTGATATAGTTATCTTCAAGTTTACTGTCTGTTAGTTTTTGTTTTATTATGTTTGCTGTTTCGTTTATCGGGATATTAGTGTACAGGTTTTTTATGTCGAATGACGTCATTTTAGTATTCCTATTGATACAGCCTGATAAACGAAAACGAACCAAATACATGCAACCCCCTCTACCAGATCTTCAGTGAAACACCAGTTTTGAATCCTGCCGATGATGGGACAAGTCCCGAAAGCGCTACAGTTAAATGATAAGTTGAGGAGACGGACCTTTCAGGTGAATATTCTATAATTTTATATTAATTTTGAATAAACCTCAACGGAACACATCATGAATCTTATAAAAGTCGTTTAGAAGTAGCAGGTTTGCATATACTATTTGGATTTGATGAATGTAGTCTTGAAAATTACTTAT
The DNA here is from genome assembly GCA_030220185.1 of Diploptera punctata. Taxonomy (NCBI): domain Eukaryota; kingdom Metazoa; phylum Arthropoda; class Insecta; order Blattodea; family Blaberidae; genus Diploptera; species Diploptera punctata. Next base: position 37,115 of record JASPKZ010007182.1, on the reverse strand, counting down.
GCAAAACATTAGTATACGGAGCTGTGAATAACTTCAACTTCATTTAACGAGTTTTAAATATACCAAATCAGAATTAAAATTACCCATTACGTTCCTGGTTTTATTACGCAGTCATTTGGAGTCGTAACGTATGTTTTTATAGTTATTCATGCTCTATGTACGGTATTAAATAACTATAAAACTGAAAAATGCATTAGAGAAATGAAGCCATCTCATTAATAAATGGATAATATTGATCATTGAAATTGTTTTCCTACATAACATGAGGGAGAAGTCCAAGCTGTCATCATTAAGTAATTTATAATTTAGGGAGGATGAAATCGAGTCAACCTAATTTGTTGTAAACAGTATTCATTCGATTGAATTTTGTTTACTTATAATTGTACATGTTTGAACAGGCCTCTAGCATCGAGAATCATTGCTCACGGAATAATATTACTCCATAATTTGGGCGTATACCATTAGGTTTTTACTGATGCTATTTTTGTATACAGTATGTGTTTTTGATGGAAGATATTGATTTTAATGCATAATGAAATAGTGATTAATGATGTAGAGAGCCGTGCTAATTAAAATGTGTCCCACTAGATGGCATTGATGTTTACACTGTATCTTTAGAGGGCGTTTTGTTAATAATAATAAATAGCTTTAATTTCAGTACAGATATTCAAAATATTCTTCTTCTTCTTCTTCTGCTTTCCGAATTAGCATGGCTACATCTAAAAGAGAGAAGAAAATCTCACTGTATAATTCTCTTATTTAAGATCCTACATACCTCGATTCCCAATTATTTATCGTCTCCTTTCCAGTATCTATCCTCCGATCATGACTTGGACACGAGATCACAACATAGTCTCTTGCTTACTATACCGCAACATAGGACATCACATCACTCCATGTCATATACCATCTTCACTTCTCGCAACTGGAATTCCCTACCACAAGAATAAGGGGCTGCCGGACATTGGAATCTTTTAAAACAAATCTAAATTTATATTTGCTCTAACCTCGACTTCATCATTACCCAGTGTAAGGTATATATATATATATATATATATATATATTAATTGGTGTTTATCGTATAATTTATCATATTTATATTATTATTATTATACTTATTGTTATCATTATATTATTATTATTATTATTATTATTATTATTATCGTAAGTATTATTAATGTTATTATCGTATAAAAGTTGTTTGTACATGAAATTTACATTGCTTCATTTAATGTATCTTAAACTGTTTATAATTAGTATCCACATCTTTCTTATTTAACTCTGTTTAATTTCTCACCTTATAGGTATTTCGTATATGCCACACGCCACCCAGTCCTTACAGTGGCATTGCCTCCCCAAATCAGTGATCAGCTCAATATCAGGGCCTCTTCTGAGACAACACAACATTAAGACGAAATACGTCATCCACACATATATTATCACTAAACACGGTGAATATGATAATTATTGTGATGGTCAAATTATGATCGGGGAGAGTTTAGCTTAAAGTTTCTTGGCATTTGTCTTGCAGGTGAGGAAAAACCCCGAAAAACCATTACCATCCAGGAAACTTGCCCGACCAGTGCTCGAACCGGGGCCGGTTGCGTACGAGACAGCGACGTTACTCTTAGAGCACAGCGATGACCCTCTATCTATGTAAAAAGTTGATTTATTTGATATAAGGTAGATATTTAAATGTGATCAAATATCTGCGTATACAATTATTTCCTATAACTCTAAATGATTAATCTCGCCAAACATATGTTTTTTGTTGACTTAATACACAAATTCATCAAACGCATTTCAAAAATGTATTAAACTAATAGATTTTCATTCAGAACTGGAGTAAGTTTAATTAGATTTCTGATTTTGGGGCACGCCGCGCTCTAGCTTAGTTGGTTAAGCAATACTCTACAAACCGGAAGGTTGAAGATTCGAGTCCTGGTGGGTCAGGATTTTTAAACTGGCCCAAATCTTCTGGCGGTACCATGGTCCTGGGATCGACTTAGCCTCTAACGAAAATGAGTACCAGACGCTTGTTCTATTGGTAAATGCGGCCGTCACTTAGAGCTGACATCCAGCTGACATCTCATGTCGATTTTCTAGAAAAGTGGGAGTATTAACCTCCTACTGCACCAAGGGACGGTACTTTTACAAGGAAGTGCAATAAAGTCTTATATGCAAGAAATCTTGAGATTCATGCTAATTTGTGAATAAATTACATTATTTCTAACTTTTCACTGTAGTTAAGCCTATATTTTCGTCATATGCTTACACCAAGGAGCAAACTCAGAAATTTAGCGCAATCGCTGTTTCTCAACGTTGATGGGAAATTTGAAAATACTATAAAACCGAAAATATTGAGCTGTTTTAGTTGAACTAAAGCAGGATTGTATTCTCGCGCTGTGGTATACTGGTAGCGTTGTTGCCTCATGCAACGGGTCCGGGTTCGTTTTCCGCTCGGGACAAGTTTCCTGGGTGTGTTTTTTTCGGGTTTCCCCCCCCCCTTCACATAAAATACACATGTCAGGAAACTTTAAGGCCCATGTAGTCCGCGAACGCCATCTGACTATCTTATCATCCAAATAATTTTCGCCTTTCATGTTGTCTCGGAAAAGGCGTTGAGTTGAGGCGTTGAGTGGTAAAAAATGTACGTGTGTGATATTAACTAATTAATCCACTGGCACTATCGAACCCGTCGGTTCATGGCCGTGCGGATATTAGCTTTCCATTCATTTCTATCCTGAGCTAATGTTTCCCAAACATCTCATTATATAATGTACTTTCCTCAAATCATTCTTACACTTCATTCTTTACTAATCGAAGCGTGATTTACCGTATGTAATTCCTGCGTTAATATTTCAGTTCCCCACTACAATATATTGTCCTAACATTTCATGTTTCCAGGAATGTCCCCATACTTGAGCCTTTGGGATGAAACTTTTTCGTTATAATTACATTATTATTTCTATCCTTTTAGAGCGTCTTATACTTTTTACATATTTCCATGTATTCTCTGAAGTAGTCCACGCCCGCAGAACCGAATGGGGACTATTTTACTTCCGGAAATGTTTACCCCTGTGGAACCCATGCCCGCATTTCTTGATAGTTGTGTGATAACAGAGTTGAAAATCCTCTCCGAACAGGTCTTGCCTTGTAGGCATGTGCCTTATATGGCATGGAGAACGTAAAGTACCTACAAGGGAAAAGTTAAACTAAGGAAAAGAAAGAAAGAAAGAATGGAATACATATGATGGTCGCATTCTATTTCCATAAACCGGTGCATATATAATCAAGTATTAGACCTTAGGGTCTGTTCTGATCTCATGCAAGAATTGTCTGTCCATCTTTTACTGGGTCTTCCTATATTTCTTCATCCTGGTGGTTTGTAATGAAGCATCTGTTTCGGAATTGTATTGTTATCCATTATATGGATGTGGTCCATCCATTCAGCTCTGTATTGTGCAATTCTATCTAATATTAAAATATATTTAGTTCTGTTCGTATATTTTCATTTAATGTTCGATTTGTTATTATATAGTTAGCTACATTTCTCAAAAACCACACTTCTAACGTTTCTATTCGTGCACATGTCATAACAAACAATTTCTTTATTAAGAATTTTCTCTACATTACAGTAAGATGTTAATTATATAATTTTTACCTGGTAAGTCAGTCGTCCTCAACTAAATTATTAAACTTCAAGTTATTCTAATATGGAGGCCTTTCGAAAACAATGTTTCATCTTCTGCGTTTTAACTGGAACTGATGGTATTATATAGGTTGTATAACGGATTTATGTCTGCGGTTATGTTCTCGTTGAATTTCAAAAGTGTTGATACATTACAGTAGTTATCCTTCAGCCCAAATGCATTTTGCTCCGCCACAGATTTCTATCCTCAGCATCTTCTTCTTTAAGATCTCTGCTGATCACGTTTCTTCTCACTTCATACATTCACTGTTTTCTGGGTTTCCCTCTCCTCCTCCTGCCTTGCATTCCAATCCAGCATCATTCATCATCATCATCATCATCACTCCAGGGATTAGGAAATTGCCCGTTCCGACTTAATAATGCATCAGCCCAACGTCTTCTAGGTCTTCCAACATCACGCCTTCCTCTTGCTTGATAATTTCTTGCTAACAATGGATATCTCTCCTTACTCATTCCATCCATGTGATCAATCCATTTCTGTCTGTAATTCGTGACTTTATCCAATAAAGGCTGTACTTTCAATTCTTCTCTTATATCCTCATTTCTTATTCTATCAAGTCTTGTACATCATTTTACTTGTCTTAGGAACCTCATCTCCGCCGTCTGTATTCTATCCTTCTGTTTTTTCACTGGAGCCCAAGTTTCACATCCATACAATATTGTGGGAACCGCCATAACATTATACATTTTTATCTTGGTTTCTTTTCTAATTTTATTTTCGAATGTTCTCTGTATTGTTCCACACACCGTCTGAAATTTATTCATTTTGGAAGCATCATTCATGGGATTATATTATTTTCCATCCTCTTCAGATGTCCATACCATTTCAATCTTCGTTTTCCTATTGTTTCAATATGTTGTTTTCAAATGCTGGGCCTTGGCAACGAAGTCATTAGTGTTCTTGCTCTCCAATATTTCTCTATGGTGGATCCAACAGGTAATACTTCACAGGTTTGTAGATGTTCTTCGTTCATTTCTTCATCTTTGTTGCATAGAGGACAATTTGGATTCATGTAGATTCCTATTTTACATAAATTTTTGACCAGATAGTCATGTTCTGTAAGCAGTCTAAATTTTGCTACTATAGTTTTACGTGGAATTTCTGGAATAATATCTGGCTTCTTTACTAGAATATTCAATTTTTTGTCTTTGGCTTTATTACATAGGTCTTGGTTTTGTTTGATTTTATATTTGTTTTTAATTATTGTTTTCATGGATGCGAAAGGTAAGCTTTTATTAGTATTCTGAATTAAATTGGAGCCTTTTTTGGCAAGAAAATCAGCAGTGTCATTTCCAGCTATTTCAATAATATTATGTTTAACATTGATTACACAGCTCTAAAAAAAAAGGTTTTTTGTTGCCCTGGATATCTCAGCGAATTTCTATATTTTCAAGTGCACAGTTTACGAATATATTCATGAAAGTGCTGAATGTGCACTAGTTTTTATGATTTTTGCGTATCTTATATTTTAAACATTAAACGGCTTGTTACTAATAAAATTTATGTTTCCAGTTATGATTTGATTTCTGTGCATTTTTTTCGCACATACAAACATCACGTGATCCCCACTCTCGCACCCCTAACTCGCACATCGGCCGTGATCTCAGTTATTTGGCAACATTAAAGTACCCACGACGTGCATCTGGATATGATAAAGCAATTCGTCAGAGCTTTGGACAAGGAAGGAGAATGTTTCAAATGCATTTGTAGAAAATTTCCTAAGCTCAGTATGGAAAAATTAAAATGCAGAATATGTGATGGTCCTCAAATTCGGCCTTTGATGAAAGATGCAAATTTTATCAAAGTTATGACTGTTCCAGAAAGTGAAGCTTGGAAGTGTTTTGTATTGGTAGTAGAAAATTTCCTAGGTAACTAAATAGCACCAAACTATAAAGAAATTGTGCAAAACATGTTGATAAACTTCAAGATTCTGGAAGCAAATATGAGTATAAAGTTACACTTTTTCAACAGTCACCTGGACAGATTTTCAGATAATTTAGGTAATTATAGTGATGAACAGGGAGAACGCTTTCACTAGGATCTAAAAGTAATGGAGGAAAGGTATCAGGGTAGATGGGACCATCACATGATGGCAGATTACTGCTGGTCTTTAAAAAGAGATTGTCCCCCAAAAAATTACAGAAGAAAATCTTATAAAAGGCGTTTCACTGAAGTATAACATGGATTTTCGACATTTGTCTTTCTATTTACATCAGTGTATACTAATTTTTCAAAAAAAAACAATTGACATTATAAATATATCTGTTATTTCTTTTCATATTTTCCGATTTTTGTAGTGTTAAATGAAAATAAATATTTAAAATAAAACCAGAGCAAATCTTCCAAAATCATTGATAGTTTCATGAATTGTGAGGATAAATATATCCGAAATTAATCTTATATCAAGGGCAACAAAACCACTATTGAGCAGTGTTATTTCATAACAAACATTATTCTCGTTTAATTCACTGTGTGACTTTAAACCAATAAAATGTAAATAGTAGCCCTAACTTGAGAGTGTCTGTACTCATACTGAATGAGGTATAGCATAAGTTGTTTTTTATGACCTTGGTATAAAGTGTGAACGTGAGGATGACTGATCCCGCGATAGAACGCTGTGGCACGCGTCGCATGGTTGACCTCCATGCACAGCACGTTACGAATAAAGCGAACAGTAATGAGGATCCATATTTCATACAGGGCTTAGAGCCCTCTTTATGCTTCCTTGCTGCTGTCCTGTTTGTTAACTTGCCAGTAAATATTTTCCACCTGTTCGTTCACTCTTTAGTGCTGCCCTCACATTATGACCTGTGATCTACCCTTTCACCAGTCATCCAGTCTCGCTCTGTGTTAAACACGAACTGCATAAAACTATACTTGAGGGACGTTGAAAAAATACATGCTATCAGAAACCAGTAATTTAAGCAAATGATAACTCGAGTTTATTATGACAGTGGTACTAAACTGCGGTTTACGCCACCTTTTCCTATCTTATTTAGTGTTCACCAGTTAATTGTATGCCATTCGGACTGCTATAAAAATGAGGTTAATGTAATAGATCATACAAGTCATGAAGTAGGACCATAGACAGAACCAAATTATTTTGAAAGAACTTACAAGGGAACTGTCAACCATGACATGCCGAAACCTCCCTTGAAATTTCTCCCAGAGGAGTGTTGTGATATATCAAGGCCATGTTCAAAAAAAATATTTCGTTTTAAAATGCAAGGCGCAGAAATCGAAGCCACAATCCAGCAAAGGCAGCCTACTGTACGGAGCAGATGTACTTTCCTGCATGAGTTAAGTACTGCTCGGGACCCAGCTCCGTGTGTCTGAAAGGAATTTGCTGACTCAGCTGTTAGTATATGAGAAGCATAGAAGTGTACCTCCTCCCACTCCCCACACTTCTCCCCGCAAGCACACAGAGCTTGGTCTCGAGCTGAACTGTACAAAGTGGAGTGAGGCGGGATGCAGCGCGGACGGCGCGGCGGGTTTTCCAGTCTTCAAATACAGGAGTTGAACCACCATTACTTCCCTATAGTTTAAATGAGAGATTTGGCGCTGGATTTTAGTGCCTTACAGTTGAAAACGGCAGACTTTTTTTTTACACGGCCTTTATACATCTCAACGTTTCTCTGGGAGAAATTTCAAGGTAGGTTTCGACATGTAATGGTTGACAGTTCCCTTGTTAGAAAAGTTTTACAGTATGTCTACAGATAAATTTATATCCACGCTGTCATGACCGTCCGAGTTCGATTCTGCCAGTGCGTTTGTGAGTTAGATATTATTTTATAGTGTTATTCTATATTAATTCAGCTTGAGAAAAACATCAAGATTTAAGATGTGTATTTGACATTTATTGCATAAATTACATATTATTATTGTTTACTCCTAATGCAATGGTAGTTTGTAATTAGTAAATAAATAATTAATCAGTACTGATGAACTAGTAAACATGTTAGAAGAGTTGATTGAAGACAATTCCTCAAACCACTTTTACAATACAGGTACTTACTTACTTACTCACTGGCACTATCGAACCCGTAGGTTCATGGCCGCACGGACATAAGCTCTCCATACATCCCTATCCTGAGCTAATGTTTTCCAATCATTCCCTGTATAATCTACTTCCTTCAAATCATAGTTAATGCTATTATTTTTACAATACAGGTACGAATTTTAATTAAATAACGAGTTCATAATGCTTGTGCACGTTATACATGCAACCTCCGTAAATCAGACCACGTAACTCCAGTATTTTAAATGTTGTCTTGGCTCCGATTGGAAGACAGGCGAAATATACATTGCCTCTGCTTCTTATATAACATTTTGTCCACCTCATCACCCCTTTATATTTCTACTCGCTTTCATTCGTTATCCTTCCCCATAACTTAAACACACGATCGAGAGAAAATTTAACTCTAGCTGTTCCTCTACATCGAACATCTCACTATTCCTCATCCTTCCTTGTTTCAGTCACCCGACTCTGGAATTCCCTCCCCTCGTATATCAAGGACTGCCCGACTCAAAAACAGTTTAAAAAGAAACTCACTTCATATTTCCTTAGACAATATAAAATATGTATACTGTTCCATGTATACTTTTATTATTCCTTTATATTTTAAACTTCCTTTACCAAGCCAAATACTTAATATAATTGTAGGTTATTATTTTTATTATTTTTTTTCTTTCTTTCTTTGTCAACTTAATATTGTGTACTTTATAGTTACTATTATGTATCATTTATCAAAATTCTTATTGTATGTATAATTTAACCCTGGTGAAGTGGAAGAGAAGACCTTATGGTCATAAATCCATCAGATAAAATAAATAAAAATAAAATAAATAAACTGGTCTATCAACAAAAATATGGACTGATGAGAAACCGTTTGCTTTAGTGTTTACCATGCCGAGGTTCGCGATTCAAACGCGGCTGATGGACTTTCATACCCTATAATTCTGAGCATGGCTTTCTTTGGGAGGGAAGTTAATCCGCGACTTCGCAATGTAGATTTTCACACGAGCCTAAAACAAAAGGCTTCTAAACAAAATCCTCGGCCCTTTCATGTCCAGTATTGCAACGGTAGAGAGTGTCATTAAATAATCTACTAACTTCAAACTAACTCTTTAAGAAAAATTTAAATAGTCACTCTTTGGTATTATTGTGATATATTGCATGAAAGCAATACGCATTCATAACTTCATCATAAAAATAAATATCTGTATAATTAATTAATTAATATTTCACTTAAAAATTTACATTAATAAACTATAAAATAAAGAAAATAAAAATAATAGATATCACAATGAAACCATATCTAAGATTAAATATTTGCTGTAATCCGGAAGATCAATGGTTCGAGTCACGGTGGGATTAAGTTTTTTAAACCAAGTTTCCCTTCTGGCAGCATCATGATCCTGGGATTGGCTTCGCAATTTAAAGTAAATGATAAAAATAATTATTCTGAAGATAAAGACGATCGTCACGCAGGGATGGCAACTCCGTTGACAAATTGTGTCAAGGGTCTAGAAATATGTGGGTTGAGAAAACCAGCTATGACGGCTGGGGGACCCGACATGCTGACCACATGTCACCCCTACACAGGCTAGATGATGATTTACCTCTGTGATTAACACGAGTTGATGTGAGGCCAGCAGAAGGTTGGTATGTCAAAGGCCATCTAGGCCTGTCGCGCTTGGACTTTTTTTTGGAGTCCAGAAAAATGAAAGAATTAACTTCATACACTCCAAGGGCGTCTTGAGTGCGCGCAATCTGCTTAAAAAGAGGTACAATGATTTTCCTACTATCAAAATGCTTACCTTCAGCACGTATTACGAATGAATGAACATTGCATACCAAGAAGAATGTATAATTATGAACCAAAAGGGAGAAGATTGTTGGGAAGGCCATTGAAGAGATGGAAGGACCAATTCGACCTATAATGAGATAGGAACAGGCCATTGGGCTTAATCCATGTTGTTGACGATGATGAAAAATTTTCCTCCACGTATTAATATATATATATATATATATATATATTTTTTAAATGAAAGAAAAATCTGCCGAGAATATGTGCATAGTATAGCGAGAGTATTCCAACAAATTTGCTGATATATCAACTTTTCATATTGTAAGTATCAAAGCAAGTATAACTCTTTGATGTTGGTGCAGGAGTAGTTTAATAACCATCTAACCATAGAGTGTGCGGAGCAGCTTTGGTGTTGTTACACATATTAAACCCGCAATTGGTTTTATCGCATCAGAGATTTCATTCAGTTTAATTCTTCTCTCAATTCCAAGAGGTTATAAATGAAGTGTCTTGAGGTTTAGCTGTAATATCTATACATCGTATATGTGCATATAGAGTGTCCCATGTATCTTAAATAACATTGTATCTGAGTTCAAAATGAAAAAAAAAAGTTTTTTGCGCGATAATGCGTTTTGTCATACTTACAGCAATGGTGACCATGATTGAAATACTAACACAATTCATATCAGATTCCGTTGAGGTGAATAGACATAAGATAAACATAAAAATGTACCGGTTGGCAGTGTCGTCGAAAGTTAACTTCCGAAAGGCCTCCAAATAATATTTTGAATACATCATTTTAACAGAGTTGAGAACGACGGCACCTGCCACCAGTACATTTTAATTTTAATTTTTTCTCATGATTGAAAGTTCAACTTCTTACATTTCGGGGTTGCCAACCTAAATAACTATATTGTAATACAATAACTATACTGTAATATTACATATTACAAACCATGTGTGGGAAGTAAAACCACTGCCATTTACGTATACTACATACAATGTATATACAAAAAAATATCCAAAAGGTAGTGTTAATATACATTGTACGAAACAAATTGCTGCATTTTAAAAGAACTGAACTTTTTTGAAACAATATAAAATAATAAATACATACTTCCGCGTTTTTATCACTGATTGGTCTCACGGCCTCCTGTAGTTTCAACTAATAAACATTGCCCACACTGTTAACGTTAGTCAGTTTTTCTATAATCAACGCAAATATTTCAAAAGTATGTTATTATTTTACTAGTATTTATTGTTTTGAAAACACCATCGCGCAAAAATAATGTACAACGCACGTTTGTGAAATGTTTTACAGAATTTTGGTACCGCTCGGTTTTTAAAAATGTTCCTCGATTCTGTAAAAACCACTTCCCAATCTCGCATCGTAATATGCTGTTATACGAAAGTTGTCCAACTACGAGGGCGGAACGGAATCATACTGATGGTTAGTGAATTTTGTAGCGTTACTTTTTACTAACTTTCTTTCCTTCAGCAGCACTGTGTATGTTTTCTTTGGTGCGTCAATTAAGCACTCCAAGACCCGTTCAAAATTGTATCACAATGTACGTATTATCTAATAAATAGAACCTTATGAATGCAAACACAAAGTAGGTGTGGAAAACAGTTAATTGGCCTGTTCAATCTTACGATCTTACTCCATTGGACTTCTTTCTCTGGAGAGATAGTGAAGATATCTATCGAGATATTCCGACAACTCCACAGAATATGCAGAAACGTATTGTGCATGCTTATAATTCCATTCAGTCGGTAACAGGTTGAGCAAGCAATCTCCTCATTTATTCGTCGATTTGACATGTGTGTCACTGAAAATGGTTACCAGTTTAAGCACTTAATGTGAATGTTCTATTGTTCATAATTCATGTGGGTAGTACTGTGATATGACAGTAATACTCCTACTTTGTTTCTATTAATAAGGTTCTATTTATTAGATGGGCACATTGGATACATTTTTGAATAGGCATTGGATTACTTAATTAACGAATCGAAGAAAAAATTATAGTTCCATTGAAGAAAAATAAGTTAGTATTCGTATCTTGTTAGTAAATGATGCTACAAAGTTCACTAACCATCGGTATTATTTCCCCCTCGTAGTTGGACAACTTTGGTATATACACTGATTCAATCCAGGAAGTTACTGTGTGTTTGGAATAGGGAACTGGGTTGCCAATTTAACAGTATTTTCTTGAATGAAATCCTTATATAAAACTGAAGATTGCAACACAGCAGGTACATAGTTGTAAGTTAAAAACAAACAGTTACCACTTGTCACTGAGCTCTTGCGGATCTGTTCTATCCTGTGTGAAAGTGTCGACTCTCATATATACTATAAAACTAGTTCGCATTCCGTAAAAGAAAAACTATGTTTTTTTAATGTATAGTACATGGATTTGGAAAAAATACTGCTAACTTTGCCGTTCCACCCCTCCTTAACAAACAAATACTTACTTACTTACTCACTGGCACTATCGAACCCGTAGGTACATGGCCGCGCGGACATAAGCTCTCCATACATCCCTATCCTGAGCTAATGCTTTCCAATCATTCCCTGTATAATCTACTTCCCTCAAATCATAGTTAATGTTATTCTCCCACCTCATTCTTGGTCTACCAATTGGGCGTTTTCCTTCTGGCTTTCCTACAAGAAGCTTCCATGCAAGTCTTTCATTCCCCATACTTGCAACATGTCCTGCCCATCGCAGTCTACGAGACTTAATTGTTCTTATTATATCTGGCTTCCTATAAAGACCATGTAGTTCATTGTTTTGTAGTCTTCTCCATTCACCTGTCTGTTCATCTCTCTTTGGTCCAAAAATTTTCCTAAGTACTTTATTCTAAAATACTTGTAATCTTCTTTCCTCCCTTAAAGTAAGAGTCCATGTTTAGTACCCATATAATATAACTGGTAGAATAATAGTTTTATATATTTTCAGTTTAACATTTTTTGAAAGGAGATGGGACATCAAGAGTCTCTGCAATGCATAATAGCACGCATTTCCAGAATTAAGCCTATGTTTAATTTCTTTGTGCATCTCATTCCTATTTGTGATTATTGTTCCTAGGTATTTGAATTCAGCCACTTCCTCAAAATTTCCCTCATTTGTCATTAGCTGTCCATATCCATTATATAATTTATTTCTACGTGTGACCATATATTTAGTTTTATTGATATTTACTTCCAGTCCTAATTCCTTAGTGTTAATCAATAGTGTATGCGTGTTGTCCTTTAGTATCTCCTTGCTGTCGGCCAATAATACTACATCATCAGCATAAACTAACAGCTTATTAATACCATTGAGTTGTAAGCCTTCCTCATTCTCTAAAGATTTAATGGCATGCTCTAGTACAAAATTAAATAGTAGAGGAGATAGTGCATCTCCTTGCTTCAACCCATTCTGGATTTCAAAAGTGTCCGAAAACTGTTTGCCTACACGCACCCTACTCTTTGTGCCATTTAGACACATTCGTATAAGTCTAACTAACTTTTTAGGAATTCCGAACTCCAGCAGGATACTATATAACTTCTCCCTCTTAATTGAATCATATGCTTTTTTTGAAGTCTACGTATAGTTGATGTACAGTACCATTATATTCCCATTTCTTTTCTAAAATCTGTCTTATACCAAAAATCTGATCCGTTATAGACCTGTTTCTTCTAAATGCACATTGATGATCTCCTAGAATGTCATCAATATAGGGAGTAAGTCTGCTGACTAATATATTTGTTAGAATTTTGTATGAAGTTGAAAGTAATGAGATGCCCCTATAGTTGTTGCAATCAGTTTTATCTCCTTTCTTATAAATTGGTACGATAATTGATTCCTTCCATTCATCTGGGAGAGCTTCTTTTTCCCAAATCATACTAAGCAACCAGCGTAACTTGTCCATCAATTTTTCTCCCTCATATTTTATCAGTTCTGCTGGGATCTCATCTGAACCTGATGCTTTATACATCTTCAATTTTTCATTCGCCATTTCAACCTCTAATGCATTTGGTTCTGCAACTAGCATTTCTGCTGTCTGTAAATTATCCTCCTCAATGTCCTGTTCTGTATGTACATTTAATAGCTGATTAAAGTAACTTCTCCATCTATTTAATATACTCCTGGAATCTGCAATCATATCCCCATTTTCATTCCGAATTATGTTTGTTCTAGCCTGAAACCCTTTCTTCTCTATACTAATTCCCTGATATAATTCTCTAATGTTCCTATTTTTTGCATTCATTTCAAGATCATTAATCTTCTCTCTCAAATATTCCCTCTTTTTACTCTTTAGTAACTTGGTGGTTTCCCGTCTAATACTACCCAATTGCTCTAAATGTTCCTCATTTGACTCGTGAAACCATTTCATTTTTGCTAACTTTCTTTTCTTTACAATGTCGGCACATTCCTCATCAAACCATTTCTTGTTTTGCCTCTTTTTTAAACAACCAATGCTTTCTGATGCTGACAATTTAATAATATCTCTTATAGCCTCCAATTCTTTACTTATATCCGTTTCTTCTTCGTTTGCCACATTGTCATCTGAAGATTCCAGTACTTCAAATCTATTAGCAATTTTTATTTGGTATTCTTGCCGCATTTCATCATTTTTCAAGTTTTTTAATTCAAATTTTACAGAATCATCTTTAGCGTTTGTTCCTCTCATAAGCGATAGCCGTTGTCTGACTTTCACTCTGACCAGATGATGATCCGAATTGCAGTCTGTCTCTCTAACTGATCTAACATCGATGATGCTACTGTGCCAGCGTTTATCCACTAATACATGATCTATCTGGTTCCGAGTTTCTCCATCTGGGGACGTCCAGGTGTATTTATGAATATCCTTATGCTGAAATGTTGTGCTCTTAACAATGAGATTCTTTGATGTGGCAAATGTGACTAATCTAACCCCGTTGTCATTACTATCTTCATGAAGACTGAATTTGCCTATTGTTGGTTTGAATATATCTTCCCGCCCCACTTTTGCATTAAAATATCCTAAGACAATTTTCATATGATATCGTGAAAGGCTATCAAATAAGCATTTTAGTTCTTCATAGAACTCATCCTTGATCTTGTCATCTTTATCTTCTGTGGGGGCATGTACATTTACAATTATAAAATCATGTCGTTTACCCTTTAGAATTATATACGATGCCCTATCACTAACAAACTTAATATCTCTAATAGCGGATAGGATCCTCCTTCTGACTAAAAAACCCGTTCCAAATGCAGGTCTTTCTGCACCCCCGTAGTATAATGCAAAGCTTCCTGATTCCTGACTACCTTCTCCTGGCCACCTAACTTCCTGTAAAGCGACTACATCCAAGGGCGATTTATCTAATTCCCGCGTTAATATCTCTAGTGTCCCGGTATTGTATAAAGTCCTAACACTCCATGTTCCTAGGAGCATGTCCCTGTGTTTGATCCTTTGGCATGGGTTCCCTGAAGTAATCCCCGCCCGGAGTACCGAATGGGGGACTATTTGACCTCCGGAAAATTTTACCCCAGATGAACCCATGTCCGCATTTCTTGACAGTTGTATTTTTACGGTGAAAGATCGTCACTCTTTCGACCAAGGTACTTTTTTCGTCTGGCTTATCACCTTCGACCAGTCCGGCATGGGTAACCCTATCGGCAGCAATGCTACCGCCGGGATAGCTCTCAGGATCATTTAAGCACGCAAGCCACTCCACCACGACAAGGTAAAGATACCATGGAGGGCCTTAACAAACAAATTCCGTTATTATGAGTTTGGCAACATCTACCCTCTGTACGTAGGGGGACACTGGCATAGCCCATAAGTTCTGTAGTAACTTCCTGGGTTGAATTACAGTGTAACAGTTTATAATTTAGTACCTACGTACAGAGTTATTTCGGGTGGTAGATAAATTGGGCATTCTGTACATATGAAGGGAACAGTGAACTACATGGTCTTTATAGGAAGCCAGATGTAATAACAACAGTTAAGTCTCATATACTGCGATGGGCAGGACATGTGGCACGAATGGGGGATGAAAGACGTGCATGGAAGCTTCTTTTGGAAAATGAGAGGAAAACGCCCAGTTAGTAGAGTAAGAATGATGTGGGAGAATAACAGCCATGATTTGAGGAAAGTAGATTATACAGTGAATGATTGGAAAACATTAGTTAGGGATAGGGATGTATGGAGAGCTTATGTCCGCGCGGCCATAAACCTACGGGTTCGATAGTGCCAGTGAGTTGGTTAGTTATAATGTCGGTTATAATATACAGTTTGATGTGTTTCATTTTTTGTCCACTAGGGTACATTCTTATAATATTTCAAGTTTCCTATGCCAGATGGCAATAAATATTATATGATCAAGTTACACTGCATGAACAAATGAAACATAACGGCACAATTCTGATTTGTTTTCAAACATAGCCGTTTCCATTAAATATATAATCAACACTTTTAAAATTCATTTTATAGTACCGTAGTTGTTTATGTAATAAGATATTAAATATAAAATTGGTACCTGGTAAGTCAGTCGTACTCAACTAAATTGTTAAACTTCATCAAGTAATTCCAATATGGAGGCCTTTCAAAATCAATTTTTCATCTTCTGCATTTTAACTGGTACTTGATGAAGTTTAACAATTTAGTTGAGGTCGACTGACTTGCCAGATACCAATCTTATATTTATTATCTTAAACATATAAGTATTTATAAATACCGGTAACCATATTTAAATAATGATTTTTTAATTTTATTCGTTACATAGTCCTAACAAATGCCACTCTTGATTTCCAAACCCTCTAGATATATTCACTCGTCACTTCGTGACATCGTGAATTTATCGATGATTTGGAAATCACTCGTGACATTAGTTATAATTGCCTTCGAGATGAGGAAATACAAAAAATAACGATAAATTCATCCTGGCCAGAATCTTACCATTCTCTTTGCAAAATAATTTGCTCTCTCAATGTAAAAATCCGTTAATAACAAAAGTTAAACTACTTTTTGCCACGCTCTATTTTGTAATTAACCATAATTTTGTATTTCAATAAAAAATGTCGAATGACTGATCGCGACGCATGAATACAGAAAACAGTAATTATATCTTACACAGTTTATTGTGTACACCCAAAGATTCGATATGACAAAGTTGATGAAGCGTCCGGAAATAAAATTGAAATAAAAGCTGCAGTTGTCACAACTTCTTAAGATGTTGACTTTTGACAATTTAAACTATTTTCAGTACTAAGTACGTGCTCTAGAACAATGATTTGCTGAAGTTGGTTTAGCCTAGATATGAAGCAATGTACGTGATAGCACGCGGATTTTTAGGACATATGCTGTAATAATGACAGCAGACATTAGCCGCCAGGTCACGTAACAAGGAGAACACTGAACTTGCTACCAAATAAAGGCAGTAGCGAGGGAAAAGGAAAGTCGATGTTGTAGGGGTTAAAATGAGCGAGTTAAGGAAACAATTTACAGGACACGTAGTGAACGGGAGCTTGTCAATTTTGCAACTTGTGCAGACGACGACCAAAAAGGAAAAGAAGAAAAGATTGTCCTGTTAGCGCTTAATACCGAATCCTTGTTTTGTCTTCCTGTA
The DNA here is from genome assembly GCA_030220185.1 of Diploptera punctata. Taxonomy (NCBI): domain Eukaryota; kingdom Metazoa; phylum Arthropoda; class Insecta; order Blattodea; family Blaberidae; genus Diploptera; species Diploptera punctata. The sequence continues at coordinate 19,995 of JASPKZ010007182.1, read as the reverse complement.
CTGTATTTCTTTTTCTCCACGAACACATTAATTGTTCTCTAACATTTCTTCTATCTCATTCAATGCACTTTCCTTCATTATTTGTTGAAATTGCTTTTTTTAATTGTGAGTTTATTAAAGACGATCTGGTAATTATACAGAAGTCAGAGGATGATTTACAAAGAGCTATTTACATGTCGAATCAATTAGAACTCTATTATAATCCCAAAGTTTCAACTTCAAAAAACTAAAATTATGGCTTTTCAGGGCAAAGTACCGGTCAGAGCAGCAAAAATAGTAATAAATAATGAAAACTATTTCACTATTAAGAACAGATAGCACACTTTAACTATCTTGGTTCAGATATAACAAAAAAATAAATGAATAATGTTGATTATGATATATAGTTTGATGTGTTTCATTATTTTTCCACTTGGGTACAGTCTTACAATATTGCGATCGTATTTGGCAATAAATAATATGATCTAGTTGCAGTGAATCAACATAACCTCACATTTCTGATTTGTTTTCAAACATCGCCGTTTACATTAAATACATAAATATTTTAAAATAACTATAGTTGAACAATGATTTGTGAGTAAACAGCTTAATTTTATTCGTTAAATAGTCGTAACAAATGCCACTCTTGATTTCCAAATTCTCTAGATAAATTGGAAATCACTCGTGGCATTACTTACGAGAATTTGTATCTGTGTATGTGTCTGTCAAAATATTGTAACATGGTGTAATTATAATAGATAGGGACATTGGCTGATCTATTCTCCAATAAATGTGCACGTTTTTATAACATGCAATGCAGTATAATTAATTTACTTCACTCCTCTCTCTTCCACCCACTCACTCTTGATTTTACAATTCCATATTCAGTGACCTCATCTTCCAGTGGATTGCGAAACATTTGTTGTAGGTCAGGGGGTACTGGAGCATAAATGAATATTCAGTAATAGCATCCCCCCTGGGATTCTCGACTGTTTATTGTTATGTGGACCATGGTACTCTAAACTGTCCACTCCTTACTTTAACCGCTTTGTTGCTAATTAAGTAATTTAACTGGTTTTCCTCGAAGACGGAGCACTGGGACGAAAAGTAGAACATCTCATAAGAATCCATCATAGCTCACTTGGAATGAAATATCTGTAGTCAATTTCCCCGCGGAAATCTAACTTGATGCAATCAATGAAGGTGTTATTCTGCAACATCCCTTGTGAAATACCAACATTACAAGTTTTATTCAACTGACCTAAATTTGAAATTTAATTTTAAGAAACGAATATGAAATTTTCGCCATCATATTCCATTCGCAAAATTAGGTCATTATTAATCATTTTTTGTCCAACTAGAACAGGGTTCAGCAGATGGTTGTGTGGGCGTTCAGGTCGTCGTTCTCCCTTAGGGTAACACTGTGCCGTTTCTGTTAAAATAATCTATATTTTTATGAGGATATTTTAACTTTTCATCGGTTAAATATTGATTATTATTTTTGCAAATTTAGTTTTTCTCATGGTCGATGAGCGTATATTCTATAGTTCATAGTATCTTAATTCCACAGCTTGCACATTTTTGCTTCAGAACTCAAATCACACTTCTATAGAAGATGATTCGTTGCGATGAGCTTTGTATAATTTTGTTCTAGAGAGTTTTTGATTTTAAGGTGGAATTTAGTAGTATGTATATATATTCAATACTAATAAAATTCATTGTTAAAACCGTTGAAGTGGAGAGTCATAAAATAAAATAAGTTAAAATACCTTCTTAGGTAAAATCCGTCGTCCTCAACTTTTAAAATATGTTATCTTTATGCCTGTAGGCCTTTCAGGACATCCGTCCCATCTTCAGCAGTTCATTCTTCGCTACAGCATCCAGGTTGATGTTTGATGCTGCTGGTCCTAATGTAGCTTTGTCGTGTGACACGGCATAAAGATAACATATTTTAAAAGTTGAGGACGACGGATTTTAACTAAGAAGGTATTTTAACTTATTTTATTTTATGTATATATATATATATATATATATCCAAGTTACGATTCAATTTTGACACCCATCAGTGAAAGCATAATATGTTATGACATATTATATTATATTTTTTTATTCTTCATAAGAAATATTAGATCTATACATTTTATAAGAGCTTTTCAGTATTCTAAAATATCTAAATTGTGATCACCAAACTGTCCGAGATTTTTCCCCGATTTTCCTCAGTTGTAAAAACCAAAATGTTGGGTTTTAATTTTATTACCAGAATCCATTGTATCATAATTTCACATTATCGTTAAGTTAAATCAGAGAGTTTGTAAATTAATCAATGACAAACAACAATATAGGCCCTAATTATACACCCTGTTAAATACATATAAATATTCTATAATATAATCTCAGATGTTAAATAAGAATAAAATGAAGTACCGTTTAACTAATATAAAGGCCTAAAATTTGGTTTGCGGACATATAGGTGACCATGTAGAACGTTTATTGGTCATTTTATAATTTTAACTGCGATAGTATTTATGATTTAATATTTTATTTGGTGCCTGAGAATGGCGTAGTATGGGAATTTTGGTATTATTTCTCTAGATAAAAGAATAGCTTCACTATTTATATACTGTATATATTCAACGTTTATAAGATTCATGATGTGTTCCGTTGAGGTATTATTCAAAATTAAAATATAAAATTATGGAATATTTTATATTTTAATAGTGTATATATATATCGTAACGAGCTGAAAAATACATGTTACTAAGTTCATATTTAGAGCTTAAATTAATTAGATCACTTAATTTAATTGCTTGAATAGTGGCCTTACATAAGCAACATGAGATAGGAAACTAGTAGACCACTGGTCTGTAAGGTAAAACGACGAAGTTATAAGGAACGTATGATGTACTGATACATTTTACTGGAAATAAAATAGTATTACAATTTCTAGTATATTAACGATAAAATTTTCCAAAGTGTCTGACAAAATTCAAAATTAGTTAATACAAATTACATTGCTACTTTACTTCAATGCTGATTTATTAATATCACAAATCATTTTTTTCAAAGTTTCTTTACACACCACCATTTTATTTTGCATAATACCGATTCCCTATCTCATGCTGCTTATGTGAAGGCACTTAGTAAGCGGTTAAAATTGTTTGTGAATGTTTTTTTATTTTATTCATTTAGCATGGTGGATTTAAGAACATTAGGTCTTCTCTTCCGCTCACCAAAACCAACAATTGTTATATTAATATGCATAAATCACAATAATATTAGAAAAAAGTTGACATTTTGGAGGTAAATCATTACTAAAACCAAAAATAGTTGTAGGTGATAAACAAATATAATAAATATAATATTTTAATTATCTAGGCATTGAACTAAATGTTGGACATGGAAGGTAGAGAGGTATTATTATAAAATTAAATAGGCCTAAAACATATGTTGGATTATACATAAAATTAGAGAAAAAAACGTGAAAAAATGCAAGAATAAAGTTTTATAAAATTCATTACTACACCTGTCCTATTATATGAAAATGAGTGTGTGTTCACACAAACAAAATGTAGAGTCGGATACAACGTGCAGTGATGGAATGTTTAAGAAGAACAAAAGGTTGCACTAACCAAGTTCACATACGAAATGAGAGATACAATCAGAATCGAATATATATTCCGTAAGTAAGGGAAAAAACCCAAGAATATTGTATCAAATGGAATAAACATGTCGAAAGAATGGACGTGAATAGACACTCAAAATTAATTTACAATTTAAGGCAACATGTCGAAGAGATATAAGAACTCCCTAAAGAAGAAGATTTACTTTATCCCAATTTTCGCTTATTCAGAGCTCACCGAGATTATAATATTCTAGTATATAACTGAAAGAATCACAATACATACCGAAATTATTCAGTTTGTTGGCGTCACTATTTCCAGGAGAATTCCACGTAAAATTTTATATAGCACATGAAACATAAAGTTTCTTTCCAAAGTGACATATAGACTATGAAAAATATTTTTAAGTGCTTATATCCCAAAATATTGTAGAATACGAAGAAACTCATACGCAACGAAGAACTATTTAATTATATATCTTACACCATGTAGAAGCGTTAGCTGTTACGTCTGTTACCTATATTTTGTATATTTAGTGACTAAAGTTTGTTAAAACATTAAACATACTATTTAAGTGAAGTTGTCTGCCTAAGGGTCGGTTTCACCAACAGAGGTAACTGTATTACGCCAGTTTAAGCTATACATTATAAACGGAGAAAACTGGCGTAATACAGTTACCATCTCTTGATGAAATTGACCCTAAGTCGTGGTTAAATTAAAAAAAAAGGTCAGTTAACGCCATCTATCCGCTTGCCGCGGAATCTGAAGTACGAAAAGTCAGTGGGTGCCATATATATATTTTTCCCCCCTTTACACTGTTTTACCTTCTTCACTTACCTTTTTGTTAACTTTTATTTTTATTCTCACATATAGGCACATGGACAGAACACACCCAGACCCAAGGTGGAGATTTAAAATCTCCAATACAATATTTACAGATAGTCAACCAAGCTCTAATTACTGCTGAGTTTATTTTGACAGAAGGATATGTTTTTATTCTGTTGTTTATATTGTTATCTATGGTTATTTTTCAAAGGCTAGGTGTAATATTATCGCCGAAACTATGCAAGAATCCATTTTGTAAGAATGTTTTGTATTATTTTCCTTGAATGTGACATAAGATTCATTTTTTTAGATATATATATATATATATATATATATATATATATATATATTGTTTCATTCATGTGAACTTTATTCATAGTTATGACTAAGGATTTCTGTTAAGAAAAAATATAAATAAATATTAGAGACTTGGTCACGCTAACTTTGCATTATATTAACATTTTTTAAACACTAGCTAATACCCGGCGTGCGCTGCTACGCCTAAATAAGTGAAAATTAATGTGCTTTTATGTTTAGTTGAATACGTAGAAGGAAAAATAATTATAAATTTATATTTTTAGGTACCCGTGCTGATTACCCCGCGTTACCCGGGAATCTACTTATCCCGATCTTCTTGACGCAAATGAGCTGAAAGACAAAAATTAATGTACTTCTTATGATTTGTTGAATAAGTATGAAAAATAATTATAAATTTAATTATTTTAATATTCCCGTGCTGATTACCCGGTGTTGCCCGGGAATCTACTTACCTCGATCTTCTTGTAATACATGAGCTAAAATACAAAATGCGTTATTGTGAGTTATCCGTAAAAGAATACCCGCCATGTGTTGCTATGCTTGCACAGGAATCTACGTACTTGTCTCGATCGTCTTGGCATCAATGAAAGACAAAATAGGTTATTATGAGTTATCCGTAAGAGATAAACATGTGCTGTCGCGGACTTTTTTGTAGCGCTTTTTGAGATATTTAATTCTGTGTACATGAATTTGGTGTATTTGTTATGTTTTTAGGCAGCGTAAGCCATTTAAACGTCCAAAGAGCTACTTTTTTCACGTTTTCCACTACAAAGGGCGATTTTTAAGGATGTAGGAATTTCTGCATTATATAATATGCGTTTCCAGAATTAAGCATATGTTTAACAAGTTAATAATTTATGGTTGTTTTATTCTTCATCATAATTAAGTACGAAGCTAAAATTTATATGAACATTAAAGGGCTTCTTTAATTATCCTTGTGATGTCAAATTGTTCCAACACGATTTGCCTTGGTTGGACCACAGAATGTCCTTAATTTAGCAAAAACAAACTCCATGACCTAAATGAGGACATATGTTTACTTGTGGATTATCTCATCACGTTGTTTGTACAAGTTAATTACTCGTCAGTTGCATCTTAACACATTTTATCAAATATATATTCTGCCTATCAAATCCAAATTTCATTAATGCCAATAACATCTTTCAGTTACAAGGTTTCTAACAAATACAAAGTGTGAAGTTTTGTGCTGCACAAATTGTCTATGAACGACATCAAACAAATATTCACATATATTTATCTACACCGTCCCGCGCCGTATCCGAGTTGTTAAGGCAAGATGCTTGGCGTAGAGCTACGGGACTTGCGCTGGTTCGAGTCTCCATGGGGGAAGACATTTTCTCGTGGAATTTCGGCAATATGGGACCGGTGCCCACACAGCATCATGAGGAATTTGAATAACTACAATAAGTAGCAGCTGCAAGTTTATAAAACGAGCTATAATGGTTGGTGGACCCGCCGTGCTAACCACATGTCATCCCTACACTGGCTGGATGATCGTTTACCTTTCTGATTAACACATGTGGATGTGAGTTCAGCAGCCGGCCAGTATTTCAAGGGCCTTTTAGCCCTGTCGTGTCATAGAGTTGAGATCTATCTATATCATTGACTACTATTAATTCTTTAAATTTTGATTTTTTTATTACACATGCCGGTACCCCGAAGACAAAATTTCTATTGTTGATCCTAATGGACTTGTAATTGAAAGAGAAATAATCTTACCTCAAAACTAAAACTATATTTCATTTAATCCAAACAATGAATATGTTTCATCTATTTAACTAAGCTAATTTACTGGCACTATCAAACCTGGATGTTCATGGCCGCGCGTACATATGCTCTCCATACATTTCTATCTTGAGCTAATATTTTGCAATCATTCCCTGTTCAATTCACATCCCTCAAAACAAGATTAATGTTATTCTCCCATCTCAATCTTGGCCCCAAAGTTCATAGACTTGTTTAATTTCCCTAATATGCAATCTGCTAATCTTATTAATTTGTCAGTATGGTAAATCATGAGCACGTATCTTAGGGAATATCCTAGCAAATTATAGCACTGCAATAAACTCAGCTTCAAATGGGTATCACTACACAAATGAATAATAAATAACACGACTAAAAAAATATATTTTTTAAATAATATAGTAATGATATAAATTACACGAGTTAACACAAATAAATGTTAATTGCTGTGACGGATTTACAAAATAATAGTATATTACGATGCGAGCTTAGGAAGTGGTTTTACAGGAGCCAGGAAAATGTTTTAAAAACCGAGCTATAGCGAAATGTAGGAAGTTGAACTTTCAATCATGGCCGTCATTGATGTAAGTACGAGAAAACGCACTATCGCGCAAAAAATAAAGTTAATAAACGTAATAAATATTACAACAATTCTTCCTCGAGATAAGTTTACATTTCTTAACTGGTTCTATTACTTAACTGATATTATTGCATACATTTTCCCATAAATATCATAACTTCACTATTATAGGCCTATAGTTTTCTCCGTTCACCTATCTGTTCGTCTCTCTTTGCTCCAAAAATTCTCTTAAGCACTTCATTCAAAATACTCGTAAATAAAAGACCATGTTTCGCATCCTCGTAGTATTTAATTTCATCTATCGAATTATAGTATTCAAGCAATAGCTATTAATAAAACAATATTTCAGGGAACTCTTGATATCACGTAGATAGTGAAAATGAACATGTGTACTATGAAATAATTTAGGTTGTGGCAAATGTTTCCGAGCTGAATAATCGTAGCTCCTACGTGATTTGAATCACATCTTCATCTTCACGCGTTGACGCTTCCAGTATTGAACTGGCTGTTTGATTCGGTTAGTATTTAGTGATTGTGTCCACCGCTGTGGTCTCGAGATAACGTGCTGCCTTGTCACGGGTTCGATCCCCGGTCGGGACAAGTTTCCTGCGTGAGGTTTTTTCGGGGGTTTTCCTCACCTGTAAGATAAATGTCAGAAACTTTAAGGCCCCAAACGGTCCCGAACACCATCTGGCCATCTTTATCATCAATATCATATTCCCTTAATTAGCTTAATTTTAGTTTAAGGCATCTCCTGGTGCATCATTACCATCATCATCAACTCTCATATCATCGGGGCAGCATAACTCCGTCTTCTAGGCGCCCCAACCCCATAAGTGAATTACAATTACGCTATGCCAGGAGATAACACCAGAAATGTAGAAATGACAACCTGGGGAATTTGGAATATATATATATATATAGTCCACCGCTGTGGTCTCGATGTAGCATGTTACCTTGTCACGCAGCGGGCCCGGGTTCGATTCCCGGTCGGGGCAGGCTCCTGGGTGAGGTTTTTCTCGGGGTTTTTCCTCACCTGTAAGACAAATGTCAGGAAGCTTAGAGCCCAACCGTCCCCAAAAATCATCCGGTCATCATCATCATCATCATTATCATCATCCTTCACTGGTGTGGAAAGCAACGGGAAGCTATCACACCTATAATTCCCTAGTAAAGCTGCAAAGCATAGCATGGAAATTCCCTAGTAAAGCTGCAAAGCATAGCATGAAAATGCTACGATTACAGTGGAAGATCTGCCTTTGGGGAGTTTTACCATCGAAATCGGTATATATATATGTTTATTTATTTATTTATTTAGTGATTGTTGTGATTATTTCAGTAATGATGTAAAATAATGTGGTAACAATTATATTGTTTTAAGTTGAATGTGAAAGGCTTGCCTCGATAGTGTTCCATTTGCTCTGAAACGGTTTAAGGCGATGTAATGAAATTTGTATAGTGTACAGGTTCTCTTTCATATATAAAATTTCATCATGCATATGATTATGCTCGCAAAAATATAAAAGTTGGCGGTCGATTGGCTTCAAATTTTGACACTACGTTGCATTCGAATATGCACGTGTTTTTGTAGTAAATTTAAATTTGACACTACGTTGCGTTCGAATATTCGCGTGTTTTTGTTATAAAATTAAATTTTGACACATCGTTGAATTCGAATACGGGCGTGTTTCTGTAGTAAAATTAAATTTTGACACTCGTTGCATTCGAATATGCGCGTGTTTTTGTAGTAAAATTAAATCTTGACACAACGTTGCATTCGAATATGCGCGTGTTTTTTGTAATAAAATTAAATTTTGACACATCGTTGCATTCGAATATGCGCGTGTTTTTTGTAATAAAATTAAATTTTGACACTTCGTTGCATTCGAATATGCGCGTGTTCTTGTAGTGAAATTAAATGTTGACACTATGTTGCATTCGAATATGCACGTGTTTTTGTAGTGAAATTAAATGTTGACACTATGTTGCATTGAATATGCGCGTGTTTTTGTAGTAAAATTAAATGTTGACACTATGTTGCATTCGAATATGCGCGTGTTTTTGTAGTAAAATTAAATGTTGACACTATGTTGCATTCGAATATGCGCGTGTTTTTTGTAATAAAATTAAATTTTGACACATCGTTGCATTTGAATATGCGCGTGTTTTTTGTAATAAAATTAAATTTTGACACTTCGTTGCATTCGAATATGCGCGTGTTTTTGTAGTGAAATTAAATGTTGACACTATGTTGCATTCGAATATGCGCGTGTTTTTGTAGTGAAATTAAATGTTGACACTATGTTTCATTGAATATGCGCGTCTTTTTTGTAGTGAAATTAAATGTTGACACTATGTTGCATTCGAATATGCGCGTGTTTTTGTAGTAAAATTAAATGTTGACACTATGTTGCATTCGAATATGCGCGTGTTTTTGTAGTGAAATTAAATGTTGACACTATGTTGCATTCGAATATGCGCGTGTTTTTGTAGTAAAATTAAATGTTGACACTATGTTGCATTGAATATGCGCGTGTTTTTGTAGTAAAATTAAATGTTGACACTATGTTGCATTCGAATATGCGCGTGTTTTTGTAGTGAAATTAAATGTTGACACTATGTTGCATTCGAATATGCGCGTGTTTTTGTAGTAAAATTAAATGTTGACACTTCGTTGCATTCGAATATGCGCGTGTTTTTTGTAATAAAATTAAATGTTGACACATCGTTGCATTCGAATATGCGCGTGTTTTTTGTAATAAAATTAAATTTTGACACTTCATTGCATTCGAATATCCGCGTGTTTTTGTAGTGAAATTAAATGTTGACACTATATTGCATTCGAATATGCGCGTGTTTTTGTAGTGAAATTAAATGTTGACACTATGTTGCATTGAATATGCGCGTGTTTTTGTAGTAAAATTAAATGTTGACACTATGTTGCATTCGAATATGCGCGTGTTTTTGTAGTAAAATTAAATGTTGACACTATGTTGCATTCGAATATGCGCGTGTTTTTGTAGTAAAATTAAATGTTGACACATCGTTGCATTCGAATATGCGCGTGTTTTTTGTAATAAAATTAAATTTTGACACATCGTTGCATTCGAATATGCGCGTGTTTTTTGTAATAAAATTAAATTTTGACACTTCGTTGCATTCGAATATGCGCGTGTTTTTGTAGTGAAATTAAATGTTGACACTATGTTGCATTGAATATGCGCGTGTTTTTGTAGTGAAATTAAATGTTGACACTATGTTGCATTCGAATATGCGCGTGTTTTTGTAGTAAAATTAAATGTTGACACAACGTTGCATTCGAATATGCGCGTGTTTTTTGTAATAAAATTAAATGTTGACACATCGTTGCATTCGAATATGCGCGTGTTTTTTGTAATGAAATTAAATTTTGACACTTCGTTGCATTCGAATATGCGCGTGTTTTTGTAGTGAAATTAAATGTTGACACTATGTTGCATTCGAATATGCGCGTGTTTTTGTAATGAAATTAAATGTTGACACTATGTTGCATTGAATATGCGCGTGTTTTTTGTAGTAAAATTAAATGTTGACACTATGTTGCATTCGAATATACGCGTGTTTTTGTAGTGAAATTAAATGTTGACACTATGTTGCATTCGAATATGCGCGTGTTTTTGTAGTAAAATTAAATGTTGACACATCGTCGCATTCGAATATGCGCATGTTTTTGTAGTAAAATTAAATGTTGACACTTCGTTGCATTCGAATATGCGCGTGTTTTTGTAGTGAAATTAAATGTTGACACTATGTTGCATTGAATATGCGCGTGTTTTTGTAGTAAAATTAAATGTTGACACTCTGTTGCATTCGAATATGCGCGTGTTTTTGTAGTAAAATTAAATTTTGACACATCGTTGCATTCGAATATGCGCATGTTTTTTGTATTAAAATTAAATTTTGACACTACTTTGCATTCAAATACGTGAGTGTTCGAGTTCAAACGACCCCAATATCCAATACACCTTGCTTTCGCTACGACTAATAATAAAGCGCAAGTGCTAACTTTGTATGTGAGCGGTTTGAATTAAGAAAAAAACCTCAAGTCAATTCGTTCAAATCGAAAAAATGGACAAAGTTTGTACGCACTGCAAAGAATGAACTTTAAAGGAAAAATCCCTGGATGTGCTGCGGGAACGGAATAAATTTTATAAACTGCTCCTTATGATTCCTTTTATTTATTCAACTAAAAATAAAAATACATATTCATTTATTTAGGCGTAGCAGCGCACGCCGGGTATTAGCTAGTATATTATAAATTTAACTAATTTACATTTGTGTAGATACCCGTACTCTCATTCTAAAACACACACACACACACACTCGCATATATATATTCTATAATGAAATTATACAAGACAATGGCAGTTCCTATTAACAGCCTACTTACGGATCCGAAGAATGGACAGTGACAACACAACAATCTACCAGAAGCCATGCTGCTGAAATTAAATTTCTCAGATCAATAGCAGGATATCAAAGAACAGAACAGACAAAAAACACAACACAGAAATAAGACGGCAACTAAAAGTTGGGGAATTAAACACAACAATAGTGAAATACAGAACAAACTGGAAAGAACACTTAGCAAGGATGACTGAGAACAGAATACCAAAAGCAGCATACAACTAATCACCAAGAGGAAAAAGAAGTTTTTGCGAAGACTAAAGAAAATATGCAAAGAGCAGCAATTTGGAGCCGGAACAGGCTAGCAAAAAGCCTAAACCGTGACGAAGAAGAAGAAGATATATATACATATGTCCATTCATAGTAATTCTGCCCGAAGGCAGGTCTTTCAAGGTCTTTCACTGCAATCGTAGCATTTTCCCTGCAATGCTTTGCAGCTTTACTAGGGATTTATAGGTCTGGTAGCTTCCCGTTGCTTTCCACACCGGTAAAGGATGATGGTGCTGATGATGATGGCCGGATGATTTTCGGGACCGTTGGGCCCTGAGCTTCCTGACATTTGTCTTATAGGTGAGGAAAAAAACCCGAAAAAATCCTCACCTAGGAGTCTATACCGACCGGGAATTGAACCCGGGCCCGCTGCGTGACAAGGCAGCATACTACCTCGAGACCACACTTGTGGAAAGCAACGGGAAGCTACCATACCTATAATTCCCTAGTAAAGCTGCATAACATGGAATTGCGATCATTGCAGAGAAAGACCTGCGCTCGGGCAGAATTACTATGGATGGATATATATATGGACCAAAAAAAACTCATTTTTTATTTCTAAGTTGTAATAGCGCGGAAAAGTTGCGAATTATATAGCTAAAAAAAAAAGAAAAAAATATCAAAATCGGTTGACATCTTCTGGTCGCGCAAAGGCTCTGAAGTTTGGCAAAATATGAAAAAAAAACTTAATTTTTACAATTATCCCTTTTTTTAATATCACGTAGGCATTGCTTATCTTTGCTAAGCACGTTTATGTCTATCTGTGGATCTGACAATCAATACTTTGGAAGTTATATATCAAATACCAAAAATGCGTAAAAATATAACTTGTTCATTATTCTGGCAAATTTTGGAGCTTATGCGCGATCGGAAGATATCAACTGATCTAAACCAAATTAAAACACAATGTTTTTAGGCTCTATTTGAAGACGTAGCAGACTATTACATTACAAAACATCTAATTCAAAAATTAAAATAATCGCAAAAATGAAGTTTTTTTTTTCATATTTTGTCAAACGTTTAGAGCCAATGCGCGACCAGAGGATGTCAACCGATTTTGATAATTTTTCTTTTCTTTTTTTTTTTGTCTATATAATTCGCAACTTTTCCGCGCTATTACAACTTCGAAATAAAAAAATTAGTATTTTCGGCCCATATTAATATATACGGTATATTATCTTTTTTAACGTTACATCTAGCTCTAGAATGAAAGTATATACATGAAAGTACATCAGTGAATTTACAAGATATCACTCTAGACACTCAAACATTGTATTACATTATTTTAAACAAGTTCCAGAGAAAAATGAATAAAGGTTTGGTTAATTTAACATTACTAAGATGAGGCCATTGAGCAAGTGGAGAGCTTCAAATACTTGGGTTGTACTATTAGTAGTAACATGAACTGCGGTCAAGAAGTAAAGCAGAGGATAGCAATGGCAAAATAAGCTTTCAACAAGAAGAGAAGCATTTTCTGCGGGGACCCATGGCAAAAGAATTAAGGAAGAGGCTAGTGAAGTGCTTTGTGTGGAGTGTAGCATTATATGGTGCATAGACTTGGACATTACGATGGAATGAGGAAATGCGACTGGAAGCTTTTGAGATGTGGATATGGATACGAATGGAACGTATAAAAATGGACAGACAAAGTAAGAAATAAAGATGAGCTAGACAGAGTGGGTGAAAGAAGAACAATGCTGGAACTCATAAAGAAGAGGAAAATAAATTGGATTGGCCACTGGCTAAGAAGAAACTGCCTGCTGAAGGATGCTCTAGAAGGAATGGTCAACGGAAAGAAAGTTAGAGGCAGAAAAAGACATCAGATGATAGACAATATTAAAATAAATGGTTTGTATGCAGATACAAAAAGGAAAGCTGAGTTAAGGAAAGAGTGGAGAATGCTGAGTTTGTAGTGAAAGACCTGCTCTTGAGCAGAACACTATGAATGAATGAAGCATGCCTTTCATTCTGCCATTAACTTAAATTATTTGGTAGAAATCCTGGTCTAGTTATATGGAATTATTCTTAATTATATAAACGTAACACATATACATTTTAGTTTCGAAGGTAATTATATTGCCAGAGGATGAGCGCCTATACTTCAGAATTTTGTTATGACTTTCATTTATTCTTACAGTCACAAATGTCGGGAATTGCGGTTAGAGCTTCCACTTCAACCTGTGTGATCCATGGACCTCGAATTATTCAACCGACGCGACTCGTTATTTAATTATTTTGATCACGGTCTGTAGTATGTTTTAAAACTCGTTTGTTCATTCAATGAAGTTTCCATGCATGACAATCAATTGCTATTTACATTCTAATTTGAGGCACGAAACTATTTTATACCAAACTATATTTCCAATATTTAAATTTGACAATCATAAAACTTTATTTTTCGTACGATTTTTGTTCTTGGGGGCACTCTGTGTGGCGTAGTGGTTAAGTCACTGCGCTACAAGCCGAAGGTCGAGGGTTCAAGTCCCGGTGGGGTCAGGATTTTTAAACTGACCCAAACCTTCAGACGCTTATTCTGGGGTAAAGGCGGCCATCACGCAGGGCTGACAACCCGGCTGACATCAAGTGCCGATTTTCCAGAAAATATGGGAACCTTAATCTCCTACTACCTCAAGAGCCTCCCGAGGCCTGTAGTGGGATCACTTTACTTACTTTACTTTCACAATTATTATTGTTCTTATGTATGGTGCATATTTTTTTTTCTTTTAGGTTGGCATTCTAAGATCAACATGTTAGCTAGAGAGATAGAGAACTATTTTTGTAGGATTGTGCTTAATTGATTACCAGATAACAGATACAGGTGTACCTAGTTTTATTTTTATTTTCTTCTCATATACCCAGAAATATGAAGAGTGTACTTTATTTTTTATATGTATATGTATACAGGGTGTTAGGAAATTCATATTACAAACTTCTAGGGCTAGTAGAGGGGACTGAGTAGACAATATTTTGAATAGGAACCCATGTCCGGAAATATACAATTTCCATGCTACAGCCAGCCCATTACAATGTGTCGAGTTTGCCGGTGTTGTTTTGCAACCGGATTGGCAGTACATGATGTTAGAAGAGCACCATGTCAAATGAGGTACGATGTATGGTATAGAATTAAATGACGTTTGACTCATTACACTACAAAGTAACAATACCAAAGTAACAAAATCACTTTCATTGATCATAATAAACTTGTACCTACAGTGGAAAAAAAAAACAAATTTGTTTCTGTCTTCTGCACTGGATATGTCCCATACGAAAGTGCTCATTACAACAGAGACTCGATGTGACGACCACCAATGTCGTTGCACACATTGTATCGACGAATCATGTTCCGGTACATTCGTTCCATCACACCCAGTGTCCCATTAATCTCTTGTACATCGACCATAACTCGTGCCAGCAGTTCTTCTTCGGTCGTTACATGAGTCTCGTACACCGTACTCTTTATATGACCCCACAAGAAACAGTACATTGGCGTTAAAGCCGGCGATCGTGGGGGCCATGCAACAGAAACTTCCCGGGCCTATTCATCTTTGCACGAATTTTCGGTTAAGATGTCCCCGAACATCACGTGTAACGTGCTGCGGTGCGCCATCGTGCTGAAACCACAGTTCCTGACGGACATTCAATAGCAGGGTAAATTGTCACGAGCATTCAGGCGATCTTTCGACGTCATGTACTGCCTATTCGGTTGCAAAACAACACCGGTAAACCCGACACATTGTAATGGCTGTAGCGCGGAACTATTCGTTTCCGGACATGGATTCCTTTTCAAATTGTGTCTATTCAGTCCCCTCTACTAGTCCTAGATGTTTGTAATATGAATTTCCGAACATCCTGTATATATCAGAAGAAGTAAAATAAGATAAAATCTCGAGATATACTAAAGGACGCCTAAATTTAATTTATTACTTCAATATTTGAAATAAGATCAATTACCAATTCCTGGAAGGAAAGTATTAATCTCTTTCAGATGTTATTCAATTTTTGTCTTTGTTATTCAATCTCAAATTTAAGCTTATCTCATTTTATCTTTTTGTCGATGAGGAATATCATATGGAAGAAAAATTATGTTTCAGAGAGATAAAACTAAAACTGCTCTGATTGAATAGCCTATTTAGAATGTAGTTCGTAAAAAAAAACATTTCCATGAGGAAAATTTGTATTACTTTTGATTTCTGAGAATTTTAAGATATTGAATATTTATCTTAATGTTGCAATATTTGAACTGATTACGTATAAAATGTATGATTTTAATTATATACATCACTGTCAGTTGCAAATTTACAGTACCATGTCCTGTACTGTAATAACATAAAAAAGGATGCACCCTTTCACTGACATATGAAAAAATCTTAATAAACTTATTATTTTAATGAAAAACACATCCATAAAAATTATTTGGTAATAGATGATAAGTTCATATCATCAGTACTTATTTCAATATAAAATTAATTAAAAACAAATGATTCCATACAATATAGGTACGAGTATTTTAACAGCCATTTTAACATATATTTTGGATAGTTTATAACTATTATATCATCATCATCATCACGAATTTAGGTCATTTGTTGACCTGTTTCGGCCTCAAGAGAAACACCATCCAGAAGTCTTTTGAGTGGACGTCCTGGTCTTCTTCTTCCTGCAGGTTGATATCTTAACATTAGTTTGGGTATTCTGTGATCTTCCATTCGATGAACATGTTGTATCCATATTGACTTATAATCAGAAATTTTGTTTTCTAAAGATTCCATGTGTAATTCTTCTAAGATATCTTCATTTTTTTGTGCCGTTTTCTTTTAACCATATTTCTTTGATGTGGGTCGTCATATTTCAATTCCTTCTGGATTTTTTCGTGTTGAGACTTGAAAGTAGTTTTGAACTTCCTTAGGACAGGTTACTGGCCCGACGCTAAGTAGTCCAGTGGTAGGGCTGCTACCTTTTAGTCTCTGGACATACATTAGGATACCGCATTTACTCAGTACCTGATGGAACGGTTATACCGCCGTGACTCGGTCCTCAGAGCCTCGTTTGTGAAAACGGGTTGTACCACGAGAAGGTGAGGATGAGAATTAGGTAGGAGAGGTTATACACACGTCACTACCCCTTACAACCCTATTATATTATGATTGAAATTTTATCTTAAAACATTTCGAATAACTATATCATAAGTAATGCCACGAATGATTTCCGATTTATCTAGAATATTTGGAAATTAAGAGTAGCGTTTGTTAGGACTATTTAACGAATAAATAGCTGTTTACTTAAAAATCACCATTAAAATACCGATATTTTAAAATATTTATATATTTAATGTAAAATACGAAGTTTGAAAACAAATGAGAAATGTCTCGTTATGTTTATTCACTGCAACTGGATCATATTTTTATTTATTGCCAAAAAGAATCGCAATCATCGATAACCCACTAATATCGCAATATTGTAAGAAAGCACCTAGTGGAGAAAAAATGAAACACATCAAACTGTATGTTATAACCAACATTATAGGTTATTAATTATTTTTAGGAAACAAGTCAGTAAAATCATTATTTAAAAACACAATAATTATCCAACACACAATTATCAAATGTAGTCCACCGCTGAGGTCTCGAGGTAGCGTGCTGCCTTGTCACGCAGCGGGCCCGGATTCGATCCCCAGTCGGGACAGTTTTTCTGGGTGAGGTTTTTATCGGGGTTTTTCCTCACCTGTAAGACAAATGTCAGGAAACCTTTAAGGCCCAAACGGTCCCCGAAATCATATGGCCATCGCAATCATCATCATTCATATCCATCTTAGGTTAGGATTAGGGACTCTCCTGGCGCACCATTATCATCGCCATCCATCATATCATCGGGGCAAAGTAGCCCCGCCTTCCAGGCGCCCCAACCTCAGAAGTGGGTTACAAATACGCCATGCCAGGAGAGAAACCAGGAATGTCGAAAAGACAAACCTGGGGCATTTGTAAAAAAATCAAATGTTTAATTCGAAGGAATCTGTTCATTATTTGCTATATTCATCGTAATTGTTGGAGAATCAGTCGCTGCAGAATAATTTTCTGACCTTTTCAGAATGTTAATAAATAATAGTTTTAAAAAAACTAAAACAACACGCTTTATTAGAAAGTCGAACTAAAAAATGAAAAATAATTTTTATTTCCAACACGCTTGGGATAAAATTAAAGTGGTCAACAAAAAAATCATCTCCAACACATCTAGAATAAAACTAGAGTTATCTACAAAAAAAATTACCATCAAAAGCGTGGGGTTCTTTTTATGGTTTTTACGTTTTCTTCTTAGAGACTTTACTTTTACCAATATCTGTTTATTATCAAATATATTAATTGATATAGAGAACCACACGCTTTTGATCATAAAATTATTTTTTTTGTAGATAACTCTAGTTTTATTCTAGATGTGTTGGAGATGACTTTTTTGTTGACCACTTTAATTTTATCCCAAGCGTGTTGGAAATTAAAATTATTTTTCATTTTTTTAGTTCGGTTTTCTAATAAAGCGTGTTGTTTTAGTTTTTATAACTATTATTTATTTTTTATTTTTTTTAGTATGATTTTCTAAACATGTAAATATCTTTAAATTCGATACGATACTACTGCAGTATGAGCTAAAAGTAATACTCTTCTAAAAAAAATCCTCCGGGCCGGCAGCGACCTATGGATTACCGAAATTATATACCATTACAGTCCACCACTCTACCAACTGAGCTACCACAACGATATACTAAAAAGTCGATACGTCCGCAACCTGTTATACCGGTCTTTAATGTTTGGATGTCCTGAAATTTATGAAATTATTGTATTGTCTTTGGTCCTTTATAAGTATACAAAGGTTCAAGTCGATCCAATGTTTTAAGTGGGTGAAAATCGTGTTCAAAGATTCCGTATATAGATAGATACAGGTCAAGCTAATATAAAGCGTGTAAAAAGGGAAGAACTTTCTTTATTTTTGTAAATATAATTCGATAAATAACGGGGTAAAACACGACTGTCAGTGAATGTAAAACAAAATTAATTGAAACGTGATTGGTCATTTACTCCCATTTGGGGCATGATTTAAATAGTCATTAAAAGATAAGCTACTTAATTTCAAGAATGTTTCAAGGGTAATTGTATAGATTGTTGAATTTGTATTGTTAATATTTTTATTAAAATTATGAAATTCTGTATAATAATATGAAATGAAATTTCAGGACACACTCCTGTAAGACCATGTCAGCGTTGGGCACGTAAAAGTACCTTTACTTAAACGATTCCGATTGAGGGTCTTTCCACTTTTCAGCGGTTGCCCTTTTACCAGCCGGCTGCTGTCCCTTCACATCCACATGTGTCAATCACAGAGGTAGATGATCAACAGCTAGTGTAGGGGTGACATGTGGTTAGCATGTCGAGTCCCCCAGCCGTTATAGCTGGTTCCTCAACCTGGAGCCGCTACTTATTGTAGCTACCCAATTGCCTCACGATGCTGGGTGGGCACCGGTCCCATACTGGCCGAAATACCATGAGAAAATTTCTTCCCCCATGGAGACTCGAACCAGCGCAAGTCCCGTAGCTCTGCGCCAAGGCTTCCTACCTTACCGCTCTCGGCTACGGCGCGGGAGAATCTATAATAGAAGGAGAAAATAAAGAGAGACAGACAGACTAAAACATACACAATTTTAGAATTAGAAGTGAGTGTTGTCAGGGTTGTATGCGTCATTATTTTTATCATTTTTATCATTTTTATCATTTTTATCATTTTTATTAATCATGTTTTATCATTTTTATATCATTTTTATCATTTTTATCATTTTTATCATTTTATCATTTTTATCAGTTTTATCATTTTTAATCATTATCATTTATCATTTTATTTATCATCATCATTATCATTTTTATCATCATCATTATTATTATTTTTATCATCATTTTTATTATTTTTATCTTATATTTATTTTATTATTATTTTTATTTTTATTTTTATTATTATTATTAATTTTTATTATTATTATTATTTTTATTTTTAATTATTATATTTTATTTTTTATTATTATTATTTTTAGTTTTATTATTATCTTGTTATTTTTTTTATTATTATTATTGTTATTTTTTTATATATTATTATTGTTATTTTTTTATTATTATTGTGTTCTTTTTTCTTATGATTATTGTTAATTTTTTTTTA